>VYZX01015198.1:18754-212606 GCA_013401335.1 Brachypteracias leptosomus
TCCTGTTTTGCTGCATAGGTTGTAAGTAGCGCAAACACAAGCTAAAAGTGTTTTCAGAACACTTTTAACAGGCAAGGAACATGTCATTTATGTAGTTTTTGCTGCTGTTATAGGATATGAAGTTTCTTCCACCTCTTTCTGTGATGTAATACTCTATAAACAACCTTTTTCACACTAACAGTCCCACTGAATTCCATGCTGTTAGGTATGTGAGAAAAGCTAGGTGAATTTGACAGTCATTGATTCTGACATTAATGACACACAACCTCAAAATGGAGAGAAAGAATGAAAAATAAGAAAAAGTTTAACTTCTAATCAGAAGTAAACATGTAATTAAGTGTTCCATTAAGGCAGAAAGACAATGAATGTATCATATTCAGTAGGAAGTGGGGGGGAAACATTACCTTCAGGTGCAAATTTTGCAATACATAAGTCATGTGTATAGCGTTTCAGAAGGCATGTATCCAGTTGACCATGAAGCTAGCAGATAAATCACTAAGGAAACAATCTGTGACAATAGGCTTTATTGTTCCTCACAGAGGTTCTCATGTGTTATTTTCCATGATTTCATTGGAACAGTCCTCTAAACTTGTAAGACAATAAGAACATTCCAGTTGAACCAGATGGAAGAATCGGATTCCTACCCATGGTATTCATAGGACAGATACTGCAGCGTCATCACAGCACGCACACACACTTTTGGATCTAAGAAGGTGACATCCTCTAGGGTAGTATGACTAAATTTATGGCCTTTAAAGTAAAAAAAAGCAGTTATTTTTAAGTAGTTAAAGTGGTTATAGTAGTTAAACATACACAAAGGGAACAAGTGCTGCATACTATAGTGGTGAAGCACATGCAACCTTAAATTTGCAGTGTAAAATTTTGACATGTGGAAATATTGCAGAACAGGTGTTGCTCCATAATACACCCCATCTGTTTTCCCTGTGTCTTGTTTACAAATTTCTAGGACCAACTTGTAAAGAGCTCTGGTTTTTTACCTAATGTGTAATCTATGGTAACTTTTTATTCCTCAGTTTCCCCCCCTGTGAGGGGTGAGATAATTACTGTCTACCTTTATTTTCAGAGACCAGAAGTACCTGTGAGACACAGGAAGAATTATGGGTCTATTCCTTTGAAATCATTTGACAAATGAGTCTTTGTGAACAGTTAACAGCTCAAATTGCTTTGGCTTGGCACGTATGGCAGCGAGGATGTTTCTGCTCCCTCATGAGCTTGACTCCTCGAAGCAGGACTGGCATGAATGCTCCATTATTACTAACTCAAGATACACTCAGTACAAATCTCTCCACAATATTAACTCAGAAGTCAGATTTTGGGCAAATGACTTTCTGTAGAATTATTTTAAATGGTGGCAAAGCAATGACAATTGAAGTCATAGCATACACCTCTCGGAACTGCAGAGACCTTTTTTCTGTATTCCCCAAGCAGTAATCAGAGTAATCAAATATATGATGAAGAAATGGACACAAGTTATCTCAGCACATTTTGGCATTGTAACATGCATATTGCAAATAAAAGCTCCAAAGATTTTAAAGTTTAAATAATGCACTGCCATCCAGCTTTGGTGGTTTTTATCCCTTAGAAGCCATTTCCTTTAGCTTGAAACCATGGGAATTTGTCTTTTCTCACTTGCCAAAGCCACAGTACAGAACAACCATCAGAAAGTAATTAACACTGTCTGTCTTTCTGATTAAATTAAACAGATGTAAGGTATATGTCTAGGGTAGAGGTTGAACTTTCTAAATTAACTTCATTTAAAACAGTAGAGTTGGTATCTTTCACCACATTAATTTATTAATGAAGAGTTTTTCCTCATTCAGTTTTTACCTTAATGCTCGAGCAAATGCAGTTACCCTCTTGTCTTATCCAGTCATAATTTTTAAATAACAAGGAAGAAGAATGATCATAAAACCGAAATTTAAAAAGAATGACAGTTCAAATCAGACAGCAGTGCAGTCTGCACACCTCATTTGTAGGTGCAAGAGCACACACAGACACCTGTAAGCACTGCACACTTCTGTATGGCACATCTGTTGAGAGCACCACCTCTGAGCTGGGTTACTAAATCTCCTAATGAGTAAATTTTGGATGCATGGCAGTGTGGCAACAATCTGTGCTGCATTTTTAACTGTCTCCACAGGACGGAAGACAAAATGGTTTCACATGGGCTGAGTCCCTGCAGGATCTCCAGTTAATCAGCACGCACATCGGCCTGACCAAACTGCCTGGCTCAGTATCACTCACTGGCGTGGTCTCACAAGCAAAGCACCTGAGCAGTCAGTAAGGGCTACTCAGCTCCACTCAAACAATTAAACACACTTTTTGTCATATACTGTATGTTGGAAAGATGAACATAATCATGGAAATGAGAAGTATTTCTATACCTCACTGAACTGTACACTATTTGAACAGATGGGAAACTTAACAGCACTAAAGACTGCAGTGATTTTATTGTCCTATGTTTTAGGTGTAATTTAACATTTCAGCATAGGCATCCGTTAAGTTATTATAACATGGTAGCTGCTATAAGCCACAGTTCATTTCAGCTTCTGAGAATGCCAAGCCTGCTTCTGCATGTGATAAATGGTGTGAAGTATTTTCCAGAAATGCTTCGTTTCAAGGTTGTATTTTTTGCTAAGTGACACGGGTTGGCAGTTAATTGCAAGGGGATTGCCAGAGGATCATAAGGTACAGAGGGAAATGGTGTCAGTAAACTACTTTCACTTTCCTACAGGACACTAATGACCTTACTGTTAGAGTTGTGCTGTGTGTCCTCTGTGGGAGGATGGATCCATGTTGCACACAAGTAGAAAACCACTTATGCAGAATGACTAGACTTTCCATAGTATCACCAGCACTGTTCCCCACCAGCAACAGCTATTCCCCAGCCTTAATGTGAGAGCTTGTTGGGTGTGCTGGGTGTGCCGGAGAAGGCTTGTGGCCAAACCCTGGCTGCACTCCAGCAGTTCCTGTCTCCAGCAGCATTCTAACCACATTTCCTTGCCAACAAACTTCTTATGCCATTACACGAAGGAGGGAAGGCAAGGCTGTGCTGCAGGCCATTAGAAGCAGGTGTGGCCCTAGAGTCTAACAGTCATAATTTAGAGCATCTTACAGTTTCTTCTAAAGAATTCTGGGAACCCCTTGGGGACCCCACCTGTTCTAGGGGAAAACAATAGTGGCTCACAGTAGTTTTGCCCCTTTGTCTTCCGCTTAGGTGTGCCAAATGGAACTTGTGTAGCTGAGGGTCTGGCTCTGCTCACAGGCGTTATGAGACATGGTGTGTTTTGGATACGTCCAACTCAGCTGTTCATCTCCATGGGATTTTTTTAAAAAACAGCAGGAAAACAGGTAGAGAACTTGTTTATCTAATCTGTTCCCTAATCAATCAGAGGGGAAAGATTGTGCTTAAAAGCTTTAATAAATGAAGATAATTTGAAAATCGGATCCCTTTATGATTCAATAATCTCTCAGAGTTAAGTCATGTTTATATAGTCAAACCCACAGAAAGTGGCCAGAAGAGCCATCACAAGAAGTTACTTAGAATTTTTCAAAGTTTTTGTCAACTTTATATCTTCTGTTTACTTTAGAAGTTGATAAACTCCAAATTTTTTGTTAAGCATGCATTTTTTTTGTATCCCGTGTTAGCATGATCCAGTCAGCTGTGGTAAATGGTAATCCTTATTCTTAATCTTGAGAGACGTATATTTGGAATTGAAGGAACAGAATTCTATTATCTGTACCTTGGTGAGACATGAAATATAATCCAAATCCTTTTATTCAATTAATGTGGCTTACTTTAAAACAACGAAGTCTTTTGTCTTCAGTCAGTTGTTCGGTGGAAAAAATACTTCATGTAAGGTTGATATTTATCTGAGAGCTGTTAAGTGACTATCCTAATATTCAGTTCAACAAACTGTAGATGAAGAGGCTTCAGATAAGCAGAACAGTGCAGTTTGTATGTCTTTTAGATAATGCTATCATAATGCTCCCTAAGGACTCAGAAATGCAGCTCCTCCAGAGTGCTCACAATGACTTGCAGTACAGCAGGGAGACAACACTTTGAAATGCTCTCAGCCTCCTTGCCACAGCATTAATGCAGAATTCTCTGAGCAGAATTCACATTATGCTTACTTTGGTGTATTAGAGTTTCACAGTTACATTTTATCTTAGACACAGCTCAACACCTTTTCTGAGTCCCCTCAGCTGTCTAAATTCAAGTATTTGAGCCTCAGCTATCTTTACCCTCAGATAACTAGTATTCTGATGTCAACATGAGCTGCTGGTACCTTTCTGCAACCGTATTGAAATCTCTGTCCTTGCTGTTAATTTCAGTACACTGTGTACACATTTTGTTGGCTCTGAGGCTTCTGGGTTCTATGTTTGGATTGAACTCTACTTTTATTTTACCAATTAATCATTTTCAGATTCTGTCAGAGAGCTTCAACCACGAGGCAGTTACTGGCAATGGGCAAGCACCAACCTTCCCCTGCATCTGAATTCCCGGAAAGCACCATTCTGCTTGGAACTCAGTGAGTGGCACCAGGGCACATTTCCCTTTAGTTAACTGACTGCAAGTGAAGGCCTGAAAAGATGTCTTGATTCTGCTAAAAGTAAGATTGATTTGCATAGGGAGTGGCAAGGGGACCAAAGGGAATCATAATGGCTATTTGTGGCAGAAATAACTTCAGCGTTAGAAGGAGGGTGAAAGGATCCATTCTAAATGGCAGAAGCTGTGTTGTGGAGGGTGGAGAGCAGAAGGAACATGTGCAAGTGGCCTGTGGGAGTGTCAGAACATGAGCTTGTTTTAAAAAGTCCAAATATGTATTGCACAGAGAGGAGTATTGAAACCTAATGCTTTTCTTTGTTATGTCCAAATGAACATTTTTACTAAAAAGAAAAAACATTTTTAGAATTCAGGTGCTTTGTGGAAGCAGGAAAATTGTGGGATGGTATCTTGGAGTCCCAGGGACACTGAGAACTATAGAGGATAGGTTTTATTTGAGAGCAAGCCTCATTATTTAGCTGAAGTCTTTTACTTAAAATTTTTCTTGGAGCCCTCAATAGTTGAACTTGTTCACCCAGGAGTAGTATATCACAAGGGAGACTGGACTTCCTTGTACAAACCAAAGAGCCTTACAGCCTTATATGCAGTAGTTTTTTAAGGCACTTAGTTCTAGGCTGTGCTTTGCTGTCCCATTGGAAAATGGCTGTTAAACCTGGGCTTTAAGCTTTAAGCAATTGGTTTTTACACATTATGTTTACATGCAGTTTGCAGGTAGGTTTGAAGATGGTGAGCTAAATCCATACGTTGCTTTTCCACCACAGGGATCTGTAGTGGATCCCTGAGTTGTGTAGTTAAGAAACTTGTAGCTTAGTTTAGTACTCATTGAAATGACTCACAGTCATGCAACTAACACTGAATTAAACCCTAAGTTTGGAGGTAAAGCAATTATTGAGGTACCACCCCTGGGACTCAGCAGCTTCTGGATTATTTCAAGACGTAGGTTAGAAGAAGGCAAATGCAGTTCACCACTGACAATGTAAGATGGCTCTTGGGAATATGCACTAAGTGGGAACATATCCAGATGTTGGACTCCCAGATGTGTAAGTCATTGTGGAATAATCATCTAATCAATCAATTTGTGTAAAAGCAGGAATAAAAAGAAAAGGCAAGCAGTATATAACTGTGAGCGGTCTGTAAGGCACAAAGATGGTCCTGTGAGTGCGCAGGGCACTGGCTGGATCATGGCTGGGCGGCTCCGTGTGAGAAAGTCAGTGCTACGAGACAAGGAAGGGAAGGCAAAATTCAGCCTCTCGCTTGTGTGTTGATGTGTAACAACAGTAAACAGAAATGAGACGTGCACCACATGAATAACCGTCTGTCCAGCCTGCTGAAAATCAGATCCTGTCTTTGTTTACAAACTGTGCCACAGAATTGCCGCAGATTAATGACGTTTGGAAATCACCACTTCCACTCTATTTTTATAATTGATTTTTTTCTAATTTGTGTTTTCTTAACCCGTTGTCGTCACATTCAATATGATATAAATACAAATACTTGTAGTTTAAAGGATCTATAAACAAAAGTGAGTGAGGGAAAAGCGCTATGATACTTTCCTTGACCTAACATTTACACAGAAAGTTTTTAATTTTGACATGACTAGACAGATACCAAATGCCAAATGGTTTTAACTAACATCAATACACAATTAGCAGTCTTTGTAATTAATCAGGGCAGAAAATTGGAAACAAGGGCCTAACACAGGCTTCTCTCAGTCTTAATGTCCACTCTGCAAAAGTATAAACTTTTTCTCTACTCTCTGGACAATTTTCAAAATGGCTCCTGCACAATTCAGAGATGACAATTACTATTGTTGCCGTTCATTCAGAGATCTGTCACTCTTTGAAACCCTGTCATTATTTATGTTCAAAGGCAGGAAATACTAATGAGGTTTGATTTCACCAGTCTCCGTGAGACTACTTGCACATAATTCTCCTCACAGGATAAACTCATGTTTTGTGTTTATTTTGTGAAATACAAACTTAGATGTAAACCATGGGAAAACAGCAGCTGAGAGATGATATCCTTAAATGGTCCTAATATTGCGGTAAAGGTACTCCAATAAAATCCTCAGCCCATATCATTGCAGCCCATTTCTGGATTTATGTGTTTTTAGGTCTTTAACGTGCCTTTTCAAGCCCATGGAATAGCCAAATACATTCTGTTTAGGAAACATTTGGGGATCCTAGTATGCTTGTATTTCAGTTTAAGTATCTTACATTTCTCCTGGTGCAAAGTATGAAACAACAGCTACATTTCATCTTCTTACCCCTCGTGGAATTAATTAAAAGACACTGGAGTTCAGTCAGCAAAACCTAAGATGTTTACTACTTGAAAATTTAATTGGAATTTTAAAAAAGATGTTTGCAGTGAATTACTGTATTCGCAGCTGAACTATTTTGCTGTGCAGTTTTTTTGTGTAAGAGAATAGTAGAAGGTTTTCAGAGTTCAAGTTTTTCAGAGTTCAAGTTTTTTACTGTTTTCCCCTGATATTTCTTATGGTCTTTGAGAATGACTCACTTATCACTCACCAGTGTGATTTAGCATTTAACATTCTGACTGCTAGTGTTTCCTAGTCCAATCAAAGAGGTCATAGAACAATACATTACTAAAAAGCCCAGTGTAATTAGGTTACTTGCAATGTAAATTACAGCTACTTGAGTTGAAATGAAATGTACTTAAACTGTTGTTTGTGTAGTAGTCATTACACGTTTCTGAATTTCATCTTTTAAAATGTGGATTTAGTGTGGTTTTAGTTTAATAGCTGAAGGATTTTCCATGTGGCTGGTCCTATTGCACAGATTTGGCTTTAAGCTGGGATCAGAAGGAAAAACATAATCATGTATAAAAATTAATTACAGCTTTAGTACATAAGCTAACTTTAAAAGATACAGGCAAATCTGTACTCATCAAATAGTGATTTTTTTCAAGCTTCTTTGTTGATTGTCTTTGTTGTGGGAAAGTATGAGAGACATTTCAGGAATGACAACCTGATTGCAAAGATAAGTACCAGAAAAGATTTGATCGTGTCATTGATATTGATGGGAAAATATAACTTGGGTTTTCATGGGGATTGACTTGATGGGCAAGCTGAAGTGCATGTATAAGGATTAGGCTTGTCAGTGGGAAACACTAAGTCTGGTCATTACAGTTAGCTCATTTACGGTACAAAGAGGCAAGTGAACATTTGTAAATCTTTGGTCCTTGCTGAGTAGAACTGAATGATTTCAGTCAAGCTGCCATCTTAGCTGTAAAATCTCAGAGTTATCAGATTGGAGAAGTGATTAGTGACTGCAGAATGATACAAATCCATCTGGGTCTTGGGCACTAAGAAAGCGTTGGGATGGCCTGTCTCAAATCATGATACTGCCACAGAAATTATATTGAATAATATGATTCCTTTTTTCAAAGTTAGGAAATTAATGACTTTGGTTTAAAACACTACACAGAAGAAAAACTCATGGGAGAAATGCAAATGTTAACTGTCTGGTTTTCTTCTTTACATGAAGAACTGAAGAAAATTGTTCTAACTGGTCACTGCTCTGAGAAGTGAAGCAGAGACTGTATAGCCCATGCTGGAAGGTTTCAGTGCTCTGAAATCTCCCAACTATGGTCCTCACCAAGGGCTAGAGAGACTCTCACTCCAAAAAATGTAACATTCAGTTTTCTGAGTCGTGTCACATGCAGGTGACACCATGCTCTCAATGCAACTCTTTCTGCTTAACCAATTGCAGAGTCATATTTCTGTGTTTCACATGGTATGTTATTACTGATTTTCTTATAGCTCAGAAACATGTAATTATTTATGCTATTAAAATGGCCCCAATGGGAAGGATATTCTGTACTGCTTGGTGTGTGTCATTAAAGCTGTAGTCCCCAGGGAAGACTCCATTTTTTATCAGTAATTATTCAGTAATGAAAGAACAATAGTGGTGGCTTAATTCTCCAAACATAGAATTCTTTTTAATCTTTTCCAGTATAATAAAACTTGGGGATATTAACAGTTCCCCAGTTCCGTGCAAAGTTAGATCTTAAAAACCAACAGGAATGTGCAGAGCCCATGGTCATGCAGAAATTTTGAAAGCAAAGCTTGAGAAAAGGAACCTCAGTTTTCTGCTTGGACCTGGTTATGTAGTTCCTCCTTTAGCCAGAACACTAATTCAAGTCTAATTTGTGAGATTTATACTTCAATTATTTCCCTAATAGGGACAAGGAAGTCAACACAATACTCGTGGTTTCTGTTACTCAAGTAACTCATTTCTAAGCCATGCACAGAACCCAGAGTCTTGGTTAAGCAGCTATTTAGTATTAGTGCACCTGACTTTAATCACAGGAAAGTTCCTGTTCACTAGTCAACTGCAGGGGGTCACAAACCTGTCCAGAGGTGCCTCTGTGCTCCTGCAAGTGCATTTATACTCATGATTATAAAGAGTAATGTATAAAGATCAAAGTAAAAGGGTAATTTTCAACCTTGTAGTGCCCTACAGTGAAGTCAATTACATGAATAATTCAATATATCGCAGGCATGCATTGTAAAGCCCAGGCAGAGGAAGTACCTTTGTGATAACAGCCCTGCGTCTGCCTGTGTCTTTGCCCAAAGTGCACTGGGACTGAGAGCTTTAGCTATGTTATTTTAAATCAGTGTTCTTTTTGAAGTTTTCCAACAGTTTTATCCTATAGATTACAGGAACAATGGTACCTGTGTTGCACTATGTTATAGCAGCACTTTGAAGGGGTGAGCAAACAGCTGAGGAGTTATTTCTGAGAAGCCACCAGAAGTAGATTGGATTTGGCAGTCAACGTCCACCTCATCTCCTCCAAGGTTTCCTTGTGCTCCTATGCTTGCCCTGAAAACCAAGCAGATCAAGGGCTTCTGGTCACATTTCTGGAGACCCTTTCACATTCATAAGTAACTTAGAAAAGGCAAGAGAGAATCTTTACTAACCCTGTAATTGTGAAAACAGATAAGAACCTTTATCTTAAAAGACCTATCCTACATGTGTAAGATAAAGAGAAAGATACTCTGAAGTAAGATACTTCAGCTCCTCCTCTATGCTCCTTTATCTTCATTTTTATCCTCAGCACAAATGTCTATATTAGGAATGTTGCACCAAAGCAATCTAGTGCTATTGCGCAAGAGAAAAAACCCAACATATTTTTTCATTTCTCTACCATATCCTGACTTCTGAGCTCTTGGCATGCTATTGACAGGCAGAAGGAATATGTAGTCAGAGGTGCCTTCTCTCCACGAAGAGGCGAATGAACATGCTCTCCAGTTAAAGAAAAGGCTGGCCCAGGAAATTCCTTAATAATAATAAAAAATCCTCACAAGCAAGGAAATAATTTTTCCTCCATAAGGATAAATTAATTTAAAACATGTTGTAGGGTGTGTCTCACATGTTCTAATGGGTATGTCAGACACATGACATTATTTAGTATTACACAGCACAAGGCATCATCTTTAAATCAGTTTGTTGGATGGCCCATATTTTTGCTTGACATGTAGCAGATGCCATTGCCTTACATAAATCTTCAGATGAGATTGTTAAGCTACAAGAATAGGCACAGTACTGAACACAGAATATTAGAGTGTACTTTGCAAGAAAAGCTGTTCATTGCCAGGAGGAAAAGGGCCTGAACTGCATCAATTCTAATGCCAGATGTAGGCAGCTCCATCAGGCAGTGCTCTCAGCCTGTCAGCCTTCTCTTTAAAGGAAGCTGAGACAGGTAATGACGTTTACTTGAAGTGCTGGTTTATCTCCCTGGTCAAACTAAAGGAGCAGAAATAAAGGCTTTTCCTTTCATCCTCTCTACCAGCTGGGTCTTTATATAGCTAGCCACAAGTCTTTGAACATAATCTTCTTCCTTGTTCTCTTGGCATGTGCAAGAGGACTCCAAATGCTCAAAATCAGGAGCCAAGTCTTCCAGTTAAGTATAGGAACAATATCCAGGATAAATCTTTCAAACAGGAGCTGTGTAAGCATGGAAGGAGCAGAGTGTACCAGCATACAGCATGCTAGATCTCATGCTGCAGTGGGCTGAAGGGAAAACTAAAGCTCTGGGCAGCAGCTGTTCCTGGGGAGGCCAAGGAGATGGCAGGAGTTTAGCAGAGGAATTAAATGTTGCTTTTGAAAGATGGAAAGTGACTGATCTGTGATTCCAACAGCATCGAGACAGTAGTAGGTCGGTGAAGAAGTGAAGCATGGCTGTGGCTGAAGGAAATCAGTACTAGTGTTCATGGTGCTGAAGAGATTGGTCAAAAGCCTTTTCAGCCTAGCTTTTGTGAGGCCACCCCATTGACCTCAGCTGGGTGGTAGGGGTGATACTGGAACAAAAATTCATTGCTGCTGCTTTTTGAAACTGTTTCTCCTAAAGTCATCCCCAAAACAATAAACATTTGTTCATTAATCAACTTTCATTAATAGGACTGATTTCCTCTTTTTCTGGCTCTTTTTTCCCCTTTCTTCTTCTACCTCTTTTTGTCCTTACCCACATTTCCTCAGGCATTTGCATATTCACTAATTTTTCAATATTCATAAAGCAAAAGTCATACATAACTTATGGGGAGGTACATATCCATTGATCTGCCTTTTCAAGGCAAAGTACAGACCTTTTCTGAAATGGTGAAGAATCTTTATCCTGTACTAACAGCTATCACACATGGCACAGACACTTAATTGTATTCACAGTTAGACTGTGTTCCCAGTAACCTTGCCAGGCACAGATTCAGTGTTGACACTAAGGAGGGGAAAGAATGAGACAGAGTGTCTCTAGGATGTTCTTTAAGATGGAAAAGAGAGGAAAAGCAAAGATAATGAAGGGGAAAATTAAGAAAGAATAAAGAGAGAGGCAAATGATAATAGAAGTGAAAAGAAAGCAAGCTGTCATGTAGAATTTGTTTGTACACATCATCCTTTTAAAAGAAACTGCTAAATATTCCTCACAAAGGGTATGACCACACCACTATATAGTGTACACATCATACAATAAACTTTAAAAAGTCCATTTCAAGTCCTTGCTAAAACAAGTTTAGCAGTCTACAAACAAGAATGCTTTTAACATTGCAACACCCACAACCATTTTATAGGTCTTGTGGCTTGGATCTCATTCTTGGTGGGGGTTACTCTTTATTTCTTATCCAGAGTGTTTACATCTTTGTGGTGTCGGCAATACAGACTCATCTTTATAAGATCAGCAAGAAAAAAACAGCAATAAATCTCTGCAATGTGTTTTCAGTACGTCTATAAATCTGAAATATTTAAATGTAAAACAGTCCTTTTCTTTGAAAACTGTAGATTGAAACTCACAAAAGGATTGATTACAATATTTCTATTCATGATGATCTGAACAAAGATGAGGCTAATATTTTTCTTTCAATTTAACCTTGAAATTAAGGGAAATTGTGAAAAAAAAAACCCCAGTATTTTATTAAAGGAATTGTTTGTGGTTTGTCACTATGGGACTGAAGCCCAAACTGTTCTCATAGAAAAAAGTACAGTTCACTGGTGAAATTATATAACCTGTGTGTTATGAAGACAGAGATTAAAGTTCGGCTGTTTAGATGAAAAAACTAAATGGACACAGATCGATCTCTTTTCTGTTTCTGTATTCACCATCTTAAATGTAATGTTGTTCAGGCAGGTGAGTGTGGATTCCTGTAAGTAGTTTGGTAGATTTCATACAACTGGACATCTGTGCTGTATTTCTTTGATGAACTAAGATTTTAGTCTCCTATTTTGATAAATGATAATATTTTCATAACAGTGTGATCCTCAAAGGATCAAAGATTGTGTTAAGCATCTTTAGTGTTCAGCACTTTCTAGAGTCAAAAATAGTTTCTGCCCAACAGAGATCTTACTGAAAGGATGGGACCTGAGACAGAGTGATAAATAGATAACTTGGGTTTGAAAGGGAAGAGAAAAAGACCCAGACAAAGAAAACTACAAAGCCAGGTGGATTTGAATAGATCAACAGCTTCAGACTGCAACAATCTAGAGTGACCAGAGAAGAGGTAGAATTACCTGGGCTGTCATTCTCTTATCAACAAAGTGCTGAACCTTACAAGGGAGGAAATGGATTAGTATGGCAGAAACAAAAGAGATTTTGATAAAGTATCCTTCAAAAGATTCAAGGACAAAATGTGTGTTTTAATTTAAGAGAGGTAACAGCCCCTCATGTACATTTGCCCTCTCATCTTTCTGTCTTTACGAAGTGCCATGAATTCCCTTCTGATGAGTATATGCTTTGGGAAACTCACCACACAGTAAAGCCCTTCTTTCTAATATGACCCTACTTCATAGAATCCTTTTGTGAATGAGACATACATGACATCATCTCTTCTCTGAGGCATATACCATAGAGTGTGTGTACCTAGCTTCCAAGAGATACAGTTATTGCCAGTGCAAGATTCTAGTACAAAAAAGTCTATATTCAGCTACCTCCACTGAACCCCAGCATTTTTTACCTCATCTATTTAATGAACTACTTTTTTCATCACAGTAGAGGTTAGTCACTTGTCCTTGGTCCTGGTCTGGACAGCACCTGGTAGAGATTTTGGCAACAAAAGAAGACGTGCAGGTCCAAATTTTTCACACTTTGCTTGAGGCAACCACATCACATGTATGAGTTAGACCTGTAGCATGTACATAGGCTGCCTATATGGATAATGCATAGACATTTTCAGAGGTCAAGTCAGCCCACTGAAGATCTGGCTGAGGGCCACCACGGCGTTCCAGGTTTAAAGAATTTTTACGACAACAGCTTCAAAATATCAATGCAGAATTCATAAGCTGCACATAGACAGATTCCACAAATAGTCACTCAAGGCCAACCCACACACCCAGATGGATATTTCCCAGCTGCTGGAGCGAGTGCGGTCCCCTGCTGCTATCTCTGTCTGTCTTAGCAGCTGGGAAGGAGCTTCCTGCTGCTTCTTGAGGGCAGTTGGTCCTTCTTTTCCACTCTTAGGATGGAAAGAATGAAAGATTCCTAGAACATTCTCACTATCCGAGAGGAATCCCTAGCCATCAATACTGCAAGAAGCAAATAGGTCCTATTCTTTGGGGGAAGAACCATCAATGACTTGTGATTTAATGGGGACAAGAAAAGAAACATGGAATGGATAAAGAGAGTTAATATTGAACTGAAGTACTGGTGGTGCTGTAGGGAAGCTAGCACCTAAATTCAAGCATCCAAACAAATGGATTGAATTGAATAAATAATTTTTGTGACTATCATGGGTCAAATCCTGGAAAAACACATTAGTAGATATGTTTATGCCAGTATAAACATTTAAGTAAATCACTGTGTGTTATTACAATAGCATTACATTTGAACTGAAGTTGTTAGAAATCCCCTTCAGAAGTTAACCCAATTATTCTTAATAGCAATTGTGGCTTTTTGCAACCACATTCACATTAGTCATCTTAGAAATACAAATATTTCTAATTAGCCAAATGGCAATAAAAGTAAAAGAATTTGCATATTAGGCTAGTGGCTGGAAGTGTGTTCTGCTCTCAGCTCTGAGCTGTGTTGCTGCATTAGCTTTCGGAGTGATTGCATATAGTAGTTTGCCAGGAGATTTGCTCTACATTCAGTTGTACAAATGCTTCTGTACTCTAGAAAACAAGAAATGACAGGAATATGTTGTAAAAATGTATCCTCTCTGTTGGGAGGTTTTTTATTACACATACATTTAGTCCAAATAATTTTAAACTTTACATTTCCACCAAGGCTCATCTTTGCTTTAACAAGTGTTTTTTATTAACTGGAATGATGGGGTTTTCATTTTGAACTGAAATCTCCTTTTCTTGTTTTCAAAAGGGCATATATCTGAAGGCTTATTTTTAAAGCTGAAATGCAATATGTTGAAAAAGCAGTTGTGAACTCTTTTTCTGTAATTGAAAAAATACGTGAGTTAGGCTTTAAAGTGTGAAGAATGATACAGCTACTATCTGTGCTGACTCAGGCCAACTTGCTTCCATGCTGGTATGACCTTCAAAAGGAGTTAGACAAATCAGTTGAAGAGAAGAGAATTTCTGTCTAAAAATGTGAATCAAAACTTTCATCGCTGCATGCAAAATATCAAGTGTAATACATATTATCATTTTGATCTTAACATAGCTTTTTTCTAATATTAGCAATATAGTCTGACTACATCAGGATCCTAAAAGAATCCCTGTTTTAATAGTTGGAAATTATGCAGTTATAAATTCTTAAAAATGTAATGAGAAACAAGTGCCATTGCAACTGTGTTACTGTAACACGGTGCATTTTTTATTGTAACTGACTTTGTGTTAGTAACACCCAGATCCAAATGTATTCTTTTTTTCTCTATGTCTAAGTAGTACTTAGGGATCAAAATGGCCATAATGATCTGAATGGTCATAAGAATAACTAAAACATTTTTATTGGTCAAACACAACTTTGATCAGTTTTTAAAGACATATAATCCACGCTGATTATGTTCAAAAGATTAATATAGCTTTGTGCTCTAGAATTGTCCCTACAGGTCCCCAGGTCAGCCAAGAATAATATCTAGACGGATTTGCCAGTCTGAAATGGTGAAGGTGAACTTCTGCCCATGCTCAACTTAGCTTGATTTAGCTTGGTTAAACTAAGTCAACCACTTCACTAATGTGCAGTTTACAGAAGAAATGTGCAAAAATTATACAAATGTATAGTTTTGAGTAGCAGATTTGTTAAGTGAGTGGTTATGTATTTTGAGAACTTGCATAGGTTGTCTGTAGAATTTTTACTGAGAGGGGAAATGATTTAATCTCATTAAATGAGTAAAATGGTGTATCAGTGAGCATTGCTGGCAGATAGGCTTAAAAATGGACATCTAATTGATGATTGCCAATATCTTATTCCAGACATACTGGAGAGAAGGGGTAGGACTGCTGCAGTAGATCTTTTGGCAATTCCCAGAACTACTTCTCACACGTGTCAACGTGTGGTGTGTGTCACAAGGTGTCACAGTACGTAGGGCATGTCATGTGGTCACTTGCTTGTCTGCATGTCTACAGATGCCACCATACTACACCACACCCAAAGAGCTCAGCTGGCATGGAGGGCAGGTGATCTGCTGGGCAGTGTGTAGATCATTTATAATTATCCTCAGGCATCACAGTGGTCATAATTTGGGGTTGCTTCTTTATGTTACACACTGGCTAATATTTTACCTAAGCCTTAAAACTTAGAGTGACAATTCTTTTCCACTGAGCATTCTTTATGTAGTTCCTTGTACCATTTACCTCGTGTGCTATCTCCTGATTAACATAATTCCCATCTGCCAGGCCTATATCTGTTTGTTTCTTCAGGGAATCAGGAAAGCCACCAAAAGGCCACAACAAGCATTATAATTGTCCCAGTTGCCTTTCACAGTCTCCTAGTTTTCATGGGTTGATAACTATCTTTCATAGATATTTTACTACCTTTCTTATCTTTATATGTTGGAAAAATGGGGTATTGAAATTCCTTCCCAGACACTTCACTGCTAGTGTCCATTGTTGTTGAACTTTACCAGTTCCAAAGAAGGAAAACCATAAAAAGATCCCATTACATGTGTAGTCCAGAAACAACACAAAGTTAGACACTTTTGTGATCAGGACCCCAGCTGATTCCTCCAAGCAAGCAATAAGGAAGGATATCATCATCATCATCATCATCATCATCATCATCATTATCATCATCATGCTGTTCTCAAGACCACGCCATCTGTTTCCTTAGATTCATGCTCCCTCATCTAATAATCAAGATCAATGTACATTAGCATTTTGCTATAGCAGCTGAACAGCTGAGTGAGTGACACAATGCATCCCTGCCAAACCCCTTTCCTGATCTTGGACCTTTTTGTTTTGTAGTACCTTTTATTGTTTTGGCTGCTGTTTTCTGCTTATTAGTAGTCAATTCACTGAAGAAATATTAGGAGTGTCTGGTTCCAACAGCAGACTAGCAAGCTATGTTCAAATTGTGTAAAGCGGTTTTTTACTCAGTAGCTAAGCAGCAGTATCACTTGCTGGGTGAGGTTTGTACTTTTTCATTTACTGCTCTGCAAGAGAGTGGTGCTGTTGTGTTTCATAGCTGGAGTTCTGCAAATAGTATAAACTTCATTTTGTGAAAATGCACACAAGTAATGTTTTTTTCCATAGTCCATTCCCCTCAAAATATTCCTGCAGTCACCTTTCATCTACCCCCTTGTTTCAACCCACTGTCCTTCTCATCTATCATGTTCAGTATAAGCTGTGTCCTACAGCTCTTTCCAAACTGTTGCCCCTCTATTTCTGAAGGCTCACAAGTGATATGACAGCAGTGCCCATCTTATGTATACCTTCACACACTTAAACACGTTTGAGCTGTCCCTTGAGCTTCTTCTTCCCCATGGGAGGAGCATTACAAAAACTTCCAGTGGCAGGTTGGAAACAGAAAACTTCATAATATCCTAATAATAATAATCTTAATAATATGGAATCTACGTTATTACCTGATGCTGCTTTGCAGTGACCAGTGCAGACAGCATCTTCAGTAGTAGGTGGTTCTGTACCTCCCATGTCAGTCAGTATTAAGGCCTGCCATGGTTATGCCTTGCAACCTCACACTAAGCCCTGTGATTTAAGCTGGCAAGTATTTCAGTGCACTTGATCAAAAAGAAATGCAGTTCTTGAACTTACTGTCTTCTGCCTGACCATCCTTGTTCATAACTCAGGCTAGAAGCACTGCTTGACAGCAAACTGGTACAGGCATATTTTCTTTCCTCAGCTCAGGTGTAACAGTCTGAAACCACCTGCAGTCGGTAGCACAGAAGCTACAGTACAAACTTGTGGGTTGCACAGGGGTCTAATGGCTGCTCACAGGAACAGAGAGTGTCTCCAAGATCTGTAGCATTTCAGAGCAGAACTGCTTTTGTTAGTAGTAAGTGCTGGATTGCCAGACAAAAAAAAGGTGACTCACTTGGATGGTGAGGAGAGCTACAGCTCTTCTGTAATGAATTCATTATTAACACAGTGAGAGACAGAACCAGGCAGTTTCAAATTCACAAATCATCTGTCTTTTTACTAATATCTGTGTTTTTTGGCACCCCAAGAGCAGGCCCCGTTCCCCTGGAGAGACTCTTTCATAATGCTCAATAATGCATCTGTTATTATGAGAAGGATGTTGAGAGTTTTGAACACAGCAGCTCAGCTGAAGCAGCTGTTGCTTCAGAAACAGCAAAAGCAGAAAAAAAAGACATTTAAAATTTTTAAATATATGCTCCCATGTGGTCTATTTCTCAGCCCAAAAAGAGGCCTTATTGCAGCTGCCACCTGTCTGCAATGGGGGAAGCTTCATAAAGGGTTTTCCTGGAGCTGCACTTGGCTGCCCGTTTCGGACCACAGCCAAAGCCAACTGTTAAAAACCATTGTGAAGAGTGAATTCAGCTATTCCTCCCTGCTTAGATTTCTCATGGCCCTGGTCTTCCGCAGGGGCTGGCAGTTAGGGTGAGTGACATGGTAAATCTTGGCCAATGCAAAGCCCAACAGTCTCCAGAAACAAGCATAATTACCTGGCTGATGATAGGTGCTTGATTCAGAGTGCCACAGGAAACAGCAATTATGATTCCACAGAAAAATGAGGTGTTTGTGGCCACAGCAGAGGTCTGTATCTCAGCCAGGTAATGATCCTCACCCTGCAAAGGGAACTGTTGGAGGCATCCATCAGGTCTCTCCCAGGGTGAGATTGAATATGATAGCAGTGCTGGGGCTGCTTAACTTCTGTGAAAGGATGCCAAGGGGGATCCTATGGATAAGCTGTGTATATCTTTCAGAGACTGTACTTACTGTATACAACCAACTGCCATGTTATATGCCTACCACTGCTTTTCTGTATGTCAGATACTCTAGTTTAGATTCTGCCTCCCTCTTCAACCTGCTTTCTCACATTAAGCAACACCACACTCCTTAGTGAATACAGCTCACTCAGCTGTGACTTTTAAGGAGCAGTGAAAATCAGTTCTATAGGAAGTCTTGTTTTTAAAGCTGTTTCATATAAGATTTTATATCTAACTGCTTTAAGTACCGAGTGGAAAAACTGAACCATAACTCATGCAGTAGTTCTCTTTCTCTGTGTTTTGAAAGTGTAAATCAAAGATAAGATTTATTCAAATAAAAACCATCAAGTGCCCATTAACACAGAGAGCATTGGAATTCTGGATTTGCCACACTGATGTGTAGAAACCAGTGGGAGCCATATATATTTTAATGCATTTCTAGACATTTCTAGAATTAAAAGAGCAAGTATCCTGTCCCTATTGCATATTATTTTGTTTATCTTCCTTGACTTCTCCAATTAGCACACATGGCCGTGCTTGAAGTTACGGCTTTTACAGACCCATGTGGCTTTATAATGACACAAACTGCTGCTCAAAAGAAAAGTAAGGGAAGGGAAAATTTATAGTTCAGCCCAATACTGTATGCCAAAATCTAAAAATGGTTTAAGACAGCTACTTAAATAATCATACTTCAAACAGCACGCTCAAGTTCTTAGGCCAGAAATGTTAGGCATTTTTGTACTTCCCCAAGCTCTGGAAATAAATTGGTGGGTTTTTTTAAATCAGACAATTTTTGGAGGAAATGCTGGACAATTTTCATCCAGCTTCAGAGCTGCCAGTTCTCACAATATTGGGATTTAAAAAAATTATTCCAGCTCCTAGAGCATGAATTACAATAGATTCCTAGTTCTTATTTTATTTTTTAAAGGTAACTTCCTTGTTCTTCTAACTGTGGAAAGAAAAATATAAGCGTGAACCCTTAAGGCTAAAAAAGTTGAAGGCAAACTTCTTAGTACTATTCTAAAACTATGGTGGTTAAAGTCAACTCCTTCATTTGGGGGTCCTAACTCATGACACTGCAGCTGTGCCTGTGCAGCTGCCTACTTTAAGATCATAGGTGCTCCCTTGGAATCGACACCACTAAACAGAATACTGTAATATTCATGCTGTATACAGAGGTAATGCCCAAATTTAAGTGTTTTTACTGAAGATTCTAATGGCATATATAAGAAGAAAATTGAACCTATATAATTCTTTATGAACTACATATAATTCCTTTTGATTGGTCTCAAAATAATATCTTTTAAAATCCTCTAAACAGGTCAGATAATTACTGTTCCAGAAGATACTACAAGAAAAAATACCTATGATGGTTTAAGAGCTAGTGCCCATTGAAAGGCCTTGAGTTTAGGTCAAACTTCCTGTGTCAGTATAGACAAATTCTATAGCATTAAGGTACATGGCATTTTTGTATCTCAAATGAGGTACAGGAGTGTAATTATGTTAACAGTAGTAATCATATAGAGACCTAGTGTAAATTATTTCACTACCATTACTAGTTTAAATTAGGTAGAGAAAATTTGAGGCATTATTAACTACAGAAAAAATGTATTAACTGTGAAAGAAATGTATATTTGGAATTTTTCTGGAGTCAGTGGATTTGCATAGGCTGCATTCCAAGCAGGTTGACAACACGTTGTTTTCAGAACAAGTTGATGTCTGAAGGATCATGTAGTTAGCTGATACCAGGTGTATAATTTGGTTATATCCATGCTTAAGTGTGTCACAACCATGCTAAGAATACAGGAAAATGTTGGAGAGAGTTTATTTTAGTACTGCAGAGGAAAATAATCCAAGGTTTGGGGTCAATTCCTGAGCACTGGTGGTAGGGTTGCTCTTGGAGTCTTCTGTCTCTGGCATAGAACTGGATGATGTGTTACTCTGCACAGCCCCTTGCTCCTCCTGCAGACTAACCCCTGCTGAGCCAGGGCCCAGGAGAAGGCAGCTGCTGTGGGGCAGTGCGTGCTCTCCGGAGAGCTAACCCCAGTCTTTTCTGGCCAGGTGGAAGTGTGCACTTGTCTGTGAATGGCCTGTGAAACAGCTGGAGTCACTGCACAGCTTTCTTTTTGTTGGCATACCATATATTAACTATCTCATTTTGTCAGGAGGTAGGCTGTACTTGTGATACTACAAAGACATGAAGAAGTGTAACACATGAAGTACAGATCGGTGCATAGGAGAATTAGATTATTCTGCAAAAATGCAATAGTGACTGATAGGGACTGGTGGCAATGTTTGGGCATTAATTTCTTAACTTACACAGCCTTTGACATGGAGAAGATAGTGGGGATAAGCAAGATCCTGTAATTTCAGCTACTTGCTCTTCCTGATTAATCTGAACTCTTTCATGATAATCCACTGTTTCTTCTTCTTCCTAATCTCTTCTAATATTAATCTATGTTAATACCAAGTATTTATGTATTTGAAACATGGATTCTAAGGTGTTACGTAGCTCTGGCTCTCCACTTACTCTGCTGCTTATTATGTTTCTTTACACGTGTGTATCTGTACATATATATACATACAGATATGCATGTAAATATTTATGAATACATAAATATGTAAGTCTGTATATATATACATATATCTGTGTATATGCACGTATTTAATTACTGTGTGGTTAAGTCAGAAGTACCTGGGTACATACCTATATAGTTTTTGCCTTTTATATACACATCTTTCCTTAAAAAGAGAACATATCAAGACATACGTTTGTGTCTGCACAAACACTAAGAATTGGGCAAAATGGGTAACATAATTTTAAAAATAAACTGTAGAAAAGTCAGGCTGCTGTCCTAGATATTTTTCTACAATATATAAATACATTTCTGCAAAAAATTAATTTTCCATTGCTTTAGAGGTTTCAGCACAGGCTTAAGTCAATAAACTGTGGGTAATCTCATTATGATCAGTGGATTGCTACCAGGATTTAGATAAATAGGAACCTAAGTCTTTCTAGAATTCGGAATATCTATTAATTAAATTACAAAGAGCAGACATTTATTTGGATGGATGTGCATCATACTGAGAACATTTGATCACACTGTAGTAACTTTGATCCTTTTTCTGTGTGGCATTTTAGCCTATTGGAAAATGGCCTTATAATTTAAACCCTGATGTAACTCTAATGTATAATTTTTCGTTTTAGTTAAAACTGAGGATTGGGAAGGTTGTCGTGTTTTGCTTTTTGCCCTAAGGATTGCCTAGGACTTAATCAGACTTGCTGGTTTATTTCCATATCAAAGTTAAGTAGTAAATGTTTTATTAACAGATGTCTGCATCAAAAACTTCCATTTGGATACCAGCCCTCAATACAAAGTCTTATTACAGAATAAGAACAACTGCTCTACTGCAATTGTAATTTTCATTGTTCTCAGACAGGAACCCACCAGTGCTCCACTTACAAAGGTTCTTACATATTTCCTCCGAGGAATAATTGCAAAACAATCAGACCATATCTAGATGGAGCTCAGAGATGGAAACTTATAAATCACTTAAAATTTTCCATCAGTGGTTGATTTATTATATGACCTGGTGTTATAATGACACAGGGATCCTAATTTCTAATCATCCGTACAGTAGAAGTGAGACTCAGCATTAGGGAAAAGCAAAAAAGCACTTTCAGATGAGTAGATTAAATGTGCTGAAGGAGAACATACTGTAGAGAGGCCCTCAAATATTGCAGAATGGTGTTTCACAAGCCAGCATGTGGAAGAACTGTTTGTGTTCCGGTAAAAACTGAAGATGAGGTAAAAATTCAGTTACAAATTATGAATAGTTTTGGTTTTATATTGGTTGTTCTGGTAAGAAGTACAGGCTCTAGCAGAATTGTGATACTGTGGGGTAGTTTATTTTACTCGTTTTACTGCCTTACTGCACCATTGCATGCACTGTACACTGGAGTACAGCAGTGGTTTTGGGAGGCTGCCTAAACTAGGCTCCCAGATTAATTCCTTTTTAGAAGTGTTTTTCCTCTCTGAAAACAAACATATAGAGTGAAGCAGCATCCCCTGGAGAGAAGAAAAACCATGGAGTCACCTCAGTTAGAGACCACAATGGCCAGTTAAGTCATTTATTTCATGCTTGTGAATAGAAGCTGATTTCATTCTCTGTGAATGGAGATTGTTCCAGTATAATTATCCTCTCTAGAGCTTTAAACAAACCTGCGTTAAATGTTTTAAGTGATGTGGCTTTTATCACTTCCTTTGGACAATATTTTCATTGTCTAATAGATCTCACTCTGAATTTTCTTCTGATATCCTGCCTAAATTACTTAACCACATATCATTATCTCTTATTCTACTTACTTAAAATTCCTTATAACAAGCCCTGTCATCTACTGTTGCCAGGAGCTGCTGCTTCAAATGTTTCAGTAGAAATCATATAGCTAAAATCTTTCATCAAAGAAGGCATTCTCATAGGTATTAAAGCATTTGGCATTAAAAAAAAAATATATATTTCACAGATAATCTCAGTTTCTAAGCCTATAAAATAAACCTTAATTCAATTATAAGGGCCCTATCATTTAGAATTAATGCAAAATTGAAGATTGATCTAATGGTAAGGAAGATATGCTCCTCTGGTAGCACTGTGGGTTGGGACAGCCAGTGGGAAAACCTCTTGCTGGATAATGAAATATTTGTCACCAAGTGCCATCACTTGTGTACAGGCACCGTTCATCTCCTGCAGCTGTGGGCAGAAACAGCTCTCTCTGTTCTGGCACCCATCAGGATTCACGTTTGCTCTCTTTGATGGCCATGGGATGTTAGAAAAGCATCCTACTTGCTTGGTGAAAAGGCTGAATGAGCCGGGAGGGCTGACTGATGGGGAAGGGAGGGAGCTGGGAAACTGCAGGGTTAGACTCGGGCACTTTCCGAGCAGAAGGCACGTGGGTCTTGACTGTATTGGCCGGGTAAAACTTGGGGATATCAGCTATGAGTGCAAAGAAGAAAACGCTGATGACAGCTCATTGAAAACGGTTACATTAGCTTTTACACTGGAGTAATCAAGTTGAGGTTTGCTGATTAACTTACAGCTGCTTGACCAGAAACCCCGGTGTGCATATCCACCCTTACTGCCCACATGCCATTGACAGATCTCTTTCTACATGGGCTCTCATTAAACAGACCACACGCTGGATCACTTGAACTTAAACAACCACATCATTTGCATTGTTTGTCAAGTTCAGTTTGCAGTAAATGTTGGAATCTCCTCACTCTCTTGAATCCTTACCTAGCACATCTTACCATGCTGTGAGGGAGGTGGCTTGATATTTTACTTCTGTTCTCAGCAAGGAAGATACAGTGTAGACCCAACCTGGGTGCCAGTCAGAAGGTTGTTCAAGACAGAGTAAGCAGGTGTTGCTCCCTTGCATTAGAGCTTCACATTCACTTCCCTGTAAATCCTTATAGCCACCTGGCTTACAGCATTCTTCCTAGTGAAGGGTTTGTCTTGCAAAATCCTACCATGGAAAGCAGCATGTTGGCATGTACCAATGCAGTGAATGTAGTAAATGTTGTGCAATGTAGCAGGACTTTTTTGGTGCTATATGTTTGGCAGAACTAATGACTATAGTATAAAGCCAGACCCTCAAGTTAGGTCTGCTCCCAGCTAAACTAATCTTTCTTATCTCATGCTTCAACAGTTGTGGGTTGATTGTGAGAGATGCATTTAGAAGCTTGTCACATAATCATAGGGGATGGAAAAAGAATTCCTGACATACTTTCCTTCCCATAGGATGGCAACATCTGCAGTAGAAAATGCTTTCAAGAGGTTTTCAGTCATGCTTTCTACAAAGTCTTATTTTAAGGCTTCCTGCAAACAAAAAGGAAAAAAATGCCCAAAATGCAACATTTTTATTTCTGTCCTCTCTCAAACCAGTAGGATATTTGCAAAGGAGAAATGTACATTACCTGAGATAAACAGCAGTTTTAAGACAAAGCCCTGCCAGGTGTTGTCCTGCCAAGTGATGAGGTGATGAAAAGCAGACATAGCAGAACCATGAGTGTGGTCTGTGAAAAGATTCTAATTTGAGACATTTTCTATAGATATAGAATATGCTGAACTGACTCGTTCAGCTACATATTTATGGGCAGAGTTGCATTTATTCTTTCCTTTCATTCTACTCTGACAACTCCTTTCATGCCTTACTATTGAATACTTCCTTATGAATACTTGACTGTTAAACTGAATCAGTTGCATATCCTGTTCAAGAGATTGTCTTGAGGGCATGTGGCTAAAATGGTTAAATTACTCTAAGTAATGGCTGATTTTCCAAGGACTGAGCAGTTACATAGTGTTGTGGGACAGGAGACATATGGCTGATGAGATTAGTGTGAGGAAATAAACTTTAGTGCAGCATTTAAAGAGCCAAGTCTGGAGCAGCCCATTTATTTCCAGGCAGTTTCACCAACTCACTCACCAGTAAGAATAATTTCAGCTCCAGACGGTTTTGATCCATTAAACAGAATAGATACAAGAATGTAAATAGCCCAAATAAGACAAAATAACAAAAACAGTATTTTGAAGATACTTGCTAGCTACTGAGAAAATGAGAGCACACTGATAGTTTAAGCCTCAGATTTTCATTGATAAAAGCTCACTCTATTTATAGTAGGTACCACTGCTGCAAGTCATATGGTTGGAGTCATGTGTCCCTTGAAAATCAACTTCCTTGAACTCAAGTTCAGTTTTAAGGCCTCTCATCTATTTCTGAGTCTTACAGTATTTGAACTAAACAACAGAATTAGTGTTTGCCTTGAAAAAAGCTTTTCTAATAGTGCAGATGAACAATTTCCAATCATTGTTAAAAGAGTTACAGAGTGTAACAGATTTCTGCTTTCTTTAGCAGGCAAAATTGTGGAGTTCAAAAGTCAGAGGGTAGTGAGAGCTCCGTGTATCATCTTTTAAAAAAGAGTCCAATCATCTTGTGTTTGTCTGGGGCTGGCAGAGGCATCACCATGGGGACTGCACATGTGACAGTACCAGCACTTCCTTCCATCTTCTTGCTGGGGAGGTGCAAGTGTAACAGTATTATTTTAACCATAGCAGCTACACGTGGAAGGTTGGCTCATGCCAGAACACTGTGAAGTGTAAAAACAGGTCAAAGTACTTCTCTTCCTTTATATATATTCCCAGGGTGGAGGCAAGGAGGAGAACATAAACAAATGAACACTTGTGCTCAGCAATATAGAGCTAGTGTAGCCTCAGAGAAGACAATGAGAGGCAGAGAAGGAGTCTGACCACACGCTGTGCTGCTGTCCTAACCAACAGTCAAGTCAGCTGGCTCAGGGAGTACACAAAGCCTCATTCTTAAGTTGTTTGAGGTCTTTTTTATTGTAAAACGCCCCAATAAGCTCTCCTAGACCTTGTGCTACTGTCCAACAGAATAGTCTAACTCTATATTAGCTGTTGAAACCAGTTAGCAAGTAGTTTAGAATAAAAAAAGACTGCTGAAAGAAACATCAGAATGATACAGTCCTCATGCAAAATACGCTGACTTTGGGGGCCAAGCGTAAGATCCAGTCACAATAAATAGAACAACAGAATTGTAAGTAACTGACTGAAAGGACAAAGCTGACTACAAATAACATCACAACAATAAAAGAAAGACTACTATAATTCTTCCTCTTGGCTTTTTTTCTACCTCCTATGCCACATGGAAGGAGAATTAATGTATGCGCACCCTCCACGCTGCTCCAGCACTGCACCTCCATACACAAAGCAGCTGAAATGCAGATCGTATATATTTTGCTTCTGCTGGCAGCTCCTCACATCCCATCAAAGACTAATAAGGCATTTTGGATGCTTCATCCCATTTGTTATCTTCCTGGTGGCATTATCATTCCAGTCAGAAAGGCACTGAATTCAGCCACCACTTACAGCCATGCCAGGAGGGAAAGCATATCCAGAATTATGGTCCCCCTGCAAGTTCTTCCTTCCATTGCTTTCACCACAGACATACACACCACACAGACTGTGTGTATCATAGTTTTTATTAAAAGACTTAAATGCAAATTGACAGGTTTTTTTTTGTTTCCAGCCCTTGCTGTAAGGGTGGCCTTAGCACACTGACTGGGAAGGGAGGTGCTCACTAGTTTACATGCTGCACACACAGGCTGTGTTAAGTAGGCTTCAGTTGGCGGCATGAAAACACTTGGATTTACACATCACTAACGCTCCACTAGAGTGTATGGGCCTCCTCTGATAGCTTCTGCAGAACAGGGGCCTGGAAGAGCACAATATGACCACTTGCAGACGGAAGCTGCCCACTGGAGATTTGCCATGCCAAGATTCAGGCTGTTCTTTTTCAGCGCTGGCATCCAGCCTGACTGCACAGCAGTCTTTAAAACAGTGTAGAAATTGGTACCAGTCTTCCTAAGATGCCATACCCATGAGATTATTTATTAAAAGATTTATATCTTGTTAATGATCTTGGAGCCACCCACGGGTGTTTTGCTTTAGAATCTGTACTTGTAAATTGATGATTAGGAGTTAACACGAGGGATTTATTCCAGTGAAGCACTGTTTTCTCTTTAATTAATACAGGAATTTCAGGGGAAAGCACTCTTATCTCTGTCTCCTTAAGGGAAAAGTGAATCTTCATCCCAGTAAACTTCAAAACACAAGCACTGTTTGGTCGATATGTATTACTGCTGCAAGCACTGGCAGTCCAGGTAGTTTGTTACTGGGGTTTTTTTGCTCCTTGTCCTCAAAGATGGAAGAGAGCTTCACAGATCTGGATAAGGTAGAGCTCAAGGGCAAAAAAAGTGTTTGAGCAAAGAAAAAGGATTATGAGGGTGAGACTGTAGTGGACCAGGAGATGTCATGCTGCTTTTGCACCCTATACTCACTCTGGAAAAGGGAGCTGTTAATTATGTCTCAAGGCTGATTAGAGAATAGGAGATCACTGCTCTGTGGATCTTGCTGTAAGATAACAACCTGATCATTAGGCATCCTTCACAGCCTAAGACGAAGGAGTGTGGCAAGTAGGCAAATTCAGGTCAAAGAAGTCAACGATACAAGTGAAGTCCTGGACCAATGGAGATTTATAGAAGACCTGTCTCTGGTGAACAAAGGGGAGTCCTGTGCATTTTGTGTGGTAGACATGAGAAATTAATCTCCTTGGGTGCTGCAGTGAATTTTATTACTGAGGCTGTAGCTGGACCCCGCCACAGGTATGTGGCATAGCAAGCTTGAAGGCCATGTTTTTCCAAACTATTCAGATTAGGAACCTGGCAGGATCACACAGGAACTCCCTTTGAAGACCTTGGCAAGGCAGTAAATGTGTGCCAAATTCTCCTCCCAGATAGAAATCTAATGAGAACTGTACCTATCTTCAGGTACTTAGTTTACACAAGCTAAAATAAGCTTTCAGCCCTGAGAAGAAGTTGCTAAATAACTGGCAGCTCAAAGAGGTCTCTGAGGAGACATGTCATGACTACAGTAAAGGAGGCAGAGGATTCAAGTATTAAGACAAATCAGTGCTTTGTGCAGTGAAGTATATGTCTGGTGAACTGTATGTTTGGCAGACACTTCTATGTAGTTTAGTAAAAGTAAGTGATTTAAACCAAGGCTTTGGAGGTGGTTAATGCTGTTCCTCATTTTCTGAGGAATCAACTTGAGACATCTAAGCTAATGTTTCTGGTTTGCAGATGTGGCAAGATCTCCATTGCATTGACATCTGTTCTGAGTGGAAATGTACTATATGTTGTAATTGCTTTAAGAAGTCAAGCCCTATGCTGCTTAAATCAGGCAACCAGAACAAGATAGCACATTGGGCAATTATGGAGGACTCGTGAGTCTGATGAGGTGCAGCAGGGAATGCAGCAGGTTTTGTGGTGAAGGAGGGGAACAAAATAAAATGCTTGACGGTGGTGGTGAATATTGCCTGTTCCTGTAGAAGGCACATGGCTGTATAATGAGAGTCTGTCCCATAATACATATATGCATGCGTGCCATATTAAGACTGCATAGGCAAACCTTGCAGAGAAAACCTTAATTCTGGCACCTTTGGGTTGTTGAATCCTTACTTCACAAACTTAATGTCCTTTTGTATGGAGGTTTGGGGAGACTTGACGTAATTAACTTGCACTGCAGAACTCCCCGAAGGTAGGAGATTGTTACATTAGGCACTAAGAGGGATGGTCCCAGACCAAAGAGTTCATAATTTAAATATAACAAAGTACTTGATGGGTGGATATAAAAAGCATGTGAGAGCTGCTGAAAGAAAAATGGGTCTCTGAGATACATTATGGTGAACTCTGCTGTCCCGTATCAAACCAAAAATACAGCATTTAATTAGTAGTGGTGGAAGATGTTCATACATTGTGCAGCCCCAGTTTTGTACTGACGCTGAACAGGTTAAAGATCCTTTAATCATCACAAGACAGCATCCCTTTCTACAGTCATATTTTCTTTAATAAAAACTATTTGTATCATATTAAAAAAAAACAAATCACCTCCTACTAGTTCACTGGAAACAGGCAGTAATGTACCATAGGGTGCCTACTACAGGAGGGCTCTGAGCCTGGAGCCACCCAAAAATTCAATAGAACTGTCCTACTAATAGCTTTGAAACCAAAGATTCTTGAGACCTTCTTAAGTTTCCCTATGAAATACTGTCATGCTTTTCCTGACCAACCAAAACAACAAAGTACAAGTCCGTACAAGTCAAAGAGCTGCAGGAAAGCCTGGTGCAAGTTGAAAAACAAAAATTCCAGTGTTGGTGGGCTTCAGAGCTGGACTATTGTGAACTCTGTGAAAATCTAACAAAGCAACCCCCCAACGTTCATATAGGACATGTAAACAGAGAGCCATGTCCGCAGCATTTGGACTGGCTTTCTTCTGTGGGGCTGTTATTGCTTTAACCAGACCACATACATGACAAAGTTAAACACATCTTTGTCTTTCCTTCACCACACCTCTTTCAGAACTAAGGGCAACTTGAAGCTCAACTTCAGGGAGGTGGTGGACAGAAGCACATGCAGGCTGCTTTCTCATATGTACTCACCTTTGTTAGCAACAGAAGAAGTAAAAATTAATAAAAATTTTTATTACTCCTTTTCCCCTAATCCTTCTCACCTCAGCTTTATGTCTCTTCATCAAAAGGTCAGTCTTTTAAAGCGTGATTTAAAATGTGCACCCATAAAAAGAGAAGAGCAAAACCCTGCAGATCCTGGATGTTGAAAGTATACTTACCTGGAAACTGTGCATTCCTCGGGTGTCAGGTACATACTCCCTTGCTGAGGTCTGGTTAGCATGTACTGTTTTGTGAGATATCTTTGCATGGAAAGAGCTGATATAAATGATACTCAGAGGAGCAAATTAAGGAACTGAGATCCTAATAATGTTCTTCTACAAGACATCTAAGGAGATGGAGCCTTAATGAAGATCCTTTAAAAGAGAGCCATACTTAAAGAGTATGACTTGGGAGGGGGCAGGTTGAATATCTCCAGATTCTCATGGGTCTGCTAGATGGGATCCACATGCTTTGCTGCTGCTTCCCTCACAACACGGAATAACTGAGGCCTCATGCAATATCCTCCTGCTACTCTCAAAACTCCATTTTTAAGCAGTCTCACAGTCTGGTGCCATTCTGAAGAAAAGTCCTATGAGGCCATAGTAGCACCTCATGGCGACCCATGAAAGCTCAGGCCTGCAGCAGACATGTCATAAGGCACAAGGTTAGACAATCTGTACACTCTGAACATTCAATAGTAACAGAACTGAACCCGTATGAAATGAAGGAATTTCACTTCTCACAGACTGCAGCGTTGCTTGAGGCTTGGTGATACCAAAGCCCTGGATGTGGACATGGTGACCAATGTATTTAATGCTCAGCAGTTCACCTCTGGAAAAGCTTGAAAATGAATGTACCTTAGGGAAGGCTTTTCTACTGCTTTCTTTAACCATCTTCCTCTGTAGGAACATTTCCTTATCCTGAAAGCCAAGTGAGATACATCAGCTGGCAGATGTGTGTGGAAAAGTAACACACTGCTCCTGAAGCTTCTGCAAGCACTGCAGATGTGGGCAGTAGACCTCCCCCTGCACCTCTGCCTGGTGTAGGCAGATCAGGAAAGACAAGGTTGCTGCTTGCAGGCAGGCTGGAGTGCAATGAGCCAACCTGTGTGCTTGGCACTAAGATTCATTAGGTTTACTGACAATGTGTAATACTCTTAGTGTGAGGCAGTTAAAACACTTCAGTTCTCCAACTTTGCATCCACTGAGGCTTTTAAAAATCCTGTGAATTTATCTCTAGTCATTCACAGGGACATTTTAATGGAGAAAGAGACATCATTATACGTTTCTTTACCTCAAACAACAGGGAAGCAGGGTACCCACTGGCAAAAAACAAAGCCAGGAACAAGAGAAAAATGCTAGGAGACCAGGAAAGTACAGTTCTGCCTAGAGAGAATATTTTTTATTTAAAGCTTTTATTGTCTAGATTTTCCAACTGAGGCTTCTACTGTGTGAGAATGGGCTGTGTGCTGTGTATTTTGGGGGGTTTGTTGTTGTTTTCCCAGGGATGTTTGGTGTCCTAAAGGAAAATGCAAACTACAGATGGTGCCCAAAGCAAGGAAATGTGGAATGTAGCTTGGAGTGTAACACAAATGGAGCCCTGAAAGCCTCCTTGTCTGCTCCTGCAGGCCAGGGGAGCAATGCAGGGTAGAAAGACCCTTTGCTCCTATTATGTTATATCAAACTTTTTGCTGAAAGACTGTTCATTTTCCTTTTCTTTCTCTCCGTCGCCCACCCAAAAAAATCTAAACATTTAAAAGCCCAGTTTGAATAGTGGAATGTGTGGTACATTCTTGTCTTGCCTGATGGGACAATGTCTGTGCCATGGGGGGTTGCTGAGGTAATTCTGTATTGACCTTGAGTCATTCTGGGAGCTTATTGTATAAAATTCCAATGAACTGTATTGTGTCAAAACTATGCTTAATTTAATATCTACTTTAATTAACTTTGGTATTGCCTGTGCTGAAGAATGCTAACATGGAAAGACACCTCCCAGGTTGCGGCCAATGAATTTCATGGGCTACACTTGCTCTCCAGTGACTTAAGCTGTTTTTAAATTATTATTTTGTGTTTGGATTTAAGAGGTTTTACAGACAATTCCAGCTCGTTTTTAAACAGCAAAACCAAATTTTTAAAAATAATGGTTACTCATATTGTTAAAAAAAGGTAAGAGTTACTGTTTCATCTTTGGGATTTATTTTTTACTTTTTCTTTCATTTGTCAAAAAAAAAAAATTGTCTAAATGAAGACTTCATAGTTCTGGTACCTAAAGGGAGACTTGTTCTTGGTGTCTGCAGTCCCATGCTGTGGCATCTGCCATCTCTGCTGTGCTAAGTGGCTGCAGCAAAACAAACAAACAAAAAGCTGATTGGAGGCAGAAATGCTTTATCTTGTAAAAAATATTGAGATTGTATAGCAAAGAAACATAGGCTGTTCATTATTTTGTGGAAGCTAAATTCTGAAAAATACATAGTTTTCTCCAAAATTTGTTTCAAAATTTTAAATAAAATCTTTCTACGGTGAGGCATATCCAAATGGAGCATTCAGACACTTTCAAATTCAATTGTTTCTGTTTGTTGGAATGGACAGAATAATGACCTAGGTATTGTCACAAACCCTCTTTCAGAACCCTTCATCCTAAAACCATGTAGCCTCTACCATTGTGCAAGATGCCAGGTTATTTTTTTCTTTTTCAGCTGCAAGGGATGTGGGTCATGGCTAAGGAAAGTCAAACAGGGCATGTGACATGATTCAAGCATAAATATTGTTTTTTAAAAAAAAAATATATTCAACTTTAGAAAAATATTGCTTGTTTATGATATAGCACCTATGTGTTAGCAAGATGATGAAAGAGGAACTGAGTGATTTAAATGCAGTCGGGACGTGAAGTTGCTGATGTAGCAATGACATTTCCATATCTTGAAGATGTACAACTTCTGGAATATGAGTAATCAAATTTGCTAGATAATTTAATTCAGATGTTTTGTGGTTACTGGAAAACAAACAAAGACCACAAACTGAGAGAGAGACCTAAACATCCTCTAATGATTTATTAGGAAAACTTTCAGCCTACATAAGTGATTCTATAAAATTGACTTAATAACTGAGATATGGAACACAGTAAAACCAGACATTTTTGTCTTACAGTTCAGTGTAACCATATCCTACAGCAACACTCTGAAAACTCAAGCAGATGTTCTTTAAATAAATTGTTTCATGAAACATGCTGCTCTTTTCTTTTGAGAGGAAATGTCCTTTTGGTTGAGCTGTAATGGAGATCCTTTACTGACTTCAATGGATGGCAGAAAGAAAACTATAACCATATTGATTAAAGCAGACGGGTTTGGTTCAAAAGCAATAATAATAATAGAACTGAAGACCTTATTGAGATGAAAATTTATTCCTTGGTAAAACTCCATAGCTGTAGCTGTGGGAGCAGTAAAATGTTTGTTCTTTCTCTGGGGTGGTGTGATGCACTGATCCCAAAGCACCAGCAGCAGGCCCTGACACCCAGAGCAAGGTGAGGCAGGGAAACACGGGTGCCTGTTCTGAATGTGCCTCCCACTGCTCCCCGGGACTGGGGTCTCTGGTAGCCACCTCAATAGGCTTGTCTTGGTACCACAGGTGGAAAGAGGGAGACTTGACTCTCTGGATGTTACCAGGGTACCATGTTATGACCAGGGAATATGTACCAGCCTAACCTGACAAGTGTGTGAGTGAGTGGAAAAGACTCCTGCTGGTTTCAGTGGCATCTTGTATTTTACTATGAAACTGAGTAAAAGCAACAGAAAACCATAGCCTAAGTGAAGGGAGTGATGTAATATTGACAACAGTTCCCTTAGTCAGGGAACTTTTCTTTCCATGCCAGTTAACAACATCTCTATTTTACAGTAAGAATTTCACAAATACACTGTTAAAATTCTTTATATGCTTGTAGATTGCAATGATAGATGCACTCAACACCATTCCTTGCCTCCAGTGTTTTCTGAAAATCCTTTGTGGGCAGGTGGATTTCAGACTGTGTCAGCCAGCTGGGTAGGAAGTCAATTTTCAAAAGCTTTTTTTCTTTTATTACTCAAAAAGTGATATTTTCAAAACCTTGTATGTGAAACCTAAAGCTGCAACATAGCCTGGGCAAAACTCCTGGAGTTTAATGGGGATTTTGATTTAAGAAATTAATCAACTCTTCATATCCTTAAAGATTGCACCGTTCTGAGATGAACAAATTATTTAAGCAATTGAGTTACTTGCAACTAATTTGTTTGCTACCCCCATGTTCAGCTCTCTTGAGAAAGACCCTTTGGGGACATGTCCTTTGGGAATGGACTGTCTTCTGCTCCTGTAGAATGCACGTGGCAGTATTGTGATCATATAGTGGAATAAACAGTAATATGAATCAATATTAGTGAAAGACCCTCTGCTAGGCTGGAAATACTCAATTTACTCATCAGAAAATGACATTCACAATTATTATTAACCAGACCATAAATATGAATATTTTGGTGTCAGGTTCTTTGTAAAACAGAAATGATGTTTATCACTAAGAAAACTCTTTGTGGTGATGTATAAGAAAGCAACAGATAAGAGCTATGTTATCAGAAATGTATTTTCCCTGTACAGTAACAATAACATCATTAGTACTTCAAACATCCAGGATTACACATCTCATTTTTCAGCATATGCTGGTGTTTATGATAACTCCCTGCATGTGCCCCAGACACACCTCTACATCCTCCTCTTCATCATTAGTCCTTTGACTGTCAGTTTGTGCTGAAAATTTCTTTTGATATTGGGACTGGTTTTTGTTTGCAAGCAACTTTCCATTCGGTTTTGGTTACTAGAAAGCACAGTGATGACTTAGAGCTCTCACTCATTTTTTATAGAGGCTGAAATCAAATAATGCAATAGAACAACTTTTCTCCCTCTTCTCTGATTGAAACTCAGTAGCCACACTTACAGAGCAGCAGCCGCAGCATGTTGGAATTATTTTCTCTGCCACTGGGTATTACCAGTTTTCCAAACAGGTGAAGTCCACTCTGGTGCAGAAGGTGATCACACGCCTGTTTCTCTGCCTGAACTGGCTCTACAGACCCACTACACACCAGTGTAGCAGCCTTACAGGAGGGTCAGTGCATTATTTTGGCCCTGTAGAGAAAAGGTATTCACGGCACCAGCCATCAGCAATGTGGCTGGGCCGGAGAGGAGACCACACATAGGGTGTGTGAACACACAGATTAATTGCCCTTAAAATAGTGTGTATGAGGCACAAAGAGGCTGTGGTTAAAATTCCCAGTGTGTTGGTTCACATCATGTCTCTGAGTGGGAACATGTGGCTGTAGTGTACAAGAAGTTTTGCCTGCACGTTCTTTTTATTATTTGGATGTACAATCTCCAGTTTGCTTATGATTGATAGGATTTCCCTCTGTATCTCTGGCTGGAGTGAATAAATGAAAGCCCTTTGCTATTTGGCAAAATAACATTGATTTATGTTCTCTTCATTATTTATTGACATTCATTTCTGCCTCGGGGATATTTTGTATTTGGTAACTAATAGATTTAGTTTTCAGCTCTAGGAATCCTGTTCAGTGATGTCTCTGAGCCACATCTGTGATGTAGGAGCATGGCATGAATATAAAAATAGAGAATTTCACTGGAAACAACTGTTATCATAGGTGTAAAATGATTTAAGCAAATTGCCATCAGACACTAAGTCTGCCCCTGGCAAGCTATTGGAAATATGGCAAGAGACAAGCATTTATCAAACTCTGAATTCTTGTAATGAATGTACTTCATAAAAGTATTGGTATTTGCTTTTTACTTAAGAGATGAATAGAAATTACTTGCTTGAGTTCATCAGGAATGCGTGTTATAAATGATGTACCAAGCACCTGCATCTGTGCTTGGTTTTGTAGTCATATATATGTTAGTGGAGCTATTCATAATTGGGACCTTTTCCAGAAGAAAAAAATTCCACAGAGACTTTTTTTTTTAAAGTAGATGCAGAAATTTAAGTGAAGTGAATTTCAAAGACGCCCCCAATTCTTGTATGTAATATGATAGATAAATGTTAGATTTGTATTTGATCTTTTGAAAACAACTTATGGGAAAAAGTTCAGAAAGCTCAAAAGCCCCTAAAATTCTTTCCTCTAGAAACAATTCAGACTGTTTGGGGGAGTTTTTTGTTTAATCATCAGCATCAGACATCTCTTTTATGTATTTGGCAAATTGTTGCCATTTTTTTTTCATTTTGATTTGATTAATTAAACCACAATGAAGACATTGGAATAAAATGGACTGGTTACTTCTTCCTTTGTTTGAAAAATAAACACTTGGTTTGAGATCACATTTTTCCACTTGAGTGCATGAGAATATACTTCCATGGGGCTTGATTTTTGAAGATTTATTTGCAAAATGTCAAATACGTTTCTGTTTAGCTTTCTTTATTTGCTATTACAATTACTTTTTTATTAATCTATATTATTTGAACTATGTTCATTTTCTTTGGAATATGCTGTTTAACAACTTTCAACTACTGAGCCCTCTGTTAATATCACGATGAGAAACTTGTCAAATTCATGAGGAAAAAAGAAAGAAAAAACATACTGTTTTTTTTCCCATCAATTTTAAATCTTTCCACCTCTTGACACACAACTTGTACAATCATTAAAGAGTTCTGTGACATAACCACGTGAAATTGTGAAAATATATGGGGTGAGAGTATTACAAAGTGATGACAGCAGATTCCTAACTTCATCATTCGTTATATTTCTTGTCTTTATGAACAGCTTGAGATAAGCTGATTTTTGTGGTTGATATATTCATAGTTAACATGTTGCTGTATTTCTTGAGACATATGTACTCTGCAAAATATTTTAACCAGTGGAAGCGGCTGTCTGAACTAAATAAAATAAGGATAATTTAGGACATACTGAACCCATGTAGAAATACTCCTTCCCCCTCTTGTGCATCTGCATAAGGACTGAGCCCTGAGTCAAACCAGGAAAACAAGTTTGACAACACTCCATTTGCAGGCCCACTGAATAAAATGGAGAAAGTTGGAGTGAAATAAGGAAAAAAACCAGCCATAAACAAAAGTTAGACCGTTTACCTGTTTTATCTGGTCTCTTAGTCAGGCTAATTTAACGATTTATAGGGGTGGAGAGGAAGAAAAGAAAAAGCCTCACCAGTGTCCTTTGGTGTGACATTTGCACTCAGCATTGCAGTAACAACTTCAGGATTTGTTGGTACTCAAAGTACGGGGAGTTCTCCAAAGCCTCCTTTTGAAATGCTGCCTGTTTGCTAGAGTACACCTCGTTATTGAATGGTAACCTAGAGCCAGGTGCTGAAGTAACAGTAGAGAAGGGGCCTGAAGTCAGTTCTCCATTGTTAGCATGTTCTTCTATTTTAAGATTTTTTATGTATTTTATGGTATGTAGCAAGTGTTTCCACATTAACATTTAGATGCTTAACTTTCTATCTCTGTAGTTTAATCTTATTCTTATATCCTTCAGCCTTTCATGACATTACAGTTATCTGCTAAATACACAGTTCTCTGTTTCCTTTGAAGTGGTGAATTATTATACAGTATGGACTAGATTATCCATAGATTATCTTCCATGCAACACAGATCATGAGATTCTGGAGAGCCTGAGCAGACATTCTATATCAAGCTGCAAGCTCTGGTTTAGTACTTGCTCTAAGATTATGGAAGTGAATTTTCTTTGGCTGGTTTTAAGAAGCATCTCTACCACAGGTGCCTGAAGGCAGCATTTGAGCTAGAATCTTCACAACAAGCAGCATTTAATTTTTTTCTGAAGAATGATTTCATCATCTAAAGGCAAAAATTGTCCCTGCTCTAAGAATAGTCAGTCAGTAGCAAGAAGTAGTTCCAAATTCCAAACTTTTGTGTTTTAGGTCCAAGGTTTGATGCTTATTATCAACCTAGTGATGGTCATAAGGAGGAGGTGATGTCCCAAGCTCCTTGGAATCATGTGGTCATTTAAGGATATTATCTTTCATCTAGAGAAAGAAGTTTCCATATTATAGTTGTAAAAAAAAGGCTGAAATCTACAAAAACCTAGAGAAAATAATCTGTGCACAGCTGGCTTCTGTTGCATAAACCCTCATGCAAACATGAGTACTTAATGATTTAAGGACTTTCACATTTCTCTGATTTTTTAAGATGACTCTCATACATCTGATTTGATGTGAGGTGCTAGAGTTAGGGCAGGAATGGTGCCTCAACCTTCTCTGCATTCTGGTAACTTGGATATCTGGATAGTGAGACATGGTCTAAATCTGTTAATAAGTAGCCCTGGGATCACATACAAGAGAAACATCCTTGCATCTCTACTGAAGACTACAAAATCCAAACAGTGTGAAAATTGTTTCCTACAACATCTCAAACCCAAATATTCTGAAATAAGGGAACAAAAAAACCCAGAAGATATTTTATCAGCCAGAAGTCTAAATGAAGGGGGTGTTGTCTGAAGATTTATGAACCTTGTAATTCTGTCCGTGGCTCCTGTTACTTCTTCACTCACAGGGCATCGTCAAACTCTGTGATATCCACAGGAGCTGCAGTGAAAATAGTTTTGAAGCAAATAGCAACATCTCCACTGCACTCCTCAATCTCCTGTTTGGGGAAAATATTGTCTGCATTGTGTATAATTGTTCAGGTTTCCTTAATGGATGCCTCCAGCAGGCTGATCGTCTGTTCTTGTGCTGAACAATTGTTTAGAAGCTTATGGTCCGTGCCCAGCTGCTAGTAACTTTTTCCATTCCACAGCAAGTTGGATGGTACCCTTAGGAAATGTGTGATTCGGTCATTCCAAATCTCTTTTAATTATTAATTTCTACTCTTCATTTACGTGTCATTGAACTGCAGAAAATCTCCAGTCATGACAGTACCACTTCCATGTCTTAACAGCCTGAAATATTTATTAAACTCATTAAGCTCCAGTCTCAGTAGCTAATTACAACAAGCGTCTGTTTATGGAAACAAATCTAGCCATGAAGATTAAATTTAAATGAGTGCTAAAGACTCCTTGCCTTCGGAGATTTTTGTTTTTCCTCTTTTTAATTTGTCATGCTGATTTGTAAAGCTTCCTAGTTATTCTAGTAACATTAGCACTGTTGATAATAACAGACAGTGTTTGTCTTGGAGAAGTGCCAGTATTCTAAGTACATATCTAATTTGTCCAGACAGTTTTAAAGTCTCTTGAATTTAAATTATAAGTTTAACCTGAAAAGTTACAACAGCTAATTACAGATGAAAATTTGGAATTAGAATTTTTTAAACAAAATGAACTACCAGAGTTCTTTGAAGTTAAGGGCACTGAACAAATTATCCTCCTTTTGTATGATGAATGTCACCAAGCCATGTATTCAAGTAGGGCTCTCAGAAGATTGAGCATGTGGGCTTGATGCTATTTAAAGGTTTCAGCAGACCTTGTATAGCTGATTTTGAGGCCACTGGTAGACCTAAATCTGTGTGTGTGTATTTACAGGGGTAGAAAACCACTTGTCATTGCTGGAGGCTCTTCTGGAACACCATCTGAGTTAGGTCTTCTCCAGAGCATCCTCTGGAGGACCATTTTCCTCTCCAGGAACTATAGATAGGCTGCTGGGATGAGCTCTTTAGTCTGTGAGAGGTGGTATTCTAGAGTAGTCTTCAATCTTGCACTGTCTTCCACAACAAAATCCTCAGTAACATTTTTTTTTCAGCAGATTTTTTCCATGGAGATAGAAAAGTGTGTTTAGGCTGCCGTTGCAAGCGTGTTAGCTACTTGAATACTAACTCTTATTCTCTAGGAGGAATTGCCTTCCTTTCTACTTAGGAGCCTTTATGGAAGCAGTCCCCAAAAGTATTAATGTGCCCACCCAGTGACTCCCCAAGAACCACTGGAATAATTCTCTATACATAGGCTGTACAAAACTTTCCGTGAGAACACTCTCCTCTCTTCTTCAACAGAAAGGGAGCAAGCTCTTCCCCTCAAGAAAATCTGGCTGTAGGATTTACTGGGTATTACACTTTGTTTATGGATATGGACAACTTGAGACATCCAGATTGGATTAAAAAGCCTCTCAAATTGCTTTATATTCCCTAGACAAAATTTGCTATTTGCACATTGCTTCACTTCTGTTGATTTGTTACGCTCTGAGCTGGCCTGAAATTCTGTCTAGCAACAGGTTTCAGCAAAACATGACTTCAGTTGAGCTATACTGGTTCACACCAGCAGAGACTTTCAGGAGAGTGACCCCCTGTTCACAGCAAGGAGTCTGTGAAGTCTCACTGATGCTTTTTACTAAACTGATACCTAGTTTTGCTACAAATATGTTTGCTATGAAGTGGTGTGAAATTCAGAGCACTTGTATAAGTTACGTGGATTAACGAGACATGAGTCAGGAAGATTCTCTTCTCAATGAGGAAGGTGGTATAGGTATTTGTGTCATTTACAAACTTCAGTTTCAGTAGAGTGAAGGTTCTGGAGCATGTACAAAACTTAAGTCCATTGTGACATGGTAATGATGAGAATATAATGCCACACTTCAGTGATATAGTGCTTGGGATTACAGAATTTCCGTTCTTCAGAGTTATATAACGGCATGAAAAATCTTAAAAGCTTAGTTATAAAAGATAGCATCAGATCTCAGAAAACAAGGCATAAAGAAACAGAAGTTACATGCTGAAATAGTAGTTTTAAATAGCATCTTTCAGCTTCAGAGTCAAAAGGTGGAAGTCAGAGATTCTTAAAAAGGTAAAAGGTCTCACACATAATCACCCTTGCAGTGGAAATATTCCTTGATTATTTTTTTTTATACAGATGTTTCCTTCTGCATTCATATGTCAATGACTTTGTCTTCTACTTTTTGTATGAATTCAGTTCAGTAAATGGTCTGGTAGGAGCTACAGAAGAGTGTGTAACCTGAAGATGGGTGCACAAGGCTCGCTGCTGACATCTGCTGGGTGGAATTTCAGGTTTACTGACAAAGGGAATTTTGTCTTGACTTGCTCATTGGTTGCAGTGGAGTCAGGGTATAAAATGTTATGGTGGTGTAGAACAGAAGAATTCCTTTATGCACATACTAGGTCTAGCATATCCTTTGGATGTGTGTAGCAAGTTCCACCATCTCCACACTGACTGCTTTCAGACTGGAGCATGCAGAAGGACTGGATGCAAGTCACCAGATAAGTGTTTCTGGGTTTGTGATTGCCTGAATCCAACCCTTTGAATTTGGAAAAAAGTCCTTAGCATTATTTTCCTACTGTTATAAAGAAATATTTGTGGGTATGCTTTGAGTTAGGTTGCTTAGATAAGCTTGGAGTTGAACATGGTGTGTCCCTCTGGCATTGTATGCTGTAAATTAAACAGATTTCAGGAAAAAGTAGCCCTATTTACTTTTTATCCAGAGAAATAGGAGTCAGATAAGATATCATCTATCACTGATAGTCATCAGTGTATGTTGCCAAATAAAATCAGGGTTTTGTCTTAAAGTATTTCTGTAAGTGCCAGTCAATAGGCATGTGCAGGACTTGGGTCATGGTACAGTGCCAGTAGGCAGGGTTCAGAGAAGCCGGCCTGCAGACAGCCTACAGCCCCACCAGAGCAGCACGTTGCATTAACCATTCCAAATCCAGTTATTTCCTCTAGTATAGCAACATATTAAAGGTACGTTGCTGAGGGTAGACTTGCTTCATCATTTTGACCTTCTGGTTTTATAGTTGAAGACAGTGAATGTGTGGGTGCACAGCGAGCCTACGTTCTGCAGTTCCCAGCATTTCAGTCACTCTGAATATGAAGGGCTATCTTTCCCCACCTGAGGACTGCAGAGCCTCTTCAAACTACAAATGCTTTGAAGTCCATTTCCAAAAGTGCTTAAAATCCTTAAAATTTGTGACTAAGGTCAAGATTTTTAGTGTATATTAATGGAACACATCTGGTAGGCTGGAAAGCAAATGACTTTTTTGGTTTTTAATGTTTCAAGGAGTATCTCTCCCTCTTGAGCACCAGCAATTATTTCTGTCCCTCGTTAGACAAGAGTGGACAATGGCATATTTTTCTAGTCTTACTCCAGTGAGCACTCAGGCCAATAAAATGGAATTCTCCATTTCAAGTGTCTGTGGATTCAGTTCCTTTTTTTCTTTTTTTATCTGATAGGAATGGTATGTTCAGATATTTTTATAATTATACCAGTAAGCATACCAAATGAAGCTTGTACATTGTAGCTGGGACTGCATCTGACTTTTTCCAGGTATATCCTTCCTTTTCTGTTTAGATATTTTGTCCAGGAAAAACGGAGGTAGTGTGATGCCTTTTAGGCCACTGACGAGCTGATCAAGGCCATTTGCAGACATACCTCTTGTATATGGTTAAATCTGTTCTGCAGTATAGGAACAATGGATCCCATGCATTCAGGATGCATGAGATCTAGTGTGTGCGCACTGAGTAGGTGATCTGAGTGAGCACAGTAAATCCAATTCACTCTGAACTTACTGTACGGGTATAAATCAAGGATGCATCCCAGACACATTAGTCTCACTGCATTTCATTTTGTCTGGGAAAACCTGGACAGAAATATGGTAGCCCTAAGCTTCCCACATTCCACGCTCCACGCACACACACATAATAGGTTCACGTCTTGAACCCTTAGTCTCTCTTGGGCTTTCCATTATTGTTGATAAAACACATAAATCTCAGGTTAAGTGTTCTCCTGACTTTGCAGTTTTTTGTGATTTTCCTGTAGGCCCAACAGTCTTTAAATCCTTCTGAGTTATTAGACTGTTAGGTGGGAAATAACAGACAACCCTTGATTTAGCTCTGAGGGTGATTCAGTCGCAGTCTCTTCTCTGTGTACCGCCCTGGTATCTGACAAACCGCTCCAACTGATTTTTGCAGACGTGGGCATTGTTCTCTTTGTTTAATGTTCTCTGTTGTTTTCTTAGCCAACTTGCTTCGGTATTTATTAATTGAGAGTTGTAAGTAATTCAGTTAATCTAACACTTGATCAGCAATTTCAAATCAACATTTGAGAGGGAACATGCCCTAAGGCAGTTGTTATTTATTCTGGTCAGGTAATTCCTTTCTGGGCTGTTTAAACAGCAACATATTTTCTGGACCAGCAAGGCTACCCAATTTAGGAAAGGAGTTTGCAGAAGTCTGCCTTTCTGTTTCTCATAAAAGTTTAGCAACACAGACTGCTTAGTGTGATAATGATAATCAAGTATTAAGATGGGCAGATAGCAGCATAATTAAGAATATGCAAAACTGCAATATAAAGTCCAGGCATCTGGTAAGGATTAGATTTGCTGGTTATAGAAAATCATGAAGATACAAACCATTTTGACAGATCTGATAGGGAGGAGAAAGATAAATACATTACCATTTCAGCTGCCCTTGTAGCACTGAGCAATCCTGTAGTACTTTCCACTTAAAATGTTTCAACATCAAAAGCTAAACAGTTGGCTTTCAGGGAAAACTTCTCATATTTACATGTATCACCCATTGCTACATTCTCCCTTAAAGTATTTTATTCCTCTGTGGAGGAAATACCAACTATACTGTTCACATTTGGATTTTAGGAGATTTCTTTTCTCCATTTGGAGTCTTGGAGTCTGACTCTGACTGGGTATTCCTGAAATGTCTAGTGATCATGAAGCTCCATGAGAGTTGCTTCTGGGCAGCCTGTAAGGAAGAAGTTCGAATAATCTCCCTGAAATATGAAAGACTGGGCTACAATAAAAGCACTGTGATAATTCAGAGGCCACCATATGCAAGCCATATTTGTAGTTAATAAACAACCCAGCTTTAATCACTGCAAGTAGATTGCTCCCTTTACACCTGTAAAAAAGTGCTTTGAAAGTTAAACAGCACAGGCACTTAGTGAAAACTCTGACATGACAAAAGCTATATATACCTGGTCATGTTTATCAACGAGGTAAAGCCATAACACAATCCTCTGTTCTTCCTTTTCTTCCTTCTCCCAAGAACAACCTGCACACTACCAAAGCATTAAGCTCTATTTAGTGAATTGTTAGAGCAAGCTTTTCCTGGACATAATAAGGCAAGTGTCTGCAGCTCCAGAATAAAGTGGGAAACTGAAGAAAGCTTTGAATTTCAAACATCTTTCAGTAAGGAATTAGTTTTAAAAGACATACAACAATAAGCCATGAAATAAGTCCAGACACCATAATTCAGGGATAGAATATGCTATGAAACTGGCAGGCATCCAGGCCAGAGCCAGGTGCCTGTTTTGGATTGGATTCAAGTGGCCTTAGGCCACCTACAGAGCTTTCAGGTAAGATCTGGAAGGCGCTCACCTCACTATGCCCTACCTTGCTTCTATTTCGGGTACTTGTGAAGGATTCCCAGCTGGCTGGCCCTCGTCCAAAACAATATGCTTGCAGATCACATTGTCTCTATGCAGTGATGAGGCAGGTTTCAGAAAAAATCAATCTGGAAAACAGAGACTTAATAAACTGCCCACTTTCCTCTGTTTGCAATGAGAAAATTTTACTCATGAGAACAGCATTAATGTCTTGCTGCTCTTGACACCCTTGTTGTGTGATTGCAAATCAGCAAGACACAAGTGTATGTATGTAACCAAAGGGATACGAGAGGTAGGTCCTGAGAAAAAGAAATACTCTTGCAGATTAGATTATTATAGGTCATAAAAAATCAAAGTACTTTGTCAATCTGATTTATATTTTACCTATCACTCTTTTTTTGTTTACATTTAATTACATTTTATTCTGGATCATGAAAATAGGCCGAGGTAACTCAAGCTGTGGACTTTAGCGTGTAGATTTCTGACTGCAAATGATTTTTGCTTGGCCGTGGCTAAGTCCTCGACAGGCGATGCCTTCCATAGCCCCCTGAAAGGTCCTGTGCATATCCCAGTACACGTCACGAAGTGTGCGACTCCAGTTTCATGCCATGAGGACAGCAGGCAGTGCTGGCTCGCCTGGCAGAGCTGGAGTCAGCGCATTTCTGCCTGCTAGATGCAACTCAGTAAAATTACCCCGTGAGCACGGATAGAAAATAATCAGGTTACCCTCAAATAGACTAATCAGTTTCAGGTTCTGGTTATGAAGCTCTAGCACAATGTTGCAGTGTCTGCGTTGCCAAGAAGGTTTAAATCTCAGTTAAATTCAAGCTAAAAAACCCCTGCTCTCTCTCATTAAAAGTAAAATGATTGAAAAGGCCCTGAAATCACTTTTATTAATATTACACTCTTTAAGAGTTCATCCACGGAGCAAAACAACAGCACTTCCACGGTATTTGATATTTCTTAAAGGAGAGGAAGGGAAAGACTTTGATTATAAGGCACCTCCCATCAAACATTAGCATTAGACTCATATGCAAGGGCTTGCTGAGTAAAGCTTCAACCTGTGTCATTCTGATTTTCAAGAATATTCTTTTCTACATTTCTCTTATTGTAACATGCATAAAAATCACTCTTCTTTAACTCTTCCATCTGCCTTTACATTCTTGCCCCACCAGAGCACTTGTCTTAATATCCAGATGCAGAATTGCACCATAAGGTCCAACTCTACCCTTACTGAATTCAGCTGAAGAGGGGCTGTTAGTTTTGATGTTACAGGCGTAGAGCCTAAAATGATTTCATTCCTTTTTCTTCCCAACATCCAGCTCTGTTGAAAATAGACAAAAATCAAACGCTTTCCACTCAGTCCACACACAGAGTAAGATATTATTAAATGTTGTCACAGCAACCGGTGCAACACTGAGTTTGTAAAACAACTGTTTGACTCCTCAACATGCTGAAATCACTTTGGAAATCAACACCACAGTCAGGGAATAGTTTTGTTTGCAAATTAGGAATGCAAAGAAGGCTGTGGTTAATTAAAAACTGTAAGCTGAGCTCTTGGGATAGGGACCAATTTTCTGTTCTGCGTGTGTTCAGCACCTAACTCAAGGGATCCTGTGCAACTACTGCCACCATGTTCTTCATCTGTTATCATCTTTTGGCAAGAAAAAGAGTGGCAAAAATACCCCTCTTTGCAGAAAATAAAAGATAAGTCATGGAGGCCTTGTTTTCATGGTGAAAGGGTACAAAGCAAGTTAAATATTTAGAGTTAATACCCTTATACAAAGCTGTGAAGTGCTTGCTCACAGCCATTGTGGTGCAAAGTAGTCTACAAGAAATGAGAATCTGATCCTCCAAAAATACAGCTTTCCAATGTCTAACACAAACCCCACTCTTGTTATGGTACAAAAGTTTGAATTCTTTCAGGACACAGCAAATAGAGTATCTATGCAGATTTATTAGACAACACCTCCTTTGTACAGTATTGCATGGAGCTGTAAGCCCTTTCTTATAGAAGCAAATATGGAACAGCTCCATAATTCTGTGGGAGACGTTTTCCTGTTTGATTGCCAAGCTGTAGTTAAAATTCCCACTGAGAAGTCCATCTTGAGTAAGAAAAAGATGAAAGTGGTGGTTCTGGGCACACAACTACAAAGGGAAGATGAACACACAACTGAACCAGAAGTAAAGGCACCTAATTTTCATAGGAAATGGTCTGGTACCATTGAAAATGGTAAAACAAAGTATTTGTGGGTACCCTGCAACTGTTACACAGAAGGGACTGAAAAGGCTCCTGAACTTCTTTGCAGTCTATGTTCCCAGCAAGAAGGCTGAAGTAACAAAGGCTCATTGATGTGAAAAGGGGGGGAAGTTTTTAATAGAGGAATCCCAGGAGCCAGCCAAAGGAGCATTATCTTGTATTAAAAAAATCTGCAAATAATGAAATTCAGAGGAGAGAGAAGCCAATTTTCTTCTTTGCTTGGCCCATGAAATTAGTAGCAAATAAAAGAAGAAACGCATGTAAAAAGGACCAGAGACTAAATCTTCCCAGCAACATTCTTCCCAGGGTATATTGTTCAAAAGAGTACAGGGGTTCATGTTCAAAAATGCTGAGCAGGTTCAGTTTCTCTTGATCTCAACTGGAGCTGTGAATTCTTGGTACTTTGGAAAATTAAGCCCCCAGAGTGCACTTGAAATTTTCATCCCAGAACTCAGATTCCCACCCTGAAACTAACTGGATACAAGCAGGAAAATTGTCATCAGAGATCATATCTTACAAAGCAATGCAAAGTGATGCTGGCACTTGTGGGAACAAGTCACATCAGCAGAAGTTACCTTTCCAACCCAGAAATAAAATGAAAGAGCAAGAGAATACCTCAGGATTGGGTGAGATGAAGCAGCGCTACTGGAAGCAGGAGAGAATAAAACACTTTTAGACTTTATTGCCTGAAATGAGGTATATTTTATTTACAGAGATGAAAAGAAGAACCAATAAGAAATGAGTGAGGTACCATTTTATCCCAATGCCATTTGTTTTGGGGGTGGAGTACCCTCATACATTCCTATCATGGAAGACAGAAGCTGAAACTTCCATATGGATTTTCTTTCTTGGCCTGGTTTATCCTTTTCTGGGGCGCAGATGCTGGCTGCCTGTAACAGAGACTGGGCTTTCCTTCCTGCACGTGATGCCAAAGTATGTCTGAAACCAATACTAGTGTCTTAGAAGTAATTTGCAGGGATTTTAAATATGTCTTTGTGACTCCGTAGGCTACCCAGCCTTCCGGGGGTAGTGCAAATCTGTATTTATAAAAAGCATTTTCAAAGTGGATCTTTGAACCTGCTGGACTGCACGGTTTCTCCTGTGCCATTTTTGATCCATTGTATAAATACAAATTTTGGCATGTGCACAACAGTATAAACTGCATAATTGTTTTTATTAGAGTTCTGTGAGTTTGGAGGTACCTGTGCTTTAATTACACTTGGCAAGTTTCCAGGAAAACTCTTCTAAAATGTAGTGCTTGCAAAGCCTTAGTCGGGCCACCCACAATGACAGCTTTTATTTTTCTTCTATTAGTGATGGACATTTTCATTTCATTTTGGCCTGGGAGTGTGACAGAGCCCCCATGTACTGAGCTGCAGCTTCCCTCTGTTCACTTTTCAGCCACAGTGTCAGGACGCTTTGCCAGCAACTTGTGACATTGGATCCAAAGCAAATGAATGCTATTTGCGGAGTTTTTAGGTTGTCTTTCTTGCTTCCTTGGTCTCCCTTCCCCCTTTTAAAAATTGCTGGTGACACTAGAAATGCAAGTCAGTTAATCTCTTCTAAAATCTAAGCATTAGCCTACAGCACTGGCTGCAAGAGAAATGCAGAACATTGCTCTGTGAAGTTTCTATATGTCAGCCGTAAGCACCCAGCATGGAGGTGGTTTTAGTTCCGCTCCCCAGCCCAAATCTCTTGTGTCGCGGGACAGAGCAAGTACAATGGCAACAAGTCAGCAGGATAGCTGGAACTTCATGCTCCATGCCAGAAAGTGGGATGTCCAGCTAGCACAAATAAATGTGTAGAACTAATCAAATTAGGATGGACATGCTGTGCAATACAGAGAAATGCATGTAAGCAGAAAATTGTGTTTAATATTTGTAATCAAAAGCATTTATTTGGGACTATAACAGCACAGTGCTACGTGCAAATTGGGTGAGGAAAAATGTAAACATTGTTTCTTTGATTTTGTTGGGAGTTAGGGTACAGCAGGAATGCTGGATCAAGCTCCATTGCCGGTGGCTGTGATTAAAAAGCTATGTGAAATGAATTTAGAGGCTTATTGACAGAAAATATTACTGTAAATGGTGGTGAAAACCTATTCCACAGAGATTACTCCTTATTGCATGGAGTTTGCCAGAAATTATAGGATGCAAACTGAAAACTGTGGGTTTAGAGACCATTTGAGGTCTTAACTTCAGTCCTAACACCACGTTTTGAGGCTTCTGCAGAAAGCAGAATTTAATACAGAAACTGGTGAGACAGTGGAATTTACTCTGTGAACTTTCAGACACTTAAGGAACAGAAATTAATGGGGGAACCACACTAAGTCACCCAGTAGATGTTTTTGTTACTTACACAGTTTTCATGTCAGCTGAAATATAGTTACCCATAAACAGAATAACCAGTGACATGGTGTAGCCCATGCCCTGTGTCACTGAAGAATGCAGTTAGCTATCATTCAAAAGCAACTTTATTACAGTAGCTCATATTATAAACTGGTTAGAAATGCAGAAACATGCTTTTGGGAACACACTGGACCAGCATTTTCCATTCCTGAGAATACCGCAGTCAGCTTCAGATTTCATGGAAGCAAATAAAGAAATCCTCATTGTTACTTTTTATGAGAGTAGGCTCTTAAAATTTGGGGAGGGGAGGAAGGATGCAGTGTAGGAGTGGATCTGCTGTTAACAGGGGTTACCATACTGCCTAGTACTTTATAAACCTACTCTGTGGAAGTAAGAGCAAGTGTTAATGCTGTTCCAGCTGAAGGGGAAGCTGAGCAGTGTCCTCAGACCATGAGTCTGCTAGGACGTGTCATGCCCCAGCTGTGCCCCCATATCACGCCTGAGGTGCTCCCTGTGGCAGGGCCATGACCTCTCTTTCTTTACAGCCTCCTTTCTGTGCAAGGGATCTTTCCGGCAGGAAGGATGCAGTAGACTATCTTCTCAGGTTCTGCGAGTCAGTCAGATAGAGGAGCCATGATCATTTATGCCAGCTGAAAGGATTTGGCATCTTCCTAAACTGTATGGTATTGAGTGGGTTTAGGTAACGTAGGAATAGCCATGCAGGAGTAATTTGGTACCAGATGACTACATCTCTGCAGCTATGCTTAATCTATAAGAACTCTTCCACAAGTTCTTTTTTGAGTTGCTTGTATTTTGTTCAGCTAGAGGTTTTGTCCTGCTTCCAGTGAGTAACAGTTGCTGAACTCTTCAGAAAAACTCTATAAATTCACAAAATGCCTTGAGATTATTGAATGAATAATATAATGGGAAAGAAAAGCCTCCTTAGCAGTTGTGGTATGTATAGAGCACAACTAACTTTAGAGCATAACTTCACTTTGGAACCTCTTCAACTTGGGGCAAAGATGAACTTGATGGGTTTTGAAAACTACCAGCTCATTCTAAAGAGCACCATTTTCATTTTGTAAAGGGGTTTCCATGAAGACTTCTCCTCAAAGAGTTTCACCCAGCATGTGGTTAATCACCACTCAGTATAAATGAAGGCAAAGGGCTTTTGTGCTTCACAAGTGTGAAACATCTTCATGAGGATAAACATAAAGAGAGCATACAGATTGAGCTGGAAGAATCCCATGGAGTTTTTACATGTATCCAGAATAACCCAACAAGTATGTCGTTCACTGAAAAATAGTCACAGAAATGGTCAGGTAGGAATGTGCAGTTGAGGAACTAAATGCTAAGTTACAAAAACATGCCTGCTCCGATTCTACTTTGCATATTCTCTCAGTGGGATGTGACTGACTGGCTAAAACAAGTCCTCCCTGCATTGTTTCCATCAGAAGTACTCTGCTTCCAGTCATTCAATTGTATATAATTTAAATATGATATAAATTATTCAAGTTAATTTCTAATATCTGGAAAAATAACCTAGTTTTACAGAGGAGGAGGTGACAGCTATCAGACAACAGACTTCCGTGAATTATTCACTCATTTCAGTGGCCATGAATGTCTCACATGATCACTAAGTGATGTTTACTCTAACAAACATGACAAAACAAACACAATGGCATTTTAATTGGGGGCTTATTTCTTCTGTGTGCCTGTCAGTCATGTTACCAATAATGTGCGTTCTGTGTGGGGCTAGACTCAGTTATGATGGCCATCACAGCATAGTTCTTGGGGAAAAAGGTCTGCACAGAAATTCACAAGAAAAGAGGGATTCAAATTTAGAAAGAATAGAGTTATTAAAAATAATAGTTGGCTTTCTCTGATAAGCTAGCAAATGGAAACAAGAACATCCAATGCCTTTGCATCTAGCTATCAAGACAGAGGACACATGGACAGTTGCAGGCAGGTGTGATGTCTAGAGCAGATCTAGAGCAGATGGGAGCCCTGGTGCAACTCAGGCTGTGCTCTTGTGAGCCTCAGTGTGGTGGTGAAAGTGAAGCAGTAACTCACTGCTGGTACAGAGTAGCAGACCCCCTACTTTCCCTTGCAGATACGAGAGAAACCCTGACTCCCTGAGCCATGGAACATAGATGATCTCTGCGCTGATGGTTTTACGCGGGAGATCCCTCCCCAAGAAGGGTATAAGTATCTGCAGTGCAGTGCTGCTTAAGGGCAACAAGCTTCCACTGGGTCTCCACGCTTTCTTGTATTCACTAGTAATGGAGGAGTTCCTCATGTAGGTGGAACACTGTTACCACAGGTAGATACAAACAAGCAGGGGAAGAAAAGACCTACTGAAAACATGACAAAATGGATCAGCATGGTCAGGGACAGTTTAGGGAGAATAGAGTCCAATAACAGACTGTGGTATAGTAATGATTCTCTCTGAAGGAATATGTGCTTGCTGGTCATCTGAGGTGGGAATTGCTAGGGAGTGGGGGGAGGAAAAAGCCCCTCTGCACTGTTTGCTGCACTGCTGACTGTGGAGCTTTATTTCTCTCATGTTTTGCATGGTAACTATGTTTGCACATGGTAACGAGCTGCCTGCAGGATCCTCTGATGTTTATGGCCATCACTGCTGGGATCTTGATTGACTTGGGGAGCAAAGTGTGATGTTGTCTGAGCATGTTAACTGATCGATGTTGCTGCCTTTGGGCCAAGAAAGGTTGGGGTCCCCTGACTAATGCCAACTCAAATTTGGACACATGTCATTTATAGTCATGCAAAGCAGTGTCACATTTTTTTCTTCTACTTTGATCATAATCAGAAACTATAAATCCCCAGGGTGAAATCTTAACTCCACAGAAATCAAGAGCAAAACTCCCTTCAGTGGTGCTAGGTTTATGGTGAAAGTTGTCTTTTTCTTTCTTAAACAGTTCTTGTAATTGCTAGAGAACTGCATTTACTTCCCTCCCCTCACAGCACAGAAAATGTCAGTCTCACAGCCATGTAATCTGAAAACAGTCAAGTCTGTCTGTTCAGGGTGTTGAGGGCTGATAATAAAATTACAGCCCAATCATTTTCCATTTTTCTCCTATTCCCTACAATGCACAGCATGTTTTATGTGTTCTGCTCCACTGGGACCATTGTAAACCTGGGGCCAGCTATTCCGTTTGCCTATACTCGGTGGGAGGTGACAGGTGCACTATTACAAACAGATCTTGAAACTTTATCATAATATATTCAGCAAGGTGATAATGTAAAACCCACTGGGAAATAGAGAGAGGTGAAGGAGAAATTCCACACCTGGGAACTTATTTAATGTTTAAAGACAGGAAATGCTTTAGAAGGGAAAATATCTCTGATCTGTCTGATCCACTGCCCCAAACTAGTTACCATGAAACCCCCGGTGAAGGAGGTAGATAGAGGAGATGACCTCCAGCTCACCTCAGCTTCCATTGTGCTCTCCAGCCTGTGTGCCAACTGGAGCAGCGAGGCACCTTACATTGACACAGCTGCCATTTATTTTCATGGTGCAACCCTGGGACAAGGGAGATTTTGAGTGAGATTGGACTGAGACACATGCTGGAAAACTCTGTAGCATAAAAGAGAGATCAAGAGGTGAGGGACACTTCTCCAAGCGCAGCCAAAAGCATCAGAAACAAGTTCTGTATTGGTTTCCAGCCTGGGCCAGTCCCATTCACTTCAATACTTGTTTCCTTTCAGATTATTTAGATCTTTGATCCTTTAATGAAGTTTTCTGTAGAAGACAAAGTGTAACTTAATAGCATGGACTAGACTGGTCGAGACCAGAACCTGGTGCTGCATTTGGTACATGGAAACCAACTCCTTTGTGGACATCGCTGTTCAATACCCAGTAACTTCTCTTGGCTATCCAGCTCCATTTCCTTCTCAGACAACTTACTCGTCTTTTAATTGTGTTACATTTGTTTGCTACCTTTAAAAATAGTGGGAAATAACCGCCTATTCTCTCCGCGCGAGAGGTGCTTTGGAAGCTGGGTGGCCGATTCTGGGCTCTGCTCCTTCTCCCGGCCTCGCCACAACTCCGCTCCTGGGGATTAAGCCGTGCGGGTCGGCCCCGCCCTCCATGGGCTCCGCCGCCGCGCACGGCGGGGGCGCGGCGCTGCGGGCCGGCCGCCGGAGCTGCTGCGGGGCAGAACCCAGGTGACCATGCGGGGGATCCGGGCTCGCCCGCCGCACGCCTCGGGGAGCAGGTAGCACGCCAGGTGCGCGGCGGAACATGGACTGTCTCCTGCTTGTCGTCTGGACTTTACCTGTTGCGATTCTCAGCGGCAGCTCCATGCAATTCCCGACTCTCCCGTGGCTTGGAAGCACTGTAAAGGCAGGTCGAGAGCACTTTCTTTTGCAGTCGCCTAGTGTACTTTCATACCAGGTTACTGCACAGCTTCTGGTGCCTTGTCTCTCTGCCTTCCCTTGTCAAGTGACTCTCGCCCAATACTCCTTTTCTCTCTCTTTTTTTTTTTTTCTCTTGCAGACCCTTCAGCTGTGCTGCCTCTGTTGCATGTCTCATGCAGCAGCTTTAACCAGTGACAGCAGCAGTGAATTGAACCATGGTTTGTATAGCTCTTTCTGTGTCTGTATATGAACATTTGCATGGGTGCGTTTTTAGGCGAACTGAGCATTTAAAGGGAAGAAGTCACGGTGTTCAGGGAGCATAAAGTGAAGCAAGTTTGCCGCTGTGAAATAGTGAACCATGGGCAGAGATTAACTTGTTAAACCCTGTGTGCAAAAGCTAAAAGGAACAGTATGTAGCAGCAGAGCAAATGAATGAGATGGTGAATACATCCATGTCCACACGTGCGTTCAGAAAGATGAATGTGTGTGTGTAGCCACAACAACAAAACCTCGTGTGTCTGTGGTGGAAGCAGAGACAAAAGTAATGCAAAGCTTGGGGTGGGAGAGCAGAAGCCATGCAATGCAGGAAAACAAACCTGGAGAGAAAGGACTCGTGTGAGTGAGAACTCAGGAGCTGTTTGTTCCCAAGTTGCAGAGACTAACACGTAGATGCTGATGGCTTTGGGAAGTTTGAAGTGCAGTATATGTTTTTTATTGGGTGTGAGTGGAAACAAAGTACAATGGAGAGCCACACCAGGGTGCAGAAAGGAAAACCCTCCTGCACCCTATCGACTGCTCGCTGGGGGATTCCCTCTCTCCAGCAGCTGCTTGCATTTTTTGGCCACCAGCCTACTTAGTGTCCTCAGCTTCTGCCGTTGATTAACACCGCTTGGGGAAAGTGGAAGTTCTTGGTGTATTGTTTCTGCTGTCTAACAAAAAACAACCTATCACTGGTTGTGTTTTCAGCTTAATGTATGTCCAGTGAAGTCCATTCAGGCAAAGAGAGTGATAGTTTTTGCAACATCTGTTACAATGCAAGAAGGAGGAGATTTTCTTCTTTTTCAACAGTGTTATTTCAATTTAGGAAGGGACATTAATTGTTTTCCTGTCAAATACATGGACATCTTTACGTACTTAGAGAAATACAGCTCAAAAATGAAATGGGTTGGGAAGCAGTTTTATTCAGCATAATTACTCATATAACCAGGAATAGGTGCAAAATTCCTAATTCAGCAAATGGCTAAAATTCAGACCCAGCTTCCAGGATGCAATTAATCCCTCTACAGCTAGGTCAACAGCAGTGGCAGTGTACCTCAAGCTAGGCACCTGCTTATACAGCTAGTTGAATCATGGCCTCTGTTTTTTCTTTTGTTGGGTGCTTGTGAGCAGATCTTAATCTTCTCCTCACAAATAGTTTTGTAATTTTTCAGATATTGTATCCAAAACAATAAACTTCTTTGACATGCAATTAGCAATGGCTGACTAAAGGTTATTAGGTAGGATGTAATCTCTTTCTGCTGAAGGTCAGTTACAATTTGAAACCCAGTCTAATCAAGTCACTACAAAGAGACGAGGTCTCACTCGGTTAAGGCATTAATAAATTAATCCTTTAATCCATTTGAACAAGTGGTACAGTTCTACAAAGTCTCAGTCATGGTTACCCCTACAGTGATATAATATTTGCTGCATTCTTAGGGAAGGAAAAAACCTCTCAACCCAGAGTGGCCTTCACATTTGACAGCAGTTAATACAGGGGGAGGGGAAATTCTGCAGATCTGCTGGTGATGACAAATGTCTTCAGAAGAGTGATTGTGGGAATGTTCACAGCTATGTTAGTTAGTCTGTACCTCTCAGTGGGGCAGAAAGGAAACAAACAGTTTGAGAGCCTGTGTGACTTACAGGGGTGAATTTATACAGTCAAGACTATACACTCATAGCCTGCAGAGCTTTCAGGCTGCTCCCTAAATGAGGGAATGCTTCACGCCATGGTGAAAGTCTGATGCTTGCTGTGTTAGAATGGCACTTACCTTACTTGCTGGATACAGAAGCTGATGGCTAACTTTTTATCGTTACAGATTATGTATTTGTGACACCTGTCAGAGTGGATTCCAGTGGAGCGTACATTTCACATGATGTTTTGCACAGTACTAGGAGAAAGAGATCAACTCAGAGTTCAAAGAGTTCCTTGCACTACAAATTTTCAGCATTTGGACAGGAACTTCACTTAGAACTTAAACCTTCGACCATTTTAAGCAACAGTTTTATTGTCCAGGTACTCGGGAAAGATGGAGTCTCAAATTCTCAGGAACATGAAATTGAGCAGTGTTTCTACCAGGGATTTATAAGGAATGATAGCACCTCTTCAGTAGCAATATCTACATGTGTAGGCTTGGTAAGTGTTTATTTGAAACAAATCAACATTAAAAGTATTTTCATACTTGGAATAGTAGCTGAAGGTATGTAATTAATATAATATTCAGGATACCATACACCATTTGATGATTTCCCTAATACCACCAGTTGCTATTGCATTTACCAGAAGAGGTTTACTTATAAACGATGAACACCCTTAGTATTTTTTTTTTTATTTTTTTTATCACAGTCTTTCAGGGAAAAAAAAACAAAACAGAAGGCTGGCTGGTAGTCTTAGGAATTATCCCGTAGCAATTTTCATGTTCTAGTTTGTCATAGTTTGTACATTTTTGCTTGCTGTTAATTATGCTCTTCCTCTTTTTGTGAACTACTATGAATAAAGAAAAAAAATCAATCCATAACCTTGTGAGGAAAAAATATGGTAGCTAAGTTTGTTACCTGCTTTAAGGAAGGGTGGATTTCCTAGCTCAGCAGGAGTTATGACCAATTTCCCATATTTGGGTTTGTTAGTCTTAATTAGTTGATCTCCTATGAATGTGTTGAATATTAGCATTGCATATTTTCCATTTATGGCTGTCATCCAAGTTCATGAAAAATTGTTACTCACAAATGATTTTTTTCAATATACATTTGACAGTGCTCGTTGCCTACAGGGAAGTCTTTACTGGTGTAGTTCAGAAGAATCATCTACAGAATTAATAGTCACTGATGGGTTTTAGGCTTAAGTCCTTACATTTGCAGTTTCCTATAGATGAGATTGAAGCAGTGACATTTAAGTGTTAAGTATACGAAGCTATCTGTGCTTTGTGGTTGACTAAGGTCCAGAGGATATGTTGGGTCACCCTCTAGAAATCTGTTTTGCAAAGGTACTTGTCTGTAAGGGCTATTAAACTGTGTGACAGGACTAAAAAAGGAGCACTTGAGACACCCAGTGTTTCCTTTGAAATAGTAATCAGTGACTTGAGAAGAGGGTGGCTCATTAGGAAGGGCTGTTGAATACTGATAACTGGTTGAAGTAGTCTGGATTAGATTTTGAATGCTCTGCTTTTTTCTCAGCAAGTTAGAGGAATTGGTATCTTAGAGTTGATTTGAACAGTTGCAAATGTGACTTTGGAGCAGGTGCCAGAAACTGGAATGAGATTTTCTTTTAGTTTTTTTTGTTTTTTTTTTAAGTTATGTTTGTAGTGCTGAACTGTTAATATCAGATGTGCTTAATATCATATTGTGCAACAATATCAGTTGTTTCTGTGGGAACTTTGTTTTCACAACTGCTAGCTTCCTCCATATTTATTCAGAGAAAAACTGTTTTGACTTTTCCTCTAAGAGAAATGCTCTACCTACACGCAACAGTTGCAGTTTGGGTGATCTCCCCTGTTTGGTCACGTTTTGTTTTTTAACATGCTTTCTGAGCTAAGTGAAGCTGGGCTTGTCAAGTCTTGTCTGGAGAAGGAAGGTTCAAGTCTGCCTCAGGTCACAGAGAAACAGAATGTGGTGATCTTAACTGAGACTGAAATGGATCTTTTACCACTGTCTCGACATAGAGATTGTTATGACTGGTAAGCTTCACTTAGAAAAGATCCAGAAACTGATCAAAAATGAATAAATACTGTGGCATGAACATATTTATTATGACAGAACCTTTTTCAGTACCTAGATTATCATCAATTAGAATTTCTCTCTCTTTAATCAGTTCCAAGGTTTAATAGATTTCACCTTAAGTAGTTATTTTAAACTGGAAATAAACCTTTACCTACTCTACAGGACTTTATTGTATCACAAATAAAGTAGAATTGTTCCTTTCTCCATATCCATTTATTAATTTCAGTGTACCTAATGAATTCCAGGCAAATTATCACAAGGATTCTTAGTCTTTCAGTTTGCAAGGCTGTCATAAAAATGTGTCGTCAGCTGTCTGTAATGACAACCACGTCATTTTTTACTGTGATCCAAATTCAGTAATCATATGTTAAGTCTGGACACTGTGCTCTGATCAAGAGAACCTTGTGAATAGCTTCTATATCCTCTTTGCACCAACTACTTTTGTCACTTGGTTGCCCTTCTTTCCTATTTGCTTTGTTCACTGCAATTAAACCGAAAGTGGTGTTTCTTCTATATGGTTGGTAGCACTAATCTTTCCATTGTTCCTTTCATTAGCAATAGCTTCTCTACAATAAAACTGCAGTGACCCATTCTTTCAAGCCTGGAACACCACAATGTGATTTGGAAGCAATTGCATTTCAATAGACTACAGGGACTCTTTGATCTAATTTTTTGGATGACCTAGAGTATTCAGTCATTCAGCTGTCTGTTATCTGCCATTGCCTGCAGAGTAGACTTTTGAGAGAGTCTATATGAAATGGTTTGTTAGGCAGGATGACCTTAACTTAACACTGGAAAGGAGCAAGAATTTGTTGCTTTGGTATAGATCTATTAAGAGATGTGTGTATCTTACTTTTTAATGTGGGGCCCTACTGTCAAGCAAGCCATTTTAGTGCTGATCTGTTGATTTGAGACCAAATGTTTCTATCAGTCAACACAATTTTCCTGATGTGTCAGAAGGCAAAACTGGATCTATGCTCTTTATCTGAGTAAGTGCTCTGATATGTTGTTAGCATTTTACCAGAGTGTGTACAGATTTCCTCTGAGTACTATCTCTTGCCTTTTCATCATCCAAGTGTTTGGGTGCTTTGATTTTTCAATGGGAAACTTGCTTTCTTCTGCCTTCTGCTCTTTCCTGCTTCAGTTCGCATCCTTTACTTGCTGGAGTATCTGTTATGCAGTGAGACCTGTGATTTCATAATTTATTTTTTAAATTAAGTTATATTGTATACAAGAAATCTTGTGTAGAGCTTCCTAACTGTGTGTTTCACCATCAGGCATTGAGTAGCAGCATCATAGCAATAGCAGAGTCTGACAGGTTTATTAAAATTCAGGCCTGTGTTGTACATTACAGAGATTTGCTCAATCATTTTATCAAAAATGCTCAAAAGATGAATGTAAAGCTTAGAAAAATGTGTTTTGAACTATCTGTGGAGAATATGATCCCTTCAAAGAAGTTGTGGTTTTTTGGTTAGTTTTTGTTTGTTTGTTTCACTTTCCTTTATTTTGTTAATACATTCTCACTCTTGGAGTGAGTTTTTAAACTCTTTCCACTTTGAGTCAATGCATTCATTTATGTCAGTAAATACAAAAGTAGTTTCTTTCTTTGGCATCATCATATTGAGGCCCAAATAGAAATGAATTCAAACTTTTCAGCTCCTTTCTTCACTGATATTCGTTACTACTTTTAATAAAACTCTTCTGTTGCTCCAGCATGACTTCTTGGAGTTCCCTGATGTATCCAGGCCACTGGTTTGTCTTGCTGCTTTATCCTCTGTTTATGTTCTCCAAGCTGTTCATTCTTACCCAATTCAGGTTTTTTTTTTTTCCAAACTCCTAACTTGAACGAATTCTTACTTGTTCTGATTATATGTTTTTATTACTATTTAGTAATGTATTATTACTTAAAATTGCCTTTAGCTGTCTAATTGTGAGGCAGACTATGCCAAATCCACAGAACACAGAGGTTTTTCTGAAGGAGGTGGTGCTGACCACTCTTAGGATGAGAAATTTTTAGGAATGACTCAGTGTGGCCGTTTCTGTGTTCCTCCCTCATTCCTCTTTCCCCCTTGCCCTTTCTCATCCACATGTTGTGCTCTCTCCTCTGCATTAAAAGCAGTTACCTATTGTATGTTCACCATCTTTAACTCCACTTTCATGATGACGTTCTCTAAAAGCCTTACTGCTGCCTTCCTAGCCTGTGTATAAACTGTTGTTTGTCTCTCTTTATATGTTTTTGTCCCCTTTCTGTCTCCTTGTGTTAGGTCTATGTATATATAATCTTTTGTATAAAGTGAGTTGTTTGCAGTCGCACAGTAAATCAGGTCAGAATACAAGAGAACCCCAGAGTTGTCAGTAGTCCAGTTGTATTCTAGAGACATTCTTCAAAATAATTTATAACTGTGCATTGGGAAGAGAAGTCACATTCCCCTTGTGAGCAAGAACTCACTCTTACAAAGTCAGACAAGTTTGCACTATAGTGCAATACAGCATAGAGAATAGTGAACATAGTGAATGAGTAGTTTATTATATAGCATCTGTGGGGATGTTTCTGATGTTTGGTGGAGGAGACAGGTGAGAGTATACAGCAAGCACAGAACTTGTGCCCCCAGAGGAAAGGAGCATATGTACAACATAAAGGAACTCTCCTACATTGCAGAGGAGACATGCATGTGTATTTTGGGTCAGAGAAAACCAGTGTGGCTCAGTGGAACAGTGCAGGTCCTTTAAAAATATATGATACACTATTTTATTCTTCAGGCCAAATTCAGCCCTAAGCAAACGCATTAGGATGGAGGCCTGAGAGGCTGCACCTGCTTACACTAGAGATGAATGTGGGCCACTCTCTCCCTTTTATTTACATACCTCAATTAGAAGAGTGGAGTCAGCTTCATGCACTAGCTAGTGCCCTCCTTTGTTTTTGGTAAGATGTGATTGAATCTTTCATTATCAGGGGCCTCTTTCCCTTGTCTCAGGTTCTGTTATGTTTGTTGGTGTCTAGTCAAGGGAAGAGAAAGAGGAGGGAAGGATGAATCATGTTACAATCCCTGAGCTGTCAGAGGAGTCGACGACTGGAGAAAGGGTTAGATGCAGCACTGATAGATGAACAGGAGATGTATTAATTCAATAGATGTTGTGTGTGCGTGTCTGAGGGCAGAACTTAGCTCAAAGTATCAAAGAAGCCACAAAATTAAAGCTTCTTAACACAGTCTGGCCACCTAAGAGGCAAGCAAGGCAACTCATGTACCCATGCTTTGTAGTTGTTTAATTGCTCCCTGTATTAGCATTATTTAAGTTCATGCTAGCAACAGCCTCTTATTCCTAGAGCTCACACTTCTAAGTCTAATTAAATATGTTGAAACAAATCCCAAGGTCCTTATGCAGACAAAATCAGTGAGCCAGACTGATGGTGTAAGTACAAAATAATTGCTGATCGCAATGAGGTTCCTTTAGAAACCTACAGCTGTAAAAATAGGACAAAATTTGGCCCAGTGGGACCTTGAAGAGAAACTAAATAGAGAATTTTACTCATTCTTGAAACTATTTTCAGTCCATTCACAAGCCAATATACAAATTGTAAATTTTCTGCCATTTTACCAGCACAACATGAACAGCATCAGGCAGAGGAGTTCTTCAACTTTCTTTATATTCACACACCATTACATCTCCATCCTTTATGAAACACAGACTGTGTTTTACAGGATCATCATTTTGTCCACTGTTTTGATGGACATTTTACCATTATTCACTCCATAGTATGGTAAAGAGGAATATAAGAAAAGTCTTTAGAGTAAAATGAGGTGACAATGGGGAAAAAGCCATTTTCTTAAAGATATTTTATGAGACACTGTTTCTGGTCTCAGCCTTGAACTGACTGCTGGTGGGGAATGAATTGTGTGATTAGATTATGGATTGCCCTTCTCCATATCTGTCTGATAAGCTTCTGTTTAACTCTGGCTTTAGCTCTGCAAGACAAAGACAGTGTTATCCCAGACATTTTGACCCTACTGACTCCTGATGGTTTAGAATTGGAATTAAAGAGGATTAATGATGGAGGAATAATCTGCTTCTACCGGACAGGAAAAGTGATAAGAGGTTGCATTGCTTCCAGGTTTTATGTTAAAAAACCTGGAAATCTGGAACATCCATAGAGGAAACGCTGTGTCACTGAGAGCACCTTGGCTCCATCAGCCTGAACACAGAGCAGCTTGCAGGAGTGCCACAGGAGCTGGTCCTCTCAGTCCTTTTTGCCTGCTCCGTTATCGCTCAGCTGACAGTAGGAGCATGGAAACTGTTTGTGGGTGTATTTCAGCCCAAACTTCAGGATGTTGTGAGCACTGCTGATTGCACCCTTAAAGCAGCTCCAGAAGCAGGGAGCCATCCCCTGTACATAGATAGGCAGTTCATCCTGACCTGTCTTGTTAAGCAGCAGTCTTATCAAAACTTCTAAAGGAATTAGTAGACTCTATCTATACTTGAAACATCAGCATTTTTCTTGTAGCAAAGTCTTTCCACAAAGCTTAGTTCCCACACTTTCCCTAGTCCATTAGAGAGAAGCTTATAGTCAAATGCCCTCATAAGGGTCAGGAGAGGATGACCTGTCTGTACAGACTTGACCTCTTCATAACAGGATGTCTTTGATGTAAATGAGGATTTTTATTTTCAGTGCCACTATTTTCATTTGGACCATACCATCTCTGCTGCTGAGTTGCAACATATTCTCTTCTGAGCAGCTGCAAACTGCCGAATGTCTAAACCATTTCTCTTTTTAGAGGCAGATTCTAATAACTAATAGCAGCTTTCAGTCACTAATAATTAACCTAAGCAAGGTTTTATTTCTGTCTTAATTCCCCTTCTTCCTCTACTTCAGAAGTGTTTGAGGAAGATACCAGGTTTGCAGACCTGGAGTGTAAAGGCTTTTGTTAACCTGAAACACGATGACAGTCTGTGAAACCCTAGTTCAAGTCCAGCTCAAGCAGCCCACTCCCAGAGCTCTGTACCTGACACGTAACAGTAGAGTGGGAAGCACAGGAGTAGCTTGGTTGTGCCCTGGCCCTGCCACACAGTCCTCTTCATTTGAGCAAACAGTGGTATCAAAACTGTTCTTCAACATTTTTTTTCCTAAACTTACTCCCTCCTCTCTGCAAAGCCAGTGCCCTGATTATGGTGACAGTTTTGTGATTTGCACTCTTCAATCAAAATGAAGTTCCCAACTGAGTACCACATTGTCATAACCCATCTGATGGTCACTGGGCGTTCACCAGCTCTGTAAGTGTCTCAGTCGTTTTGGCACCTCAATTTTGTTTGCTACATTTGTGTTCAGGTCTACAAGGTATTTAAAATAATGTTTTCTAATTTGTAAGTTTTTAGGGAAGGGTCTGTGTTTCTGATGCATGGCATGTCCCATATTCTTTGAAAGAGATGTAGATTTATCAGTGAAACTGCTGCCCAGTACTGCAAACAGTGAGAGAAGGTGGAGGTCTAAGGACTGTTTCAATGTCTGTGGTTCTGAAATTTGCAGCCCATGGATGGGAACAGGATAAAAGCTGGGGCTATGCTAGACAAAGGCATCCAGAACTGTGATGCCAATAATGTATTGGTCAGTTCTTTAGGACAATTTCAAAGCTATTTGTATCTGATTTCATTCTCTCCTGAGCATGAGTAATGTTGTGAACTTGCAGATACATAGCTCTCTAGTGATTTTCTAGAGAAGACCTGCTTTCTCTCTTTGGAAGTTGCAATGTCCAGTGAGAACCTGGCAGCAGCCCCACTAAAGTCAGCAGCCTTTTCAGTCATCGGAAGTGTTCCCTCTGGCTTGACTCCTGACCATGTACAGAAGCTGTTAGCTCTGTGTGCCTCACTCTGTAATGGTCTTCTCTCAGTGAGCTGGCAGGAGAAGGGTTAAATGTAGTTATCTCTGCAGTGAGAGCTAGCAGTGGGACCTGCAGTGAGCTTTATCAGCTGAAACTCAGACTTCAGTATCTTTTTTCTAAAAACCACTCATTTTGTATTAGGAAGGCTCTGACTAGCCCTTCAATGGTATCTGAATTGAACTTTAATGGATAATTACATTACAAACAAGGTTTTCCTCTGTCTTTTTGATCATGTCACTGGGAGCAGAAATGTTGGTTCTTTCTTGCCTTTTCTTATCCCATTTTAATCCCAATTCTGTTGCTGCAGGTCTACCATAAATTACACTATGCTAAAGGAATTTCCTATTGATTTGCTCTGACAGTGATTTGACCAGCTATGTGAATAGCTGATGGCAGCAGAACTGATCTTTGGTTCAGACAGTAGAGCATTGACTAAAGCTTGGAGGTAAACATTTACAGAAGAAACCTGAAATCATAATCCCTTGCAGCTCAGCACAATTTACAAACATGTATTAATTAAGCTTCAGTGCTGGCTTTACTCTGTGTTAGATGAGAACAGCATCCTGGCTCATAATAGGTTGACATCAGTAACCTTTTATTGTTTATCATGCTCGGAAGTCACTAAGAATGAGGGTGAAGAAATGTCAAATAATCAGGTCATATGCAAGTGAATGAGTCTTGATGGTTGCAGCCCAGTACCGTGGGAACCATTATTGTCCAGGGTGATTTCTGGATCGCGCGAGTTAATTTCTTTTTTACAATGACAGTTCATAAGTTAGGGAAATCTACAAACAAGCTGGGCAGTCAGCTGAAAATCCTTCTCCTGAATCTCATATGTGGCTGCCCAGCTAGTTCCTGCCAAAAAGAAGTAAAAGAATTAAGTTTGATGACAAAGATAATAGGTCTTGAAGGTATTCTTACTGGAATAACAAGGCCCAGCACAAACCTGCTTAATAGAAGAGGAAGCTGAGGCAATAAAGTGATATTTACTTGCACAGACAATAGGGCGTTGCCTTTTCACTCTTCTGTGGCATTAGCATTTCTCGCTGCCCCACTATGTACACAGCACACTCATGGCTTTATTCTTTGAGGGCTGGATTCTTGCTGTTCACAGTAGGGTCACTTGAATACTTGTGCCTGCCTGCCTAATATATGTTAATTGAAGGACTTTTGTGTCTCAACATCTTTATTAATATTAATGGAATGAGATTTTTAATGGACCTATACAAAATATGCTTGACCTAGCTTGAGCCCTCACTTTTGTTTTTATACTCTGCAGCACAGTGTGGCTTCCAACTAATTTAAGAACGTAATATTATATTCTGTGGCAGAATACACAAACTAATGAAACATGGATTACTCTTCAGGTATGCAGTTTCTTTTGCCATGAGATATAGAATTTATATAGTACCAGAATATAATTAGGTTTTTTTAAATAATGAAATTAAAACCAGATTGGCTTTTTCTTCATGCGAATTATTGCACTTCAGTGAAAAGAGTGAGCATTTCAAAATAATTCTACCTTTAGCAGGCTTATCTTAAGCTACACACTCATTCTTCTTTTAGGAAGAAGTCATCAAAACAGTAAGTCTTAAAATCCAGCTAGACTAAACCTCAAGAAATATTTCAAGTTAATACTGTAATTAAAGTATAAACGGGTCATAGTAAGGGATAGGTATAAAAGCTGTAATACAGTGTGGGAGAAGAAAGTTGAAACTTAAAGATGTTGCAACCCAGTCCATTTCTTGTTAACACTTGACAGAAAGTTATGCTCTTTGTTTTATTAGATGCAAGTATACATTAAAGATTAAAATACTGATTTTGGGCTAGGGCTGAGGTGAAGCTTGCAGCCCACTGTGGATGATTACAGTATAGACAAGAAAAATCCTTGTCAGTTTTGCACTTTTTTGCTACTTTTTCTGACAAGGGATCATTCCTTATAACCTGTTCTCTGATACGTTGTTTGCAAGAGATGTCTGTGAGATTGCTGTAGAGACCAGCCTACCACAATAGGATCTCCAGCTTCCAGGTTTTTTCCTATTTGCTGGCTTCTCTTCATGCTGCAACCCATACTGGATGCTGTATGGATACTTTCTGCACTCCCAGCATCATGTACTGTTGTTCAGATCCTTATCCTGCCTCTAGCAGCAGAAGATTGAACAAGGGGATGGAAAAAGGTAATTTCCAGGCTCGATACAAGGGAGCAGCTGATGTCTGCTGACTGCTGCAGCACAGTATCTTCCACTCTCATTGGCAGGTATTTGCTGGTTTACAGGCTTCATCTAAAGCTTGTAGTGAGTAAAAAATTTTATGCTGACTGCTTTGAATCAGAACCTGGCCTCAGGAGAGTTTTCTTTTCTTTCTTCCTACATCATCTTGGCCCTTGAGTCAAGAGGGACACCATTTCTTTAAGAAACATGGCTACAGTTGCTCTTTGGTATAGAAAAACATTTTGCAAGTGGAAAGTACCACTGGCTCATCAAGAAGGTGAACTATGGCTGTTTCTACTGGTACACCTTGAAACACATCTTGTACATAATCCAAGATGATGCTGTATAAGCAGATTTTACTGAATCAGAGGTGAGATGGAGGAAGATGGCCTGCTTGAAGAGTGAAGAAACCCATCTGCAGACTGACCCTGTGCTGTTCTCATGGACCACTCAGGCGAGTAACAGCCAGAAGAGAAATGAGGCAGGAGTCAGGCAGTTTCCCAGAGAACCAGCTGCTGCTGCTAGAAAATGCACTGAAGTGCTTGGCATCTGGTGCCTGCAGCTGCCAGATAGGTTTCAGGGTACTACCACCAAGTGTTTGCATTCTGCTGTGCTGCCAGGGTATTATGACAGTGCAGAAGTAAAGGAAACATAATGACCACCAAAAAATATGAAGTCAAGAGTAAATGTAAAGAAGGTACTTGGTGTAATCCCAGTCAAGTCCTGATATAATCAAGTCTGGCATTGGGAGCAAAAGAGGAAAGTAGCTTTTGAGGCTTGTTTTCCTTGTTAGGAGATGGACTTCACAGTTTTTGATCTAGAAAAATGTGCAGGGATATTATCACTTGTCATCCTGGGAACACCTGTAGGAGGCAAGACCTCATTAATCTTCTGCTCTTGGTCAAATAATTGCAGAGAGGAGAAGATGCAGTCTGTTACAGAAATAGTTAATTGATTCCTCTGATTCCTGTGATTCCTTTGCTTACCAGAGAGTCCTGGGTGGTCATTCTGACTGCCTGAGGCACAGAGTCCTGCAGGTCTCACTTAATGAAGACCATGCGTGAACACAAGTACAGGGTGGGAGCCGGGACAGAACAGCATCCAGTCGGTGCCCTGTGTCATTGGACATCAAACTAATGCCATGGTGACAAAGGCTTGCTTCTCCACCAGCCTGGGGCAGACGAAATACCAACCAAAGGACAAGTTGGACCAGAAGGCAAATCAGAAAGAAAAGATGATAGATTACCATAGACAATTGAAGCTGGAAACAAAAATGTGGCAGACTTTTTGGTCTTGACCTATGAATATTGCACTGGTTCTATTTACAGGTTCTCAGCTTTTAGGTTACAGTGCCATGAGAAGTTTATTTTTGTTGTAATTTTCAAAGCATTTCTTGAAAACTAGCTTTCTACAGTGCAGAATAACACCACAAAGCTAAATTAGTTGGAAGTAGCTTGAGGGCTGAGGGAATAGTATATTTTTTTTGTTGTGGCTGTTCACATGATTTATTTAACAATTTTAAAGATTACAGCTTGGGAAAGTCAGGAACATGTTCTAATGTGAGAAACAAAACAGAAGGAAATGTTTTTCACCCAGAATGAAGGTCTGTCTTCCAGCTAGCATCTGTGCATAGCAAGAGTCACTCTACTTCCACAGCCCTGGTTCTGTATTGGGTTTAACAGAAGATGTGAAGTCTTTCCCCATGGGGCTGTTTCCTGCCCTGGGTGGTGCCCGTGTGCTCCAAAAGACCTCCATGGATATGTCACATGCCCTTAATGGCAGCTTGGCCTCTGGATCTGACTTCTTGCATTTTACTTGCCAATAGAAAGGAAGATAAATTTCTCCATATATACATCCCTGTACCAATGCAGTGAATTGGGTGCCAATCCTTTCATCTTGATTTTACAAAGGACAGTGCAGTGTCCACTGTCTGAAATATTAATATATTTGTGTTTCCATAAAGTTGCACAAGGTAATGTTCTTTACAGCTGTTGTCTCTTCTGCCATCCAATAACTATATTATGTGCTAGCAAAATAGTAATTATCATTTAAATCAACACCTTTGTGTTCTTACCAGGATGGGACTTATATTTTAAAAGGAAGGTTGATATGATGTGTCTCTGATTTTTGTAGTAAGTGAATGGATGTAGGGTTATTGGGAAAAATTATAATGTAGGGGATGCATATCATTCTTACATTACTTCTATCATTAAATGTTAAAGGAATAAGTCACTAGAAGTCAGCAAGTGATCTTCTAAGATTTATTTAGTCTTGGAAAAAAAATCAAATTTATTTAGGATTGGTGAAATTTAAGAACATTTGGAATAGGATAAATAATTTCAAGAGCTATGACATTTCAGTGTCCTATTCTAGTCCTTTTGGGGAGTTCATTGGAGGTGTATAAAGTGAAGCCCTGGACAGAGGTGATCAAATGTGCTCTCGGGCTGAAACCATTCCGGCAGGCTGGGGAGTGTATTTCAAACCCTCTCTTATCTTACCAGTGTTCTTGTGTGCTAGCTCTCCACAGCAAGATGCTTGATTGATTCATGGCAAATGATGGGCAGTTTAAAATTACAAAGCTTTCAGTTCCCTTGTTCCTGACAGATAAAGAGGGTGGGCATTTCCTGATTATATGGTACTTTCAAAATATTTAAGTTCCCTGTGGTGCTGTTTGTGACTAATTTACTTCCACAGCGCATTAACAGGGCTGGTTTTCTGCTGGGGGAGGAGCGTATAGTGTAATATACTGTGAAGGGAGGAAATGTTTCACAACAAGAGGTCCTTCTGCCTTTTCCTCTGCTTACATTACCACCTGGAAAGAAGAAAAGGTGGAGTTAGAGGACTGATGATCCAGATGGGCTGCTTGAGCAGTCACATCTTTAGTCATGACATATTAAGCTGGGCAAATTCACACTGAGAAGTGATGGGATTGCACTTTAACTCCTGGAAGCTCATATAATCTTATGTAGGAAAATGTGCAGGCTCAAACAGGGCTTGGCTCCCTTCATGCCACTAGTCTTTAGGCAGGCAGTGCCCCTTTAGTGGCCACTGAGCCTCCAGATTATTTTGGGGAAGAGTGAGTGATACACTAATGCGAGGGATGGGAACTTGAGGACAGGCTCTAGCAGAGAAGTTAGAATCTGAGAGTAATGAACTGGTCACTGTGCAAGTGTCATGGAGCTTCAGAGAGACTCAGAATGAGAGGACCACAATTTTCACTTTTCATGTTCACTTTCCTAATTCTTCCTATGAAAGCAGACAAATTCCCTCTTGTTTATGGGAGTTGGTGTGCTTTGGCTCACTGCTTATTTGACTCATGCAGCACTTCTCAGCGCTCCAAGTGTATCCTGATTTCTAAGGGCAGGCTCAAGATACAGCAGCAGCTGAGCTGTGTAGTGCTTCTCAAGATCTGCCTGAAGCCCAGAGAGCAGCTGCTGGTTGTGCTGTGGCCTGGAGAGAACTCAGCTCTTGTGTTCCGTGGTGTCAGGAGGGAGCAGGGAGACACTCACACCCTGGGACTAGGAGCTACATATGAGATTGAAGTGTCTGTAACTCTCGCACACTTCTGTGATGTCCCAGAGCCTCTGTGACCCTGACAGCACATTCCTCTTCTTGGAGCTTTTTCCTTAACCTATGCTTAACCTGACCTTTGCTTAACCTACTGTTCTGTAGATTCATTGCAGAAAGAAGATCAGGCTGCTTAGGAAATTTTGCCTCTTAAATCTTCTGCTGATTATTTTTTTTTTTTTTTTTTAGCATCCTTTTATAACTTTGTGGCATGCTGAGCTGTCAACAAATTCCATATAATTGTATCTCCCTTGACTTTACTGCATTTTTATTTCAATAAGAAGGCTGATAGTGTTTAGCAAAGTGGCAACAGATTTCTATATTTCTTGGACCAATTTAATATAAAGAATATCTCACAGAAGAAAAAGTTACTTTCAGGCACAACCTTCCCTTTGTCATTTTATCTTTCTTATTTCCTGAGATCTCAGAGATCATCACGGGGTTACTTAGATCTTCGGTGCTCCACGGGCTATATTTTGATAGCCTCATATGTAAGGTAGTGTGCTGAAAACACTGTACAAGGTCTTTCATGAAGAAATGCTGTTCACTTGCTTGAAAATTGTAACAAATGTTGCTTGATGACACAAGAATCAAAGCTCTCCCTTCTGGGATCAGTTTCTGTGGGACTTTGATGGGAACCTTTATGTCATCCCAGCTGCTTCTTAGTCCTCTGTTCTCATTTCTGACTCTCAGAGTTGCATAATAGAACTGATTTCTTCAATGAAAATACATAAGTAATGCTTTCATACTTTTCTTAAGACTCATCCCTGCTAAAGAATCGCATAATTCACAGCTTATACTAAAATCTGCTTATGGTAAAATCAGGGTGACCTTTTGTGACCAGTTTAGTTCTGCAGTGCTATTCAGTAAGTACAAGTCAAACCCAGATCTGAATATCTGGGAACTGTTGTGTTAACACTCAAATACTGGTTTAGACTTGTATGTTGTACTCTGACCCTGTCGGTAGGTAGGATGTCAGGAGACCTGCATTGATGTATGAATGGGTTTACTTCAGTGTATGCTGAAAATCTGGACCAATATTAAGGTAGCAATACTGCTTCCACTTCAAGACAGTTAAGAGCATAATGTTTTCTTTCATACCAAACTCTTTGTGACAGTGTTTGCATGTCATCACAGTTATTTCTACTACAGGGATGTCTGTAGTTATAAAATTGTAATGAAAATGATTTCTCATTGCTTATAATACTATTACAAACTTTCTAGTATGGGACAAATCCACAGAGGTTTCCTTCTTTTAATTTCAGTACAGCTACACCAGCAGAGTAGTTACTGCATGCTCACCTTTGTGCATTATTCCCTGAGAATAGAAACACAAACTAATTTGTGTGAGAGAGGAGTGTGAGTGAGTGAGCACAGTTTTAAAGCAGGCCAAGGATTGGTGCAGTACATCTGAGCACTGCTGATTGGCAGCATAAGGCTACAAGTAGGAAAACAAAGAACTTGGCAATACAATGTCATGAAGGCAGGTTTCATGGCTGTAAGTCCTGCCTACAAATACGAGGCTTTTTCATGGCATGAAATATGGATGTAAGTTACTACATTTATCTTAGCAAATGTCTCCTTATTCGAATGCCCATCGTAAACTAAGATCTGGGCACTAAGGTTGTTGGTTTGTCTGGTTATCTAAGTGTTACATGGAGTTGCCATTGTAGAGGTTTCTTAATGTTGTGGAATAAACGAGAAAATCACAAGGTCTTACTTGAACTCGGTGGATTTTTGGGATGCTGCTGCTCAGTATTTCAGGTTTAATACTATGACTTGCATTCAAGGTTTTGCTGGTTTGCAATTTCTTGGAAAAAAATGTAATTCAGACGCACCTAGGTTGCTGTCCTGTTTGGAAGAAGTGATTACAGCAAGAGAAGACGAAATTTATTCTTTTCTGCTCTGTTTCCTAGTGATACTAAAGTAATCACAGTTTTTCTATAGGCATGTGAAAAATAGAAAGCATTATAGCAAGGGATTTCCTAGTTGTGAGCAAACCTGTCTGCCTTCTCAGGCTCCAGTGAATGTACCTGCATGTTTCTGGGTCACATACCTTGTAGCATTGTTCCTGTGAGGGGGGTGACATGGCAGAAGCCAGTCCAGTGCTGTGCTGAGGGACTGATCATGGGCAGAACCATGTTTGAGGAATGTGCCTTTGAACAGGACACTTGCCAGCATGGAGCTCTGCTAGGTGGCACATACCTAGCTGTCCTGTGACCCTCTGTGCTTAGGGCAACTGGTCACTGGATCACAGCTCAAGCTACTGAGCGACATCCTAAAGGTTGGGGCTTCAGCTTGCAGTGAGGATGATGGAGGTATTTTAATAGAAAAACTCAAGTGAGGTTAAATGTGAGCCTTGACAAGTCTCTCTTGAGCATTCGATGACAAAATCCTGCCTATAAAACTGAGAAATAAGAAACACAAAAACTGAATTGCTGAAGAAGTGAGAGTTTAATCCAGATAACCCAGGCGCCAGCCTGACGTTCTCACTCTTGGGCCATCTTTGCTTCTTGTTTTCCATTCCTTTAATGGCCTAAGCACTTTTGTTCCCTTTCCTTTTTTCCTTCCCACATAGATATTTCAACATATGCATATGTCTGTGTATGTGGAGTATCAGCAAAGCTGATACTTTGCTCCCTACAGAGTTCCTTGTGACCACTCTCTCATGTAACTAATCCATAGCAATGTATACTCCAACAAGGAAAATTAAAAGGTTGGGAACCACTGACCTAACTTCTTAGTAAGCAATACAGCTGGCAATCAGATGTAACCCAAGCTCCTCGTTACTGGAGCTGCCTGAGCTATTCATAGCAAAGGAAAATTGCTATGGGAATTGAGCTGGATTTATTTTGTTTGAATGCAAATTATCCCAGGTCAGACAGGCTCAGATCTTCTGCCCCCTCAAATTCAGTTGCATCAGCTCTGCCAGCCTTAAGCTTTCATCTGCAGGATCTTTGCTGGGTTAAAGTGGGTATGGGCAGTGAACTGCCACTGTTTAGAGCGTTTGCTTTGGGCCTTTGATGCACTCAGTGTTAAGTCACTCTGAAGCCAAGACCTCTAAAGGGAGTGAAGGGTCTGCCCTCAGCTGCGTCCAAGTACATTGGGTAAGTCTCCCTCTATTGGCTGCAACTTCAAGAGGGTATCTTGTAAGAGGGAGTCTTCCAGGCTTGTCTGCCACTCTCATTCATGATCTGACATGTTCTTCTGAAAGGTCCAGCTGCCAAAGTCCCATCATCACAAGAAAAGCTACATTTTCACTAAAAAATCCCAAGTTTGATTCTAGCACATGGTCATAAAGGTAAATTCAGTTGAAAATGGTTCAAATCAGAAAGAAAATAGAACACCAAAGCCCTCTAGCATTGTTTTCAAAAAATCTCATAATTTAAAGTGTTGTTTCCTGCAAGACCCGATTCATGACTTTTAATGTTTGGAGTTGCATGTCTGATATGGAGGAATGTTCCTGATCAGAAACACTCAAGCAAGCATCTGTTAATGGTAAGTACCTGTGGAAAAGAACTTCCAAGTACTGATTTTAGTTATCTATCATAAGTTCTTTTTTAAGCTGTTCATTTTCTCTGTCACTATGCCCTAATTTTTATTGGGTTTGCCTTTATCACAACCATAGGAGCAGAAGAGCCATTAAGAAGGCATGCACTTTCCCTAGAATATTAGTACATCTGAATTCCATCCCCATAAAATCAATTAGCTGTACACAAAGGAGGAGGAGAATCTTGCCAGAACATTTTCATTGCACCTAATCCTTCAATCACCATGAATAATTCATAGCAAACCAACCTTAGGGTGAAATTCTGCCCTGCCAAAGGTTTGTTAAAGATCTAGGTATCCTGAAGTCACATTTCAGAGATTTAAGAGAAACATAAATGGTGCTTTTATTTTGTGCAGAATGAGAGGACAGAGGGGGCTGCATTTTCTGCACTTCAGAATTTCCAAAAGGTGCACCTCCTCTCACACTTTAAGGATTCTCCTAAGCTGTTCCCTCAGTTACATGGGATGGTAAATGAGGGGAGTAAGCTACCTTCTGAACTCAGTTGTTCTGTTATTCTTGATGTACTGTAAGTAACTAATCTACTGTAAGACAGCACATGACAAATAATGGGCTGCCTCCTTTTAAGAAAAGTGAAGCATAAATGCATTCATAAAACAATCCTGCAGTTTCCTGTTTGCTTTGTGAAGGATTTCAAAACTGTCATAACTAATAAAATATCTAGATTTCATCTTACAGTTACAGGGATTTGCTTAAACAGGCCATACCCACGTGCTTGTACAGCTACCAAGCCTAACTTCGAGCTGTTGGGTTTAGCTGATTGCTTTCCAGAACCCTTACAGCAAGCCAAAGAGCCATGCTGATGGGATCATTAATGAAAAGATCTTGAACGCAGCTTGGTAAGCCTTTGGCACTTAACTTTACTATTATTAGTTTATAGTTCGTGTCATAATGCTGTAGTTTACATTAGTATTTTTCTTCTGTTCATTTATCACGCCTACTTCTGTTTTTTTAAAAAAAACCTAAGGCATGAGAAATGAGGGAGCTCACATACTGACAAGCAAGTATTTAATCTATGGCGAAGCAATCAAATTTATGTTAGTTCTAGAATATCTCATTACCCTGCAATAAATACCAATTTAATACATTTAAATACCAATGTGACTGGTTCAATTACTTTAAGTGGGGGAACAAATAAGAGTATTTCCTTATTTGCCATATGTTGACAGAGGGCTGCATAAAGATGTTTTAAACAAGTTCAGTCAACTGCAGAAACACAAAGGCACTATTCAGAGATAACACTGTCTTTGTTCATATAGGAATAATTAAAGACATGCAATTTTGTTACCTTGTTTTAATAATTGCTGAATGTTCTGCAAAACACTTCTTTTGAGCAACCCAACAGAGTAGTCTTTCATGACTAACTCAGACTGGCAATTTAAACATTGTACTCTCCTTCTGTCAGATCCTCTGATAATAAAATGCTATATTGTTAAGAACTCTTAACATTTTACATTTGCAAGAAATCTATACTATGTTAGAAAACAGACTAAATTGAGTTATTTTTGTGAGTCACTTAGAATCTAAAGAAAAATGTGATGAGCTGTACAATTCTCAAGTCAGAATAGGCAACCAGTGATTCTAATGCTTCTTTCACAATAAAAATATTTTAGTGTGTATAAAGGCCATTAACTTAACCTAAACATTTGCTGCGGTACAGAGCCAGATATTCCAATCTGGTGAAAATCAGTAAAGGTCTGCTGAGGTTATTCTCATCAGCCAAGGACCCAGTCCATTAAAACGTTACATTTGTGCTTCCCCCATTCTGGGTAGTCATCAGTAACTGCCCGTGTACTGACTTGACACTTTGCTGAAGGATGAGTGGATTTGTTTGGCAGACGTAAAAGCTAGAGAAAAGCTTAGTTAACTTAAATTCTCTCTTCTGTTTAGTGTGTTCACATGCCTTTGTGCTGCCTGGTTTGGGATAGGATCAAAAATGAACATGCTCTGAGTTTTACTTGTGGGATTTTTGACTTCAATAACACGTGCGTATTATTGGAAACCTCATGAGAGTCCATTCTCACTAGTTTCCCAGAATATTTTCTTGCCCAAATTGGTATAAATGTGCTCTGGAAATACTTGCAGAGACAACGTTCAGCTCAATGGGAGCTCTGGGGTGCTTCACACTCTTTAAAAGTCAGTCATTTATTTAACAACCTGTGCGTGGATTTAGGGTCCAAACTTTTCCCTTTTTGTTGGAGGATCATGGATCGTGTCCCTGTCGCTGTGTCTCAGAAGCTTGTTTAATTTACTCAGCTCTCCAGTAACATGGGCATCTGTGTGAAGTGCCCTTCTGAGGGGGACAGAAACAGCGTATGGAGGCAAAGTATGCTCTCTTTGCTGCTGCTGTCCCCTTTGCAGTTGCAACCCTGGATAGGGGCTGTAGGTCATAGTGGAGAGGGAATGAACTTCTTTAATTACCGTGATTTACTGCCATTGGCTTGGCTGTTGGCTCATGATGCTTCCCGAGGGTAAAGATATCTTTCACCTCAGCAACACTTTCTGCAATTCGGCTCCTTCTTTCTGCTTTGCCAGATATGTTACTTGTCATTTTTTCTACCTAATTTCACATCTTAATTTGCTCATTTTGATTATATTTTCCAGAGCATTGACATTTTGACCCTAACCTGAGAGGTGCTCAATAACCCATCTCTCAAAAAGTCAGTTAGTGATATCAGGTATCTGCAATTCCAGGTCAGGCTGTGCTATACTGCTGGCTGCAATTCTTGGAAGTGGTTTTGCTTATGACTGTAGTAAGGTTAGTCTTGCATATATATTTTCAGACTACCAACTTAACCCATCCTAAGAGGTGAGTCCACTTCATTATGTGTTCTCTAAAGACACAATAATTTACTTAGGCTGTTTAGATCATGCAGGATTACTTTGAACAGCCTTGTACTAGTATTGGTTAAATATCCTTGCTTTGGAAGAAAGAGGAATCCGTAAGATGAATGTTGGCAAACTTAACAGGACTTCATTCTTCCTGGTATTCCTCAGCATGTTTGAGAAAACTATGCCTTTACCCCTTTTTCAAGGCTTGACTCAAACGCCATTCTAAACAGCTGGCACTTTTTCTGCTGTCTTGACAGGATTTTGTATCAGGCTGCTGTTATTTGCACAGGGGATTGCCATCTCCACATGGGTTTCTCTGAGCATGCATTTGAAACGGATCTGAAATCACTGTCGCTGTTCTCCAAGCTGCTGGCCATGAACTAGATGTTACAAAATACCATGTAGACACATAAATGTTATGCTGTGCTTGAGCCAATAACCCAGTCTCTTAGCAGCCACATTGCTTCTAGTCTGAGCTGGCTTGCCACCAGCTGTCTTGGAGTACATGCAGAATGAATGGAGGGCTGATCACAAATGTTAGGAGCATTTCTCTACTTCGTGAAGAAGACTACAATTATCCACTTAGAAAAACTGAGGGAAGGGCCTCATCTCCTCATCAGTCTGTCGTAGAATCTGATGAGAGGTACAGAAGTTATGGGGAGACCTCTTCCTTCTTCTGGCACACGGTGCACTGTGTTGGTATTTGAAAATTGCCATCTGCCCAATTCTAGAAGCGAGTCTGGGCCCAAAGGCAACTTCTGGCTGTTGTCAGCTAGCTCTAAATTGTGTGAATAGCTTCATGTTCTCTGGATCTCCATCGTGCCTTCTGTCTAAGATGCTTGTTACCCCAGTATGGGAAACCTTCTGGCAGACAAAACCCACAGGTGGGACATCTGAGCCAGGGGAGACTCTCCTCCAACAAGGGAATTCTTTGGTGGCAGAGATAAGTCTTTTGTGTTTCTTTCGTGGTGCCAAAGTGCCAGAGACTTAGCAAAGCATCAGGACAGAAAAATAAGTTTAATTAAAACAAACTGTAGCTAAGATAATTTAATGCATTTTCACTGCAAAGTGGATGAGAAAAGACTCCAAAGTGCTGAGACATGAGATGGTCCCAACAATATTGTGATGTGAATACTAGGTATATAGGTATCTTTGACCTCAGATAATTTTAAATAACTAGCAACCATAGTTTTAGGTCATCTGTTCTTCTTGTTCTTTATATTTCGAGGAAGTTCTTTATGTTTTTTTATTTTAAGTAGAACTAAAAACTGTACTTTATGTCTCTGTACTTTACATGCTGTAACCCTTGTTAAGATGTGTTTGAATCAATGATCTGTGTTTTTTAGGGGTGGACAGTTGGGAAATAACACAACAGAAGTCTTGGATCAATGTCCACTGAAATCTGTGGAAAGCTTTATGCCAATTTCAGTTGGCTGTTTGTCAAGTCTTTTAAAACTTTGCATGAGTATTTGGAACTATTTAAATGGGTGTGAAACAACATTTAACTCTTCTTTTTGAGAGATTTTTTTCATCTTGAGTACATGCACACTCATCTAATGGTGTAGACTTCATTGATTTCTGTGGCGGCTGTTTTAGCTGCTCTCAGTTAAGACAGTGCTTTTTTAATACCTAATTTTATGTATATGCTCATAAGATTGAATAAAGCGTTCTGGATATAAGTAGTATTCATTAAACAATATATGGAAACTTTTTAGCACTTTATTTAGTTGAGATATTCCTGGGTTTGTACAGACTTTAACTTTGTGTCAGTCAGTATTAAGTAGTTAGGTTTAGCAGAGACATTGCAATTAATTTATTCACATTTTAATTCTCAGTTTCATTTCATTATGCTTCTTGCCTCATTATTTGCATCTGGTTTATGAAACTCCTGTAACTTCAATATGCATATGGCCAAGTTGTTGCCTTTAATTTAATTAGCGTGTAATGAGAATGCCTCGTATGCAAACAAAGAACCCACAGCTATGAGGCTCTTCTAGTTCAGAGTGAGGGTTTGTCTATCTCAGGACTTAGCTTGGTTAAAAGATAGGCTAGAAATACAAGTTCTGAAAGTCCTTCACTCACTGTCACTGCTGTGTTTTTTATGGAGGGTCTGGTTTTTGGAGATGCTGAAACCTCAAAATGCATTAGGTTTACAGGCTGGTGAGCTGCCAAAGGCTTCACTCAGTCTAAGAACACAGAGGGAGACAAATGGGAGCAGCCTTTGTGCTGCTCCAGTGAGACCTGTTAGATATGTTGGTATGTGACTCTCCATGTGGATCTAAAATCAGTGGATTTACCTGGTTTTGTATAGCTAAGATGAACTTTCAGTGGTTTAAAAAAGTCTCCTTATTTTTCAATTTATAATCTAAATTAAATTAAAAAAACCCTAACCCAAATCTTGAAGCAGATATTTTATTATCATTTCTCTTGTCCAGATTTCATTTTAAGATTCCTCCTCCTTTTGAAACACACCATGAAAACAGAACAAGTGCCTTACCTTGGTGATAACACCATGATACTGAGGAATTTCACAAAAACGTATTGGATCTGAAAATTCCTTTAGCCCAGGACTAAGCAAACATTTCATAACAAATAACAAGTGGGAAGAATGTTGCCTTCTCAACTTTTCTGCAAACAAACTGCAAGTTCCTCTAATTTATTGATTCAGAATTATTTGCTAACCACACAGGTCTTTCCATTTACTTTTCAGTGGCATGGAATATCCCTTACAGGAGGATAGCAAATGTGTGTGGTGAGGGAAGAACAAGAGAACAGCAAATTCCAACTGAGCAATCTCTTGGGTTTTCCTTCCCACCATATTCTCACAATTAGTGCTATTATTAGAGATAGCCACAGTGAGAGAGAGGGAAGAGACGGGAGTCCCTGGTCTTTTTCATGCTGTGTTGTCTAGACTTAGTAAGAATGTTAAATTTTTTCATCCTGCTTCCTCTCATGGTGTTACAATTTCAGAGAATCTGAAATAAAAATGGAATTTTGACCTATCTGACCCTCTCCTTTTTGAGTCCCAAACCCATCAAAGTTAATGGAAAGATATCATTGAGTTCTGATTCAAGGAACATCACATGTATACTTAAAGGTACGGTGGCAGTAGCAGATCTAATGCATAAATTTCCATGACAGTTTTGACAGTATTTCTTCATCTACTGAAGTACTTAAGCTGAATAAATATATTGCATCTAACTCACAATTAGAGAGATGGTTTGGATATTTGTAGAAAAAAAAAAAATCCCAGAAACACTTTTTTTTTTTGTAACACTTACACTGCCCAGGAGTACAGACTAGCCAAAATCTGGCCTTCAAGCAACCGGAATTCCTTGGCAGTGTAAAGTTAGAAAAGATGATTCTGTGCTAGTATTCTGCCTCTGTGCTGACATATTTTCCAGCCAACATGACCATAGCCATGGGCCACTCTGCTTTACCTATAGCTAAAATTCAAGAACCCTCAAGAAAAGTATCTGGCAGTTCTTGCCCAGCTGAGCCCTTTGCAGCGATCCCGAGGGGCTGCGTCACTGTCAGCAGCCAGGGCAGCATTCTCAGCATTACTCTGCAGGTACCAAAGAGATTATTTTAATATGAATCCTTGAAACCATCCCATACCTGGCAGAAATGGAAAGTGGCCTTTGATTGACTGTGTCTCCAGACTGCTCTGTGCCATTTCCCCTTTCTTCTTGACAACTTCTTAAAACTAGATGTTACCAAAAAGAAGGTAGCTTTCATTCACACAACATTTTTCAATTTGGAGGATGTTTCTGATGTAAAACCCAAAGGAAAGAAATCTTATTGGAGATTTAGGATCATTTCTGCTGGGAAAAGAGTTCATACATGTGTAAGGCACTCAGCTACAGCCTGTGTAGAGGTGCAGCAATACAGAGGCAGTGCAGGGCCCAGAATACAGTTCACTTTTTTGTTTTCCCCAGAATTCTCAATCCACCCTTATAATGTTAAATATAGAAATTACATTTGGGGCTGAAACTTCACGTACATCAGGGACAGTTTCTTACAGGAAAATGTAGAAAACCCTTTGTTCCATATGGTTTGAATCATTTACAGAATGAATCCTACAGGAATAATTTCAGATGTGGAAACCTTTAAAATGGGGAAATAAAAACCAGATTCACTACATTTCTGTTTTCCAGATGAAAAAAAAATCATTTAGAAGTGCCCAATTATCAGTGCACTCTAGTAGATAAAGATTGCCTCTCAGAACCACTTTCAAATGGTGTGATGACACACATCATAAGGATTAAAATATTAGTGTTCTTCCCTACAGGAAAGTACTTTTTCATGACCAAATGTGATCTGACATTTGAAATATGCCAACTTATTGCAGTGAGCAAGCAAGTTAAATTCTTGTCAATTATTTAAAGCCTGTCTCTTACTGACAGAGGCAATTTTAACCTTCATTTAGAATGTTAAGTAGATACAGGCTGAAATACGTAATTATGAATTCATGTTGAAGAAAGGAGAGGGGAGCAAATTGTTTATTAGAGTATCATCTATGTTTGTTTTCATATTCTTTTTCAAGGGGCAATTAGACCCTCTCAGTTCATAATATGGAGTCTCTGCTATTGTCAAAATTAAGATCACAGTATAATTTCTGAGCGCTATGACTAGGCCCCCGTGAAAGATGCTTAGACTGAGTAGTACTGTGAAGCTACCTTTGATTTGGAAGGACAGAAGTGAATTTCCATGAAAATGGCACAGTGTATGACTTACAGACCTGTATATCTGTGATAAATCTTTTCAGCTGGAATAGACTTGAAGTTAATTTTAGCATTAGCTTAGTAAACACTTAAAGTTGTGAAGATTTCATATATAACTTTCTATTTTCACTTGCTTTTCATTTTCTGTTGAGTTTTCCTCATGGGAAACAGTCCTGAAAGTGCAGAAATTTCCAGAAATCCTTAAGAAATACAGTGCTTATATTAGGCACTCAAACTGCTCTCCTTCTGATACCCTTGGCATCCTGGTCCTATGGGGTTAAGCTAAAGAAGAGCATCCATTTCAGAAGGGAATAGGTGAGACATGATGAATATGTGCATTTTCAAATAATACTTTTTGAGGAAGAAGGTGGAATCATGATCTGGGAGGACTTAAGACGTCAGGCAAGATGGCTTGCAATTGACATTTGTTTGTCTGCACATATTTTTCTGAAGCATAAGAGATACATAGTCCTCGTGGGATGTCAGTTTTGGCAGGAGGGTGTTGGCACATGGTAGAGCCTCACTGATCCAAAACAAAAATCTGTATCTAGTATTACCTATATAATGTAATAAAATTACCTGATGAAACTTCTTCTTGAGTTTTGACTTGGTAAAAAAAGAGTGTTTATTACAACATGTTTTACAAAACCAAGAAATGAAATAAAATCATAACTGATTAATGAGCTGCATGGAAATACTTCCTCAGTGCCACCCACATTTCCCTGGCCCTGATCCTGGAAACACTTCATCACATGTGCAATTTTATGCACAGATACTATGTGAAAACTACAGTGTAGTTTTCCCATACTTCTGTCTTTCAGGGATCCAAGAAGGAAAACAATCAGATACTTGCTTTCACTGATCAGTTTTCTCTTGTAGGAGAGCATAAATTTTAAATTGCATTTCTGATGATTAAATCGTGGGGAGTTGATTACTGAATGATAGTACTGAAATGTTCAGATGCTTCCACTTTGTGCTGCTCTACTGTAACAACCTTCTGTCTGGGGTTCCTGTCTGGTAATACCTTGTTGTGAAAAAACCATGAATCTTAATTCAAGCATTTCGATTTACTAATGTATGCCTTTATTATAAGTTGTATTTTCCAAAAGCATTTCCTTGTACACAAACACACATAAAACCAAATCTATACAGTGAAGAATGGATTAATATTGCATATATTAAGCTATTCGTGGTGCTGTGAGAAGGTGCTATGCTGGCAGTCCCACAGCACTCTCTTGCTCTGTGTGACCAAAGGTGAAATCTGCTCATCTCCAAAGTGAAACAATGCATACTTTAATTGGGAAGACTATCTAGATTATATCTTGAGTAAATGTAGTGTAGAGGAGCACATTGCAATCTGTCCAGGCTTTGAAGGGAGATCAGTTTAAGAGCTAGCATGTTCCAGCTGTGAATCTTGACAGTCTTTTCTCTAATTTGTGGTGCTGTTTCTTTTTTTAGTCAGGTTTGATAAGGACACAGAAGATCGAGTTCCTTATATCTCCATTACCTCAGCAGCTAGCACAGGAGCACAACTACACATCACCTGCTGGACACCATCCCCATGTGTTGTACAAACGAACTGCAGAAGAGAAGGTGCACCGGTACACGATAGAGTCCAATCCCAAATACTTTTCTTTTGGTCATCACAGAATTCACCCTTCCCACAAGTATCATGCTCAAGCAAACAGTTACCACCATGGAAGGTTTCAAAAGCAACATTTTTGTGGACGTCGCAAGAAATGTATGTAAGGAAACTTTCTCTCCTTGTTTGAGGTAGTGGCTCTTAGATACTGTTTGGTGATTCTGAGGTGTGGGTCACAGTCACCTTTGTGATGGAGACAGGATAATTTCAAATTATACATTTCTAAAGTGAAATAGAGAAAACTGATTATTCCTTTAAACTGATGTCATCATCTGTTTCATTAGTCCATCAGAATTGCTGTTTAGTTTTCTTGTTCTCTACCTAGATTAAAAGATCCATTGCCTGATTTTTTTGACATTGACATAGTTTTCAGTAAGCAATTCCACACAGTGGTGGATACCGAGTCCCTGAACTGTTCTCTGTTAGTTTGGAGATAGTTAACTAACTTGGCTTGAAGATGGAGAAAATGTCTTCCAAATCACTAATTTCTGAGAAGATAGAGAGTAAGTCTTTCAGAACTCACCATTTGATAATGAAATTTTCAGCAACTGAGATCTTCAAAAAGAACATCCCATGTAAATAGGTTAAGTAAGATTTTAGAGCCACCTTTAAAAATCATATTGGACTATATGATCCTGCCAAGGTCTATTCTGACTCCTTCATTAGGCCTTCAAATTGCAGAACATTTTAGAGCCCCCTTGGTCCCTATATCTGTACTTGCAGCATTCAGCTGATTCTTTTTGAAAGCTGAGCTGCTTCTGAGCTGCGTTTCTTAATGAGGGTCTCCAGCACTGCACACAGCATTGAAAACATTGTCTCAGTCCAGTTATATTCTTCCAACTTCCTACTTGAGTTCTGAGAAAATGAGCAGGTTCCTTTTCCAAAAGGCATGTAAGGAAGAAAGGGAAAACAAATAGAAGGGAAGGATTGAGAAAGGAGGTAGTGGAATAGGTGGCTGTCTGAGACAGGCCTATCTGAGGCCTGAAAACTGCTTATTAAAAATTCCTTGCTTCTTCAAAAGTCCTTCTCCCTAGATTTGAAAGCTAGTCCTCAAATGCCAGATGCACAAGCCTATGATTCAACCTGTAAACATTTGCACTCTGATGCAGTTCCAAACTACCTCATTACATACTCCCTTTCCCTCCTGTCTGCTTTTCCTGCCGCCTGCTTCAGAGCAGAGGGTAATGGTGCTAAGATAGCTCATCTGCTCTACAGAGTTTTATTTATTTTGCATTGTGCACTGTGCTTTTGTGCTTTATTTACTGTACCCCCTGTGACTGCTTGTCCAAATTCAGAATTATTCATGTCCTCTTGAGCTTTTACACAGTGCTTATACCTATAATAAATGAGTGCATTTTGAACACTGTATTTTCATAATCTCCTGGGATGTTAGAAGATATTACTATTATTCCTGCCTTATAAATGGGACTCACAGACACAGGAGAGGTCAAAAATAACCATTGCTTTTGGGTACCAAGTCTATAAACTGAGTTTTTATTTAAAATACTTAACAGAATACATTCTCCTGTAATTGTGTATGTGTATCTCTATATTCAGCAATTTCAGTTACAGCTATGAGTTCTCAGCTGCATATTCAAGCATATGTTAAATGAAGAAGATGCAATTAGCATCCAACTGTGATGAGTTTAGTATAAGTGCTGAGGAACTCAGTGTCAGACAGTTAGGATCCAATTAAGAAAGGTTGCATTTAATTACCTTAACCATGAAACTCTTTTCACATCCTGCAGTCTTTCACTTCATGTGGTACATACCTGTAACCTTCTGAGAGAAAGGAGGGAGAGGTTCCAAAAAATAACAGCACATTTCCATACTCAGCCTTGGTTAATCTAGAGAACAAGTAGATGTCTCATTCACTGAACAAACACAGTCCTACAAATAAAATCATATGTGATTGTTTAATTGAGTAGGGGCAAATATAGGAAGTAGAAGAAAACAAATCACCCTAGCAAAGGCAATACCCCTTCTGTAAGTATTTGGGACTTATTTTTTTCTTCTTAGTTTCTTTTTGTTTATTTGTTTTACTTTTTACATTGTTTTCCTGGTCTTGTTCTGAGATCTGCAGTTATATCCGTTTGAAATTTTCAGCAAAGTCCAGTCTTGTCACCTGGAATAGAAAATGTCAGCTTGAATCAACAAAGGCATTGAGAATGCAGTCTTACGGAACATTAGCACTGCTATTAACACTGCCTAGTCAAGGCTGATTTATCCTAACCTAAGAATGAATCCAAACTTGCTGAACTGTAAGAGGGAAGAGCACACTTCCACTTTTAGTGTCGTGAAATATTTATTTATACTTCTTTATGTATGCTATTATAAATACTTGTCCTACTCACCATCTTTTAAGATTTCATGTGCTGACAATTTGCAAGCAAGAAGGAAGCCAGTTAATCATCTTTCAAACTCTTCTTCACAATCTAAATGTTTTTAGATCATGAGAATTAACTGGGCTGCAGTTAGTAAATCATGCTTGAAAAGTTGCTGCTGCTGCTTAGGTTTTATTAGTAGCAGTGAGGTTAATTCAAGAGCAAAATCCACTGGTCATGTATTTATGAGTCAAGTGCTTTGAAGTTGTATCGCCATCAGTGTAGTGCCTGGAAACCAACGTGCCTTGAACTGAACGCTTCACTCCTGGGTGAGGCATCTCTTCATGTCATGACCTGCTTCCAGGAGAGAAATGTTCTTTGAGCTTGTAAAGGACAATTGTTTCTAATAAGTAATTTAAAATCTTATCAGCACAGTCACTTGCAGTGTTAAACGTAGTTCAGTGTGACTGAGTTCTTGAAAGCCAGGCAACAGTTGTGCTTTCTGTGGTATTCCCGATTTCCCAGTTTGGCATGGAAGGAAGGAGCGTCTGTTTTAGCTCTGTCGTTGGAGTAACTTTCTGATGAGACACAGGCAGGATTTTTTTAATTACCTGAGGCTCCCTCACTTGTGTCTTACTACATCCTATGTCAAAAAAAATCCTATTGAAGTGGCCTTTGAGTTAGTTCTTGATACAAAGTCAGTGTAGATTTGTGCAGAAGAAGCTGTGAATAACAGGAGCATTATAGGATGTAGGACAGATTTCTTTTCCCATTTTCTGTCACTCTGGAGAAATGTAGTAGAGACCACCCTCTAATCGTGCCATTGACCGTGCTACAGAAGCACAGAGGGAAAAAGTGCACCCTGTCTTTGGAGTGTGCGGGCTGGATTCACAAGTCCTGTTGTGAAGCCCTCCTTGCTGTTGCCTGACATTTCCCTATACTAAATAAATATGTTCCCAGCAGGAGTAATCTCAGTGGCAAATTCCCATAGAAGGCTAATGTCAATCACAGTAGCAGGCTGGCAGGAGTCTTCTTGCAGTGTGTGTCTGCTTTCTGTACTGACGATGGACATCTGTTGTGGAAAGGACTGTTTTACCAACTGCTATGTAAGTAGCACATGCCAAACATCTCAGGAAGTTATCAAAAGGGCAGGAAAAATGTAGATACACTGTTAAAAACTCTGTGAATATTTTTCGCCACAGATGCTACCATTTTATTAGATTAATTCCTTAAACTGCTTATTGCATACGATTGTGGTTCTCCCATTTCCTTCACTCCCTGTAGCCATCCTTCCCTCAGGAACGAATCAGGTCTTATTTAATAAATATACAAGAATTTAGCCTTAAGTATTAAATCACATGCTGTAAAAATAATCTGAGGCTCTAAACCTATAATACTTCATTTTCTGATGAAACTGTTCATGGGTGATCTGAACCCTTTCCAAAACTGAGTTTTATTTCCTTTTAGATGCACCTAAGCCACCCACGGAAGAGACATACATTCGCTCAGATGAATATGGGACTTCTGCAAGGTTCAAAAGATCTTCTGCTAAAATTCAGAAAAATGGAAGTCTAAATGTTGAAACCCTTGTTGTAGCAGATAGAAAAATGTTGGAGAAACATGGCAAGGAAAATGTAACGACGTACATCTTAACAGTTATGAATATGGTAAGCAGTGGTGTAACTGACTATTGTGGATATTGTTATGTCACAGTAGGATCTTTCATTAGACAAACTGATAGCACGAAGAGCAGGGACACCTTACACAAGCCTTTCTTCAAGCCTCATCTAATGTGTTACTTAGGTCAAGAAGCTCTTTAAAAATACATCCCTATGTTCTCACAGCTCTGGCAAGAGTACTGTAGTGTAAAGAAAAAGATAAAATTGTAAAATATTTAAAATGTTATATTTAAAAATATTTCTTGCATAGTATAAAAAAGGAAGATACTCTGAAATTGAAACTTTCATTTCATTTAGTATCATGAAGCTTAGTCGGTTTTGTCTGATGTGTCTCCTTGAAACAAAGATTTATTTGGGAAAATGACCTAGTTAGAGATGTCCCTGCTTATTGTAGGGAGGTTGGACTAGATGACCTTTGGAGGTCTCTTCCAACCCAAACCATTTTATGATTCTATAAAGCAGAAATTTATTTTGAGAAGAGTAATGTAATTTAGCTAGAAATGTGTTTTCCTTTGTGGCTTTGCTCTTCAGTTTTGTACTCCAAAACTTGAACTTTGAACTTGATTACACTTGATCCAGGAGACCAAGGACAGAACAAAGCTCATTGAAATCAATAGAAGGTTTTCAAGTTTTTTTAATAAGTTTAGTGGTTTGGGGCATAATTTTTCTGGATTAAGCTCTTTTGGATTAATCCTACAAGGTATATAACTCTATTAATTTGTAGTGAAAATTGAAGCCCAGTACAATAATAATTCAATACATATGTTTAGTCTATTAAAAAATACTATAAATATAGATGGTATTTCCATTTCAATAATTGTTTCAGGTCTCCAGTCTGTTTAAAGATGGAACAATTGGAAGTGATATAAACATTATCGTTGTGAGCCTTCTTCTTTTGGAACAAGAGCCTGTAAGTTGTGTCAGAATATTTGTGTGGTCTGCTTCATTTGTCTCTGTTCACAGGGAGTACTTGAGTGTTCCCACATTACATACATGAACTTCCATTAGAAGTTTCTTAAGACATAAAGCATGAGAAGAAAATAAAAATCACAAAACCTTTCAGAATTACACTTTCTGCATTTCACTGCTTCTCAGTGTTTGATACTAAAATCTTCATTTCATATAAATGTTCTTTAGAAATATTGAAATGCTTCCAGTAAGGTAAAACTTAACAATTTCCAGCATTTTCTTGGAGAGAAATGGCTGGAATTAGAAATCTACTTTAGAAGTATTTCAGTGAATGAAACTATTTTGAACTGGGCTTTCCAGGATGTGATGATCAGAAGGGGAAAGGAGTCAGAAGTCACAAACTGAAGATAGCACGTAACAAAAGGTGTGAGTGGAGCCAGTTCTTTTGGCAAGCATGCTGAGACAAAACAAAACAAAATCTCTTTTGCTGAAAAGAAATTTGTGTTGGGTTGATCTATTTGGATCACACTTGTGCTCCACAGAAATCTCCAAACATTTTAATCACAAGGTTGAAAATGATTTGGTGTTCAGCTTTATCAGCAATCAGATATATTTGTACACTGTAATTCCAGCCACTGACTTTGAAAATGTCTTTTGTGTCTGGAGAGAGGTGCAGTTTTATTGTACAGTTGTAATAGATTCACTCATCAACTGAATCAGTCATCACAGACAGTAACCATGGGAATACATAAGTTTATGTAGAACAGATATGAAAAAGTAATTCCCATTTCCCTAACCAACTCTTAATCTTTCAATCACCTTTCCCAAGTACTGATGGAAGCAGCTTATTTCTGTGTCTGTGAAATATCTGCAGGGTGGATTGCTGATTAACCACCACGCGGACCAGTCCCTGAACAGCTTTTGTCAGTGGCAATCTGCTCTGGTCGGGAAGAACGGGAAGCGCCACGACCACGCCATCTTGCTTACGGGGTTTGATATCTGCTCCTGGAAAAATGAGCCCTGTGATACTTTAGGTATGGTATGAAAACACGTTCTGATAAACTCATGGGTGTCAACAGCAGTATCTTGATTCATAGAGACTGCAATGTTTTAAAATAAGTCCGTTTTTGCACATAACATTAGCCTTCTTCAAGAGGAAAGAACAGCATTTTTACATATTTGTCTTTGACGTACCTAGAAGAAAAAGACTGTTATTTGTATTACTGTCCCAGAAAAAGTGGCAAAATATGTTATCTGGAGACATCCTTTCAGATTGTCACCTCTTGAAGGAGTATTTTTAATTTTGAGAATATTTCTGAGCCACTCCGATATTTTTTTTCTTTTTGTGACTACTTGCCCTTTTGAATGGGATACCTCCCTAATTTGGGAGCAGTAAAGGCATGAGGGGGGCAAAGAACAATCTTTACAGGTAAAGTGTATTTTGGGAGGTTAGGTTTGATTTATACTTCTTATACAGGAGTCCCTTTATTGCCAAATAAAAGTCTGCTGCAATTCCTCCATGATAAACCTGATGAAGTAGACAACCATCTTCATGCACCACAATAGCCTGGCTTATTAGGAGCAGTGCAGATGATACACGTGTTTGGGATTCTGTAGAGGAACAAGCTGTTCTACTGCTTCCTTCCTTCAGGATTTGCACCCATCAGTGGCATGTGCAGCAAATACCGTAGTTGCACCATTAATGAAGATACAGGCCTTGGACTGGCTTTTACAATTGCCCATGAATCTGGACACAAGTAAGTTTCATGAGTCTTATATGCTCCTTCTAGAAATAAATATGAAAGTGAATGAATACATAGCACCAGTTAAAATACATCAGTAAAATCAGTAATACTGTTCCATGCCACTTCAGCTGTTCTCTGAATTGTTGAATTAAGTCTAAAGAAGATGATGAGGATTTTTTCCCAAATCATTTTGAATTACTTTTTCACAACTTTTTGCATGGTTTTGATTTCTAGTTTTAATGTAGTTTAAGCTGGAGTCTGTCTAGCCACTGGCAGCACAGAAGCATAGATTCTCTATGTGGTACAAACCTGAAATCAAGGGTCAGATAAAACACGGGCATAGGGTCTTTACTTTGTGCAGCAACATTACTGCACAGAGTATCTTTGGAAAGCAGGGGTGCTGTATTCTGTTTGGTCAAGGCATGAGTCCTTCCAATTCTGCATGACTGAATCAGGACTATTTAGTTTTCATTGTACAAATATGCTCTACAGTAAATACTATGACCTAATGTCTACACAAGTGACCCTTTCACAGGTTTCTGTACATCTGAAGGGAAACAAGGAATTAAAGAATAATCCAGCTACCAGCAAAGCCTGTGGGAATTGTGCCAACACTTTCAATGGGACCAAATATGTAAAATAGATATTGTTTGAGCCTCCTCTAACACTAATGCAATTTCACTGACTTCAGTACATTTTTAATGCCTTTCAATCAGCATAGGAGAGAATCAGGCCTATAGCTTATTTTTCAAGAATTATCCCCTTTTGTCTCTTAATATTCTTCCTTCCTGTTTATTTTTTTATTTACCTTGAGAGATTAGACTTTGAAATTTTTTTATGTTGGGTTTTTTTTCTTTTTTCACCACTGCCTTTGATTCTCATATTATTCAACCTTTCTTTGGTATACTTTATACTCCTGTCTAATAAAATTCATCTTACCTCCTGAAAAAAACTGTGCCTGATACAAAAATGTCTTTACTTTTATTTCTTCATATTCATGTTCCTGAGCCTACCTAGTATGTGACGTAAGACAACAGAATTTGGTTTCTGTGATACAGAAAGTCCTAGGAGAAAAAAGACAGTGACAGCCTTGGAGGTGCTGATGTCCACTGTGAATATATTAACCTAAGGATTTCATAGTAGGAGAATGTTGTACACACTGTGTGATCCACTGTGTAGCTTCAGTTGTTATGTATTTTTATGGTCTACTTTAAGTAGTTTGTGTTTTTACCTGGAAGCTTAACGGCTCCTTTCGGAACTCGGAGCCCACTGTGTCAGTGGGTACAAACTGTGGATTCTTTGGCTGCAGTCCATGTGCACAAAGTTAGTATTTTACAAAGTATTCTAAAATACTAACTCACTTGGGACTTTTTTTGTCCGCTTAAGGAAAGAGTCATATATTTTAGCAAGTTTGGAGCCTCAGCTGGTGGCAACACATGCAGTAACTCTGATGAGCCTGCAGTGATTTATAACAGTAGAGGATCAAGTCCAGTAAATTAGATATTCCCTGCACGTGCACAGATTACACTCATGAAGTCGCCAATGTACTAGAGTGCTGAAGTAACAGATTATGAAATTTCTATTCAAAACACATTGAAATACACAGATGTCCTGTACAGTGAGTAAATAGAAAACAGTGAAAGGAAAAAAACTGAAAATTAGCTCTATCATTTTTAATGTGTTTTTTTATTGTTGCTTATTATTCTTTATATTATCCTAACACCTCTCCTAGTGAAAGCAGGGCCTCACGATGCTGCAGACTAAGCCAATAAGAGGCTGTATTCCCACTAAAGAGGTTACAGTCTAGACGAAGTGACAGAGTATAACAAAGGAGAAGAGAAGAAAGTGATTTACCTGAAATAATATAGCAACTTAGTGGCCCAAATTGGAAAAAGAATCATACTTTTATATTCATACCTTGTATTTTATTCATTCAGTCCCACCTCTTTTGCTACAGATTGGATGCAGCTAGGTAGTTCTTCCCTCCTATCAGGAGGACAGTTATCTTATGTTCTTACAGCTGTGTAACACTGGCACTGCCCTGCATTCTCATCTCTGTGCCATTCACATTAACAGGCATTAGCACTGGGCAAAGAAAGGCTCAGACTGCATGCACATTTTAAACTGATAGATTTATAGGCAACTAAAGTGTGACTGATCGTGAGGTCCACTACTTCCATCCATCACACCATAAAACATTTCTCTTTCAGGAATGAAAAATGGCTAAACTGTAAAACCTCTGATGCAATCTGCAGCTCTGGTACTTATGTGCCAGAACCTTCCCATGAGCTCACATTGCAGAGCCCCTGTGCATCACCAGTGTGGGGCTTTCTTAAAACTTGACTACCTTTTCCTCATCAGAGAAGTGTATGATGGCAAAATTTGAATGCTATTAATTGGAGCTTGTGTCATGCTAATAGTCATTGGTATGGTGCATATGTTTTCATCCCTTTGGGATGAAACAGATGAATTCCACTTTCCCTGTGGAGTTCAAGCATAGAGCTGTTACCCAGAAAGTTTCTTCTGCCCCAAATTTTGTCTTGCTTCTGATTAAGCTAGATTTTCACTCTCATGCCTGGTTCTCTTTTCAGCTTTGGTATGATTCATGATGGAGAAGGAAATCCTTGTAGAAAAGCTGAGGGTAATATTATGTCTCCCACACTCACAGGAAACAATGGAGTGTTTTCTTGGTCTGTATGCAGCAGGCAGTATCTCAACAAATTTCTCAGGTAGGTTAGATGTAAATCTGGGCCGGTGCCAGGGAATGTACCTTTAGTAACTGGGCATAAAAAATTACTGAAGTGTGACACTCACCTCTTTTAAAATGTGCTCAAACCAATGTCCTATTTGAGCCCACACACTTGGACTTATGAAGCGTGTAGGTGGTATGGCATATAAGTGGCTTTGTCCTGCCTCTTTTCAGAAGAACAAGTTTCACCCTCCGTGAATATCCTGCAGTAATACCAGCGTATCGTTCTTTCCCAGGCATTCCTGTCAGCAGCTCAGCCTGTTAGAGAATTAGTAGGAAGTGAACACAAAAGAGGGCAGACACAGTGGTACCAAAGTCATTACAAAATGTAAATTAACATCAGTGGCCTTTCTCACTGGAGTTTCTCTCTTGATCTAGCTCATGTCATGAGTAAGGACATTTTACATTTTTCATATGTTTATGGGGGAAGAAAAAGGAAAAAGAGAAAGATGTCAGTTATTTCTCCACATTGGCATTACTTGGTGCTTTCAAAGGAACTGGGTTTCAGTCTGTGTTTAGTGTCATCAGAATTGCAGTCCTTTCATGTACAACCTTCCTTTTATTTTGTTTGTTGTGCATGGGCAGCCTATACATGATGGCTAAAATAAGTGCTAAGACCTATATCCAATACAGGCATTTTAGATGTTTATTCCCTAGAGTGAGAATCAAGTGCTTTGATAGTTCTGTGGGTCTGATCCTTAAATTCCAAGTTTCTGGTAGTCTGCCAGAAAAGGTCACAGCTCTGGTGAACTTCTTCCATTGCAATGATGCAACACATTCAGGTTGCAAACTCAAAAGTCACATATGCCCTCCAACATGCAATATGGTCCAAGAAACTTAAACTTGGAAGATAAATCCAGCATAGAGTGACCTTCTGTATACATGGGTTCTCAAGCACATTCAAAGAAAAACAGGCAGACCATAGGGTACCTTGGTCGTGAGCTGGACACAGCCAGCCCAAAGCACACATGCTGCTGCAGCCTTCTGTTTGTCAGCCCACACAAAGCAAATGCTGAAATCAGGGTGCCTTTGATCCTGTGGATTCCTGAGTCTGGAAATCCACTTAAGGGAAAGAAGCAGACTAGATCACCTTGCTCTTGGTTATACAGGAATAAAGGGAGGAAAATGATTTGACATCATTCTTTCTTGTTGTCACAACAGTCCCAAAGCCTGGAAATTCCTGCTTCCTTAAAACTTTGCAGGTCAGGCTACCAACAAGATGTCAAGATCTTTTGACTCCTGCAAGCAGATATTCTCATTTCAGTGCATACCTCTAAAGCTAGTTAAAGGTACTGTATACCATATTACATGTTTTTGCTGGTCTGTAGCAAATTAAAATATTTTGATATAAAGATCATAGTTGTGATTAATATACGTTCTCATTATAGTACAGCTCAAGCTGCCTGCCTGATTGATGAACCGAAGCAAACAGGACAGTATAAATACCCTGACAAACTGCCAGGGCAGATCTATGATGCTGATACCCAGTGCAAATGGCAATTTGGAATGAAAGCAAAACTGTGCAACCTCAGCTTTGTAAAGGTACCTATTGATATCCTTTTGAAAATTTAAAATTACATTAGAGAATTGCAGTACACTGAAGAAGTACAAATAATACAGTGTTCTTCAGAGGCCTGAGCTATTTCTCTCCCTTATCTTGCTTGGCAATTTGCTTTGAAGAATATCACAATCCCGGGGGAGTTTCAGGAGGAAATGTGTTCTTTCCAGGAGTCATGAGGAGTGTGGTTGAGTACATAAGACCCACGAGCCCTTGCCTGCTAAGCTAAGGGAAACTAGCAGGCAGTAGAATTTTGATCAAACCTTGCATGGGGTGTGGGGGTAAGAAGGACTAAATTTCTTGTGTTTCTTTTACTCTTATGCATTGACAGCAAAGTCTGGAAAACATCTATAGGGCTATTTTAGAACAATAAAAACATAACATACTCTTGAGTTTGTAATGAAGGGTTATTTTAGATTAACCCATTATACTGACTGCTACACTCCTTGCTGATCTCTTCAGAGAAGACATTTTAATAAATAGACTGGAGTGTTCATTCTGAAAATAAATCTTGTAATTTCTTTTACTCCTGTTATTAACCTGGAGTATTTTGATTTATTTTATACTAACCACATTTATCAGGTGATGGCAGCTTTGTTTCTTCTACAGCTAATAAACCAAGAGAGAATGAACAGCACTGTGAAGAGACAGTTTTCCAGATATCTCCTGTGTTTTAGAAAATCTGTTCTCTCCACAGTATTGCAGTCCCTGTAGACTCGATGAAATTTTATCCTTGAACTTTTTAACACCATTTTTGTTCTATTATAGTCTCACACTCAAAATAATTTAAAAAAATATATGTGAAATGGTGCGTAAACAAGAAGGCAACATACAGGATATAGCTGTGGTATGAATCGTGAACCCTGGATTTTCTAATTTCAGATAAGTTTTTCTTTATACGGTGTTTAAGGTAGCAAAGGCATGTACTCATTTCTAAGTGCAAGGAAGCAATGGGAATTCTGAGAACTACAGCAAGTTCATTTTCCTTTTCAGGATATATGCAAATCTCTCTGGTGTCACAAGGTGGGTCATAGGTGCGAGACAAAGTTCATGCCAGCAGCAGAAGGAACAGCTTGTGGTATAAGTATGGTAAGTTGTTTTATAAATAGAACAATGTCACAGAATCATTGAGTTACATCCATTAATTACAGCAGAAGTTAGATCAAGACTTCAAATTGCTCTGTGATAGAACCATTCTTTGAGTCCTAATACTTGCTACGCTGACTAAGGCCATCATGCCTATTCTTATCAGTGATCACACTGGGAGAGCATGGTTATTTCTTTCATTTTATTCTTTTATTATATGAACCTTGTAATTTATGTTTATCTATAGTTACTCAAAATATTTTCTTTTGCTGAAATGTTTCTTCCAGTAGAATATTGTTTTGGTTTACAAATTACTGACAAATACTCTATTTTGGTTTTTCTCTTTATGCAGCATTTCATCACTTAATCATGAAAGGGAGAAATTTTAGCAGGCTATTTTTGAAGTACATGGGAAGTTTTGAGGTTCTGACTGCACAGGACCATAAATTAACAGGGATTTTGGGGGGAAGAGTAAGCCAAAAAGACATTCTCAACGAGAACAGTTTTGAAAGTTTGTACCTAGAGATCTTCAACTCAGAACCTGGACAAAGACAGTACTTCTCTAGACTATTGTGTAGTATAGAGACCTTGTCCTACTGTGAACTGTCTCATCGAGTTCAATGGATGAACCTCATGTTTATTACAGTTAAGCACTGGAGGTTGTAAATGTGGATTTTTTCTTTTTTGCATCTACTAGGTACCACTAACTCTGATGGGCTGTTTTTTGGCTTTCTTTTGGCAGTGGTGTCGAAGAGGACAGTGTGTGAAATACGGTGATCATGGGCCCAGGCCTGTAAATGGCCAGTGGTCTGCCTGGTCCGAGTGGTCCGAGTGTACTCGCACTTGTGGAGGTGGGGTCACGTATCAAGAAAGACACTGCAATAATCCAAAGTAAGGCATAGATAAGAAAAGGTATTTTTTAAAATACTATTATTTATGTTATTAGAGCAGAAAAATAAGAGTCCATCTGTGAAAATGTTTCTAAGACCTTTCTTTTATGTCCAGTATGACCAGTGAGTAGCTGAAAGACAGAAATGTCCTGATACTAGAAAGGAGTGGCTGTCTGAAGGCTGCTAGAGTACTAGGACATCTACAGCCCAACTTTCTCAGTTTAGTTTGTGACACTACAGTTTGTCAAATACCTGCAGAAGTAATGAAACGCAACACAGACATATTCACACCTAATAATTTAAGAACAAGGGAAAAAGGTCTTAAAAGCTACTAAGACTTCTGATGAGATAGTGTTATCTAGGATAATAAACCAAAAATGTTTAAAGGCAGTATCAAAATGGTTGTAGATAGGTATCTTTTTATGTCTGTTATATTCTTTGCATTCTTTTATGTTTCACAGTTCAGCATAAAGTTGCTGAGCCCTAGAATTGCATGCTAACTCCTGAAACATTTCTGGTATCTTCTTCTAGTGAATGTCTTGTCACTGTAAATACTACTATTCCTTACAATATTAATCCACAGTACAGGTAAAATGTTATCTGACCAACATCTTTCCCAAGTACTCAATTCACTTCAACTTACAAGAAAAAAAGGATTTCACTGTTTTATTTCATATACAACTTCAGCAGGCATAGACACATGTATTCTTCATTGCTCACAATAAAAACAGCATTTAAACTGCACTAATAAAAAACAGAGAAAATATGACACAGTTTATATGAGGCTGTAAAGAAGCCTCACACCTACTACACAGTGCTGCAGTAATAATATCCATGCTTCATATACTATGTTATAGGAAAATGTGAGTTAGTTAAAATAGTCTTTATTACCCTCACTCAGTCAAGCCAATTTTTGCAGATCCATAGCAGAGCATTTTCTTAACTGTTTCTGTTGTTTCTCAGTGTATTTTGATAAATAAAATAACTTGGATAGTTTATTATACTATTTAGCAGGAGAATGCAGGGTCTCAGTTACACGTCACACACGTATCTTGATCTTCCTACTTTGGTCCCTGTTTTTCTAGCTAAATTTGAACATTGTTCTTTGAATTATTCATAAGCCTTCCCTTGCTCTGGCTGTGTGAGAAAAGAATGTACAGTAGTTGGAATGTTTGTTTGGTGCACTATTATAATTGATAATGCTTTCCACTGGTTTTCAAACAGAAACTCTTTAACATGAAGGCTGTCTGCTACTGGAGCATTATGTATTTAATTCAGAGTGATCTATTTGTTCTAATTAAAATAAGACTCGATGCAAGACTTGAGGTAACCTATTAAGACTTGATATCCGCACTGGATCATGTTTATACTAAGTTTAATTTTATTATATTAGTGATAATTCAGTTAGAGCAAAAGGAGATACAAGGAATCTCCCTCAGAGTGATGAAATGACAGGGCTATAAATAAGCCATCCACACAAGAGTGTACAAATATTTCCCTTTGCAGCACTTTTGTCTGAATGTGGAATCATTAGAAAAATGATACCATCCATTTTCAATGTGACACCACATGGAACGATTTATCACCCAGTCACTGTCCATTGTTCACCTCTATAACTACACATAAACAAAGAATAAGGATTCCTTTCTTTTTGAACTTCTGAAATAGATTTCAGATGTTTATATATTTCAGTACATATATGTATATTATTTCATATGTAATATATTTATTTCACTTCTCCTGATCCAGATTTGTGTGGGAGCTAATGTTTATTTTGTTCAAAAGCTTGATAGATTATTTTGGATAGCAAAATTTTGAGAATGACAAAGAATAAAATGTGTTTCTATAAGAGATGAGGACAAGGAGCATGGATCTCTGAAGAACTGACTGGACTCTAAAATGAGGTTTTTAAATAACTAGTCCTCTTTTCAAAGTAATTCATTTCTTAAGAACTTTTAGGGAGATTTCTAGGTTTCCAGTGACTTTAACGGTGACACATCTTATTAGAAGTTCAAAGATAGGTGAAGAACAAAAAATCAGGCTGCTGCTTATGAAAATCCCGTTACCTGTGTTTGTATGTGAAATTCTTCTGCAAATAACATCCAACCAATTCAATTCCCTTTCTCTTGGTAATTTTAAGACAGACTCTGTGACCACATCCAAACAGCTCTGGGTATGGCTTCTGAATTACCACCAGAGTTATGTACAAATTCATACTAAAAACACCTAGGGAGGTCATCTGTAGAACACAGAACTATGTAGACTTGCTAAAATCATTATGTTTCTGTAAATTGTCACAGTGTAGTGTCACGGATCTGGTTTTCATACATCACAACATTTTGCAGTTGAGGTACTTTTCCAAGATAGAAATAGATGACATAATTTAATAGTTTAGCTGGGAAAGAACCAGAAGAGTGCCCAAGAGATTTAAATTAATATCTAAATCGTATCTGTGGGACTGCATCCTACCCACTTCACAATAGTGCATTGTTCAGTAAGAGAGTGGAGTTTTAGGCATGTATGCAATCAAAATTGCTTGAATGTGTCTTTTCAATCTCTTGTGTACAATATCTGTAACAGTGATTACGGCCAGTGCAGATGTAAACTGATGCAGAGTAATGATGCCATTTAAAGTACTAATTAAAAATGAAGGCTGTGAAGGACCTTCTAGACCTTTCAAATTTGTGCAGAGTAGTCTGGCTTTGTAATACTATGATAATATGAGCAGAAATGTTCTCACTTGGATTTTAGTGATTTCAAAACATGAAAAAATAGAAGACCAGAATTTCAGAGTCTGTTTCCCTTTGAAATGCATAAAATACTTCACCTGATCAGATTAATTCTAGGATTTCTTACTGTCTATGTTGCATTGCCGTGAATATCCATTTTACTTGCTTTGTTAGTAAAGTCTGTTCTTAAAAGGGTATTGCAGAATTAATTTAAGATACTCTTGTAGCATTGTGAGTCTTACATGGAGTATTTGCATCTTTGCACTTATACTCCTTTTACAAATCATTCTTGGAGACTGTTTTGGATGTCATTGCTGGCCATTCTCAGCAAGTTTCCCCCTTTTCCAGTTCTCCTCAGCAAGGTTTTGGCTCTGACAGCATCTGTTCACACAGGTGTCTGTGCCTGTGCTTGCCAGCCCTGGGGAGGGACACAGATGGGTTACAACTTTAGGCTGTCTCTGCTTTAGGAGCACTGTACTACTGCAGAAATGCTGGGATACCCTCAGGGCAAAGCATTCCCGTGTTAAGTGCTGTTATACTACCAGAGCCTCTGTGGGCAAACCAAAATGTACTGGTGGTATAAATGTCACCAATAAAAGTGTGGTTTTGTCATTGTAGATAATGGTCTTTCTCAGAAATTTGGGGTTCTAGAGCTACATCTAGTTTCCTGTGAATTTCTTAACTCTTACTGACATCTTTTTGGTAAAAAAAGAAGGTAGGGAAGTTTCCATAATTCTCTGGCCAACAGTTTCAGTAATGGGAGTGTACTCTAATACTGAAATGCTGTAACAGAGCTGGGAAACAGAATCCCTCCTTCAGTGCTCCCTTAGTTTGGTGGAATTTTATACCATCCTCAAATGCAAGACTGTGGCTAGAAATCATGATCTAGCCGTAAATAATTCTATTATATTGATTGTTTGGTGGCATTTACTTGGAAGGAGGTTGCTTCTTTTCCTTACACTAAAGCAGATTTGTTCTCTGGGGCTGAAGGAGGTCAAAAATCGTATGTGTGTGCTGAAGCTGCAAAGAAAGTGTAGAGAACTGAGCAAGGACCAAATAGTTTGGCTGCCTTAACCCAAAGCTCTCACCAGTTGCACAAAGTCAACGTAAATACTCCCTGACTTCACTGACATTGAATATCCTCCCTGAGGAGACTGAATTGCCACCAACTAGGACAGAAAATTTGACTTTAAGACCTTCACCATCATACCCAGTGGCAGCATAGCTAGGAAGTGACCTCAGGAAAAGTCACTGGAAATTGGGCTTTTTTTCAGAACACATTTTGCTGGTGCTTTAAGCCAGTTTTAGAGTAACAAGTGGGTTTGCACCTCTTCCTTTGAAAGGCTGTTTTGTAGCCCAGAATTCTGGAAAAGGCAGATACTCTGAGCATGCAAAGCTGATGCAAAACATAAAATCCAGGCCCCATCTCTGTCAGAGGTTAGACATAGAGGGTTAAATTTATAATAAAGCAAACAGAAAAAGTACCTGGATTTTTTCAGCCATGTTGCACCAAACTGTCTCCGTTATTTCTTCAGTCAGAGGCGTGTCAAGAGAAGCTGCATGGAATACTTGATATGGGGAACAGTTACAGCATAGTGCTTAGGGATTTAAACAAAATATACATTGCTAATGTGTCTTTCATACTATTACACTTGTTAGTTAATATATTATTATTATTCAGTATCTTTTATATTGTTCTTTTTCCTTAATGTGTATTTAACGTGGGCAAGTTGCCCACTGAAAAACATAGCTTGTCTTCCAAGTATGTATGTTCCCTAATCTTTAATAATTGTTATGTAGATGTGTGCAAGTGCAGCATTGGTACATTTCTTTTCACTTGACGCAAGAAATTGTATAATAAGACAAACAGTTCTTAGAATTTGGTGTTTTGAAGATTTGGCTCAGCACTTGCAGATGTATATCTGAGCATTGTGGAACTGCAGAAATAACATCAGTGAATTCCTGTGTAGATCCATAAGGAATACAAAAGCGAGCGAATACATTTCTCAGCAGCTTGTGAGACCTCTCAGTCACTTTAAAAAGGGCAAGTCTTACATTCTACATTGTTTTACAGTCATGGGCATAGACCAAAGAGTTTTAAAAATATTATGCTGATAATGTAAGATACTAGAAAAGTAATAGAATATGATCTTTTCATTCTGGCCAAACTTAAGGGAAATGCCCAGGTAAGGTTTGCTGAAGCGGATGTGACATGTTTAAAGTTACCCTAAAGCACAGCCCTTGTTCCCTTTGACTGGTTAAAAGCACATTTTTTCAATATGATTTACAAAACAAATGAACAACCAAATGTAGTTATTCATTCTGCTTATGTTTGATCTTTGTTACGTTGCCCTTTATTAACTCTTACTGTGATAGGTAATTCTTTGCACATGTTCATTCCTGGGTTAGAGCTGAGTGAAAATAGCTACGTAACAAGATTGAAACCAGCCAATACCAAATTTAAATACCAGCCCTATAAATTTAAATTAGTGAAAACATGACTCACCTCTAGATGGTTGCATCTTTGCTGAGTTTGCAGTGATCTAAGTTGATAATTCATGGCAACCGCTTTGCTTAGTTTTAGGAACCATGAAAATTAATGGCCTGTATAAGAAATACTGATCTCCTGAGACAAGACGCCCTCTCATTTTCTCTGTGTTCTCATAGACATGGATCATGTCAATCATATAAAAAGTAGGTTTCACAAAAGAATTTTTTTTCCTTCTTTTTTTTGTTTTTTAGGCCACAGTATGGCGGCAAATTCTGCCAAGGTTCCAGCCGTATTTATCAGCTTTGTAACAAGCAGCCATGTCCAGCAAACAGCGTGGACTTCCGAGCCCAGCAGTGTGCAGAGTACAACAGCAAACCTTTCCGGGGCTGGTTCTACAAATGGAAGCCATACACTAAAGTGGAAGGTAATTATGCCACAGCTCTGATGGACAAAGGCAATCGCAGGAAGGGAGCTCTAAGCCGTAATTCATCCATATTCTTTAGGCAAATATGACCCTGATGTAAGCAAACAGAAACCCAGTTGGCTTCTAGCAGACATGTTTACTTTCTAGCAGAGTTGACTCCGGCCTCCTGTGCGATACTGCCTGTGTGAACATGCAGCACTGAGCTTGGTTCTGAATTTAAACCTTTGTCCTTAGAGTGACTCCCTGCCTGTTGCTGCTTCTCTTTCATTTGACATTACACATCAGTTAGTGTAAAACCAAACCAAAACAATTTCCATGGATTTTTCAGCATGGGAAATGTGAGCTCCCACAATAGCACTACCAGAATCTTCCTTCCCTTGGAATGTTCTCAGATTCCGAAACATAACAATAAATCAACCTTTTGACTTTTCTGCTGGTATAGTCCCATGAGAATTGGAAAAACAAACAATCTACTGGCATAATTTTTTTTAAGTAAGTCATCTAAGAGATCTTTATAAAGTTCAGGTCTCAATAGCTACTTCTTGTCTTTTGTACAAGCAAAGTTTATTTTTACTTTATACATCTTAATTTTGCAAATATTTTCAATCAGAATTCATTTTATCAGATAAAACAAATGTTTTCTGCAGTCTGAAAGCGCAGTTTGTAGCGGCAGTTGCTACTACTTGTATAAAAGTGGCTGGATTATGTCACAGAATCACAGAATGTTAGGGATTGCAAGGGACCTCGAAAGATCATCTAGTCCAATCCCCCGCCGGAGCAGGATCACCTAGCTGCTTTGTGTAGCACCTGTACAAATTTGCTTTTGATGATAGTAAGTGTATAATTATATATATATATGTACACGTACATGTAACTTTCATTCATAGCCTGATTATATTTTCTTCAAAAGTTTTTGCAGACATTTTCATGGGTATCTTTGTGTTCCTAAGAGCCAGTATGAACAGAGGAGAGGGGAAGCACAGTTTCACAGCATGTAAAATAGGGAGAGTAATGCCTCTTGTTTAACAGAAACTAACATAGCCTACATTGCTCTTAAAGGTAGGGGCTGCTTTTAGTAGAAGAAGTAGGAGCTTAAAATTAGGGACAAAGGGTATAATTTTCAAAAGCAAGACATCCCCAAGTGACTCTGAACTTGAGAACACCTGTCCTTACTCTCTTAGCTGCTTTTCATCATCTCCCGCAAGATCTGCATTTATAGTCCAAAAAACAGGATCTGGTTTTCAGAATTGCTGCAGATGCCTTGCCTCTGCAGAAAGTACTATTGAGAATCCAGCTGCTCCTTTAAGAATAGAAAGATGCTATTTTGAATCCAATTTCATGTTCTTCAAAATTTTGTTATGCTCTTTTATTTGTTGCACGTACTATTTGTATTAAAATTGTGCATTTCACCACTCGTAACAATATTTACAATTGCAAGACTGTTTTTTGTCTATGTAGAATTGATCAGCTCTTTGTAAGCATAACTTACCATCTGTGTATAAGAAGATATTTGACAATGGTTGGGATTTTTCAGAGGAAAAGCACTTTCATCAGGGGAAACTCTGGCCCAAGCCTGAGCTTTCAGCTGAACTGTTAATTTGTGCCATCTTACATATTTTTCAAATTCTAACTAAAACTTAAATAAAATTATTCCAATCTCCCATTTCTCGCTCTCAATAAAAAATGAAATTTTAAACTGAAGACCTGAAATCATGGCCACATCAGCAAAGCTAATGCAAAGTCTGTATTTTCACACTATATTTTAATTCTTAATTCTGTGTGCAGACAGTCAAACCCACAGGTTGTTTTGAAATTGCATAATATAAGCTACATTGCTGCCAATCTTGGGATCCTTGTATGTAACCAGATACAATAAATCCTTGTAGTTTGTCATCTAGGATGCAGGAAGAGACCATAGCAAGGTGCTTTTTCTTTTTTTTTTTTTTAAATTTAAATAGTGCTGCGGGTCAGCTAATTGTTTCTTCTCTTGTTTTTTGTTTTCTTCTCCCCAGAGGAAGACAGATGTAAATTGTACTGCACAGCTGAAGACTTTGACTTTTTCTTTGCAATGTCCAGCAAAGTGAAGGATGGAACTCTGTGTTCTCCAAATAAATATGATGTTTGCATTGATGGGATATGTGAAGTAAGATAAAATTAAGTTTCTTACAATCCTAATGTCTGGTTTTTTTAAAAAAGGCAATTGACTCCTTTATGGAAAATGCAGTTATTTCTTCAAATTCCCTTGTGTCTGAGTCCTTCACTTGTGCCTTTTTGGTTGCAGCAAGTAGGGTGTGATCACGGACTTGGTTCCAAAGCTGTACTGGATGCTTGTGGAGTTTGTAAAGGAGACAATTCAACGTGCAATTTCTTTAAAGGCCAATATTTAATCCAGCACAAAGCTAACGGTAAGGAAAGCTGTTCCACATGATCATCAGCTCATTGCTCTGCTGTATCCCCATGTAATATATATGACTCCTTGCTCATTAGGGCAGTGGCTGAAAGTCCAGATGTGAACTGAAAATCACAGGGAGAGTGAGAGGAGAGTTCACATTTCTCCTGTTTCTTGGTAACAAGAAAGCTATGAGCATAAGTCTTGGTTAGTTCATTTGCAAGCATTTCTCTTGGTTCTTAAGCCACATTTTCCCTTTACGTGTGAATTTCCTCTTAAAAGAGATTTTAAGTGAAAAAATAGCTGTCAACAGCTCTGACTGGAATGGGACTGTAGAAGATATAAAAAGTGATATGCAGCATAATGCCAAACATGACAGCGTTTCCATGTCCATTTTCATATTAAGCTGGCTGGAAGCTGTCCAGCTGGTTCAGTGGATGATCCAGTCCCTGGGAGGTGGACTTTTCTGTAGTGGACTGTCGCAGGCTTCTTGTGAAATAATCTCACTAGGCTGCATTTTCTCAGGCATAAAATGCAGATATTTCTTTACTCACTGGGGTATTTTGAGGATCCATCATAAGACAAGTCAATACTACAAGTCATATAGACCAGGAGGTCATTCAGGATATAGTAATACAGAGATACGATGCTAGAAAAAAGCAATCTGAGCTGAATGCTCTGCAAATCATCTGTGTGCAGTGTGTGTATGAAGTTGTCAGAGGTGCCTCATCTGACTGTAGGCTGAGTGAGATCTCTACGTGCTCCAAGGGCAGTGGCTCCCAGCAGGGAGATCCAGCGGTGTTCAGAGCTCTCTGCATCCTGCTGCACCTCACCTCACCTCCAAAACCTCACCCATGATGGAAGCAGTACCTGACAACTACTGTAGGGAACTACAGGTAGAATTTGGTAAAACAATTAGAGTGAAACCACCCTTAGCCTGTTCTACACTTTTCTAAGGTGAATTTGCTTTTTCTTGCTTTAATCACAAAGAAAAATTCCAGGAATTGAGATATCTCAGAGTTACTCTGATTAGAGGCTGCGTAGGGAGCGTTAAGAATCAGAACTGGTTTCTCCTTGTGAAAATGGAGTAACTGGTGGAGCAGAACAGCTGCCTTCAGTATCTTTTAAACAGCAAAACTTTCAAAGTGGCTCAAAGCTGATAGGCCTTCTCTATCTGTATGACCTCTGCAGAAATGTTGCTTACTTGTTTCCTTTCAGACTACTACGCTGTGGTGACGGTCCCGGCAGGAGCACGCAGCATCCAGCTCCAGGAGATGCAGATCTCCACCAGCTACCTTGCCGTGCGCAGCCTCGGTAAAAAGTATTATCTGACAGGAGACTGGACAATTGACTGGCCAGGAAAGTTCTCTTTTGCTGGAACAGTTTTTGATTATCAACGGTCTTTTAACCATCCAGAGAGTCTATATGCTGCAGGACCAACTAATGAGACGCTGGTCTTTGAAGTAAGCTTTCTTCTGTTTATTCTTCCCTTGATGTCTATTACAGAATTAGTAACGACAGCTTTAGCTCTGCACTGTAGCTCTCAGCAAGATTAAAGAATAGCGTTGAGTCACGATAATATTCAGGCTTAATTGTGTGGTCATGCTAGATTGAAAGGCCTTTCACCAGTTTATCAAGGTCTGAAGTTTAGTAAACTCACAAATTCAGTGAAAAGGAAGGTGCATAAAGCACACTATACAGCCTTATTTCTCAGTTGCTGCACAATGGTAACAGAGATCATAAATGCATCCCATAAATGGTACACCATAAAATTCAGCGACGTAAAGATTAAATCTAACATTATGGCAAGGCTTAATGGTGACAGTTTCAAATCATGCTTCTGAAACTGCAGGTGCATGTAGCCATCTTTACATCTACCTTGGGACAGAGATGGTCAGTCCCACACATGGGCTCCTGTGTGATTTCTGTTGAATTGGTAATTGCATCTAAAATAATGAATTTTATACAAGTTTATCTCTCGGTCAAATTTGTATCAACTACTCTGCCAGATGTCCTGTGTTGAAACTAGATTTAGAGTAGAAAGTAAATTTCATATTTACATGGTTTGCTGCAGTGTTACAATTTTGAAAGTGGCCACTATTACTTCTGCTCCTTCTGCATTAGGGTACTTTACTAGATCTTTTAAATGCATCAGAACATCTTTACTCCCTCTTAGCTGCATTAGCTTGTCTGCTTTGTTAGAAAGCTCTGGCAAATCTTTGGCTTTGTAATTTGTCTTTAAGTCTGTTTCGATGAATCCTTCCCTGTGAGAAGGAAGGAGCCCTCCCCAGAAGGGATTCAATTCCTTCCCACACCTTCCAGCAGTCCTCTGCTCAGCTCACTCTCAGCTCTCTCTGCCATGCTCTTGGGGAGCAGGAGAGCGAGCGGTGCCTGTCCTCTGGGGCAGCAGCAACCCCTGGTTCTTCACCCCATAACGCGGTAACTGGGAACTGCTCTCTGCAGAGTGGGCAGCTGAGAGCTCTGGGTCCTGCCTGTCCTACACAGCTTTGTTCTGTTAAACTAAGAAACACAGTAAGTGTAGACCATGACAGGAAATATATTCTTCAAGGATTATTTAAACTTGCACAGCTATTCAGTAAAGTGTTTACTTGGACTACTGAAGAGCCTCACTGCTATTCCTACCGACCGAGTAGTGCACTTAAGTGTATCTTCAAGAACACTGAAGTTCACGGACCATGAACACATGTTAAAGTACTTTAGGATGAACACATGTTTCAGGACAGACAGTTTGACATGGGCTAAGGGTGTGAGTTTTCACAAATTACTGTCACAATTTGCAATGCCTTTTAAAAACATTTTTTCTCACTTGAAGAATTTTCATTTGGGGCACGTACGTTAACGGGGATGCTTTAGTCACAGGACGAGTTTGGTCTGCAAGTTACAGACCTGCTTCCCTGTCTGCAAATCATCTCCAAAATAGCTTTACACCAAAGCAGCAAGCACACTTACAAATACTATGAAATGTTAAGCCAAACTCTCAGGAATAATAATACAAAGTAGACTGAACTGTATTATTACAGAGCTAAAGTATGAATAATAAATTGCCTGCAAGATGACTTGGCTGCATATTGTGCACATACTTTGCAGAATAAAGATTAAAGAGAAGAATTTTAATGCCAAATAGCACTTCTATTTTCATCCTATCAAATTATGCTAAACAGTTTTATTAAGATTTAACATTTAACTGGAGGCTATTACTCCTTTGAGAGCTTATTTAAACTTCCCTTGTATTTTTATTGAAATACCTACACCACTGGCACTGGTAAGACTCTAACGACTGAAAATGTTACAGTTACGTATTCCCCAATTATGTACACCTATGAGCTGTAGTTAAGATGTTCTTTCCTTTCAATAATTTAAGCAATGTTCAACAAGCTGAATTCTGAAAAAAAATGCAAAAGTTTGTGTGTTTGGAGATCTGCATTATTTATGGTTTACCAGTAACTCTAAGCAGCAAACATGCCGATGAAAACTAAAGAAGTAAGCTTTTATGGGGAAACACACATATTGCTGAAGATCTGTTTGCAGCAGGAATAATCAAACAAATCCTACTTTAACTACAAATACCAGTAGCTGACAGAAGGCTGAAAAAAGGAGTGTTTAAGCATAATACATTGTAGCTTTGTTTCTATTTTTCTCTCATCTGTAATTTTCAAAGGAGTATACAAAAAATGTCCTGCCAGAAATTTTTTGTCCAGTTAAATAGGTTTTCAATAAGATAAAGCTTTCCAGGGCTCAGACCTCACCTTCTTCCTGTAATCTTCAGATATTTTTTTCTTCATTTTTTAATTAGGTTGTATTTAAAAGAAATTTAATATTTATTTTCTAGACTAGTATTTTTTGCAGAAGAATTCAGTGCAAGCCCTTGTAAAAATGAACACTGCAGGTATTGAGAAATTGAATAAATTGCACATGTAAGTACAGGAACTTTTATTATTCCGGTGGTCAGAAAATATAAGGTTTTGTAGGTATATTAATTGCCATTCCACTCTGATCTGAAAGACAGATTAACACATCTTGTGCCTGTTTAATTTTGTAGTCACAGCTCTGCTAGACATTTGTGTGGGGACTGAAACAGTTCAGGTTTCCCACTGTGCTTCTGAATGCAGATCATCCTGCATGTATCCAGGGAGTTCAGGTTATGCACATCCTCTGAGCAGCACTGGCAGGAGAGGATGGGACCAGTGCTCTCCAGGTATGGGTCCAGACAGGTCTGGCAAGTCTGTGCTCAGGGCAATCACTTCCTTTGAAATGCAGTCATTCTCCAAAATATGTTCTTGAAAGAGACATCTGAAGCATGCATTAAGTGAGAAGGAGGAAACCCAAATAAGAAAAAGAAATCTGAAATTTCCCTGTTGCCTTGCCTGTCACAAGTTCAGCCTTGCAGTTCTGAGGAATGTTTCGTGTTTGCATCTTGCTGTACTCAGTGCTCCTGTGCAGGCACTTTTCAATACTTCAGCTGAGCATGTATCACTTCATCAGACTTTGCAGTCCTAAACATTCAAAAATGGATAAGAGACAAGAAAAAGATTGATAAAGTATGTTTCTTATTTACCCTGGAATTTCACAAAAACATAAATACACATATATATTTACATATATTGTATGTATGTAATTATGGGAATGAGACATTCCAAATACAGCATTGAATCTGTCATTTAACTAGGTTGTGGGATAAGAAAATACAAATTATAGTGGCCAAATATTTTCTGACAAGGAGGAGAACATTGTGAGATGAATGTGGAGTTAAATGAGAAGGACTAGTACTATTTCCTGAGCACAGCTACTGGAAGTGTAAATACATGACAAGATTTTAGAATTCATCAGAACTCTTTTTGGATTGCTCAAGAATTAATTTCACAGGTGGAGGGAAGGCAAAAGGCAGGAAACCATTGCCCTTCATAATTTGTGTATCTGTATCCTTCTGAAGTTAGTATTATTGATACTTGGATGATTATGGGTTTGTTGAAACCAATAAAAGCTGAAATGAAAGTTAGTCATGGATTCAGAAGGCAGTTCCTGAAATGATCAGATTCAGATTAGATGAAATAACAGAAAATGATTAAAGGGGTAGAAATATGATAGTTAAATGATAATTCAGATCTAAAATTAATACCAGGTTTTTAAAATATGCTTTCTGTAGCATAATTGTCTCATCTTAAATGGAAACATGCTGGAATTTTTCTTAAATGTAGTTGAATATATTCAGCTCATTGATGTGTCATTTGGTCATAGGTAATCTAAGGTCAGCACTTTCCATTTAAAGACCTTATCTCAGTGTTTTGCTGCCATGTGGGCATGAAAAATATTGTATGACAAGGCATTGATAAACTAATTTAAAACCACAAGAGTTTAATAGTTTGTTTTTCCATTCAGTCAACAAACAGATGAAGAATTGCCTGATTTGAGAACTCATATATGATTTGAGAAAGCACGGTAAAGTTTTTCAGGATGAGATAGTGATCCTCACTGAAGTTTACCTTAAATTTGGTGAACTGTTGAATGAAGAAATTGTGAAATGTTTGTGGAAAATGACAGCTTATTTTGACAGTGGTAATGAAGAGATGGAAAGGATGCTTTGCAAAGTGGCAGACATTCATGGGAAGGAAAGGTAAATGAAGCTTCAAGGCAGGAATATGTCTAATTAAAACCAGTAAATCACTTCCTCTTGATCAATAGGGATAAAAAAGAGAAAGGAGGCCAGGTGGAATGACTTTACTGATGATCTGGCTACCACTGGGAGAAAGCCAAGTTGCTGTTATAAAGCATTACATTTATTATTAGCTACTAGGTGATAAATTTGTACTGATTTCCCCTAAAGAGAAAGTAAGCTAAAGAGAGCTAAGATGTGCTTATAAGATACAGATGTTGCTTCAATACAACGGATAAAAGGGTTCTCCTTTAGTGAGGAGAGATTAGCTGGACAGTGTCCCTCAAGGTTGTACATTTAGCATGTGAACAGTAAAAAAATGGAGACACAATAACAACAGAAGATAAATTTGAAACAGCTGAAGTAGAAATGAGATCATACAGGACCTTTCAAGGATACTCTTTCCTTCTTTTTTTCCTTGCTTTTAATGACCTTAGTGGACTTTCTTGAAAAACAGTAGTTTGTCATAAGCTTTTAGTTAAGATTGTGTTTAAAGTGACTTTAGAAATATTGAAGGGATAAAACCCCTTTTGTTTTAAGGTTTGGCTTAAGTAACCAATGGGTAATTCTTCCTTTACTGGTGCTTTCCAAACAGGTGTTCTCTCACTTTCCTTTGAAGCTCCTGGTGTAAGCCACTGTCAAGGACCCCATCCAATAACTGCCCATTCAAGACAACAGTCCTCTTTTAAAACCCGTTTTTAAAGTTTTCCATCAGCATCACATGCTGCATGCTTCGATTTATCCTACTGAAAATAGAGTACATTTATAAAAGTCAATTGAATTAACCTTGATTGAACAGAGAAATCAGAATCTGGCTGAGCATGTTGGCTGTCACAATATTTATTAAACAGGACGTAGATCGCAGTGGAGGAAAACTGCAGGTCTTGCAAGGGTAACAGAGCCGGGCACTAGGCCTGCACACACAGCCCTCTCCATCTGCCCTTACTGCTTGAGGCAGCAGCTCTGCCTTTACCTGTTTGGTTTTTCTCTATGCTCAGCTTCTCTCTGTATGTGATTTGTGAACGTCTGTTAGTCCTTCACAGAGATAATGAGTAATTTTTTCAGCCTGTTACGTGCCAGGCATTCGCATGCTTTCCTATACCTTGGGCAGAATATTAAGGAAGGAAGAGGAGTTTATCTGGTGTCAATGAATCTCTTTTAATTCAGTGTAACTTCACATACACATCTTACAATAAAAGACACCTGAAAAGTGGAGTCAATCATAACAAAGCAGTGTTGATAGACTCTTTAAAATTTGACCTGCAACATGGAGTATTGTATTGGAACCTTAGGATGACCATGGGAAAAAAAAAATCTCAAACAAAGGAGCAGATGCACAGCTAGTTTAGGAAATTCATTGGTTTAGCTTTGAAATCAAAATTAGCAGCAAAAGGAAAAGGTTCTTTACTCAGGAGAATTCAATTTATCCATTGTTTTAACATTTTGTGCCCTAAGCGAAAGCCACAGCTCTTTTCCTCCAGAATAGATCTGGCAGATTCCAGCCCTACAGTCTGTGGTTTGCAAACTCAAGAAGCTGTAAATTTTATAACTCTGCGCCCTGCGGTCAGAGCTGCTGAGTGTTGTGTCTGAAGTCAGGTGGTTGGTGTGTTAAAGGTAGACATTAAACAGTTCTATTGAGGAACTGGAAATGTTTAAGGAGGTTGTTTGCCAGCTGTAAATTTGGGAGCAAATGCCAGTTGGCTGAAAAGATGCTGGAATGCATCCAGTTAAGTAGACGAGCACTGGAGGTCTTTCCAAATTTGTAGGTCTGATAACTTGGCTGTATATGCAGACTTCAGTTATTGGGTTGTTAAGAAAGGGCTTTATAATGAATGTTTGAAAATACGATAGAAAACATTTTATATGCTTATTACTTTGGCAAAATTGCAACTTTGCAATAGTATTGCATTCCTGATGAAAGCTTGGTTGAACGTTATACATTGTATACTATTTTTCAGCCGAGTGCCAGGGACTTTAAAGTATATGGTTTTATGCCCTGCAATATTTTGTCTCCAGTACTTTTCCAGAGTTTGCTTTTGCCCTTTTTCTATGTAGCTGAGGTGATACAGGAGGCAAGAGACCCGACTGTGATGCAGCTTTTGCTTTGTCAACATTCCCTCTTGCAGTCTGCTGGGTGGGAAGGGGCTCTAGCTCTGGCTGCTGGCCAGGACACGGAGAGGAAGTTCACTTGTCTGCCTGTCAGAACTGTGTCTGCCTTCCTCTGCACAAGGGGGTGTAGCCCAAGGCCTTAAAACGTGTATGGCCCAGCTTGCCTGGGGTGCAGGATTTACCCCCAGACACCCACTCACCTGGAGGTTGTGAGATCCTTACATCACTGTGTGCTTGTTCTCTGAAGCGATAGATGCTAACAGCTCTTGGTCTGACTCATCCGAGATCATTTGCTCTTCATTCCCGTCGCTCCTGAAGCACCAGGAGAACACTGCTCCAACAGCAGGAAAACTGGTTGCCACTTTTATCTTCTCACCCTCCCTCTTCTGTGTTCTGAATTCTGTTCAGGACACATTTGTTCAGTTTCTTGCCTCTACTGTCACAAAGAGCACTTTCAGAAAACAAGTGCTCAGTCTAATACTTCAAGGATTTTTATTAGAAAGGTTTTAAACTTTACTGGTTTTTGGCCACTGACACAACACAGTTTTATGAGCATTGTCAGAATCAAATGGGACAAAGGCTAATTATTCCACAGGGTCTTGAGGTATGGACAAAACCTCCTCCTCTTTTGACACGACTTACTAAAAGGCCAGGTAGAATTTCATCCTCTGCACTTGAAGAAACACAGAGCACCTACTGAAATGGAAGAAAGTGCATCCTCATAGGACCAGGAAAGAGGAAATCTGAATTTGACTGTTCATATATTAGCCAGAAAATAAAGTTACTCTCTGAAATTGTATCTGGCTACCTAAGATAGTGAGATCTGTACTAATACCTTGGACTTGTAGGGCCTTCCAATGTGTAAAAGCAAATTAAAGCATTTTGAGGTCTGGTCTGTAAGAAGAACCAGGGAATGAATTGGTTTAATTAAAGAATAGTTTTCCAGAGCTCAACTCTTACTAGGATTGACGCACTTTAGTTTTTTTATTGAAACCTGTTTTTTTGTAGAAACTGTAATGCCATGGACTTGAGGTTCAAGATTCAAAATGACTGTGGAACAGCTGTTTGGACAGAGTTAGACTTTTTGCTATCAGAAGTCAGACAGCTTTATAAAAATAAAAAAACTATATAAAGGAGATACTTTCCTTCATCTGAAGAGGCTGTTAAATCTTATAAAACATTTACACCAGACAGTGATGAATAGCCAAGAAAAATGAAAGGTCCTGAAAAAAGTTACACCGGTAACAGTTTGAATAGAGCATAGCAAATAGGGCACAGAACCACACAGTGCTGAATGGGCATAAAAACATAGAAACCTTGTAATACATTTATTATTGAGCACTGAACAGAGACTTTCTGGAAAGAGCACAAGCTCCAGAGATTCAGAGCACATCTGGGCAGGGCAGCCTCAAGCTGCACACCACGCTCAAGTCTAATGTTTCCTAACTTCAGAGAGTTTGATTTTAATCCTGCTCTTGCACAACAGCTGTAATATATACATACATATATGACTCAGCCCTAGAGCAGATATAGAAATACTATTTCTATCAAGAATAGTCAGTAAAAAGAGAGGTCAGTAATCAGTCTCAGATCTATTTATTCCGTAATCTCACAGGTATTCTAAGGTGTTTGTGAATTAAGCTTGGATGGGTGAGATTAAAACTTTCACATGAAGTAATTTAATTTACCTGTGCTTGGAGGATCTTCTAATCTGACTCTTCCAATGAGAAGGCACGCACTCTCCAATTCTTTTGGAAGTATTTTGCCTTTTACAGTCCTAATTGCTATATTCTCCATTTGGAGCATTACTAAGGTTCACTGACTGAAATAAAATCACTGGATACTAAGAATGGAAAATAGAGCATCCATTTTTCTTTCTCCTAGAGAACTAAACAGTATGCAGTCCAGAGCCTTCATGTGTTCAACATTAGTGAGCTGAAGGTCATGTAACTTTGGTCTGAGTTTTCACTGTCATGGGTAATTTCTGTTTTCCAGTAGAATTCCAATAGTATTTTCAGAATACTTTAAAACCCTTGGCTACCTTTCAAATTGTTTTTCTATTTCTTGGTCTTAAACAACATAAATGCAAGTCTGTTGCTATTTTATGAAATCAGTCCATACAGAAATTAGTTGTACCTACATGGATCGATTAAGCACTCAGGTTAGATATCATGTGAACTTAACTGATAATTTATTAATAGTTTGAATGGTAATCATTAACACAGACTGAACTTGTACTTGAAATCCTAGTGCTTATCAAAAAGCATATTCAGGAACTGAGGTGAACTGCACCTGCTCTTTAAACTGCTATAACCAGATCCATATTGGTGAAGAATTAAAAGTTAGCAGAGCTCTGTAACTGTAAACTCTCACACTTTTTCTACTGAGTATGAATATAAATGCGTTTTGCTGCCAAAAAACAGTTTCTAAAATAAATGTTGTTAAATAGAAATTTCTCCTCAAATTTAGGTGTGTGTCAGATGTTCATGCATCTTGCATTGATTATAATTCAGACTTGAAATGAAGACAATGAATTTTAGAAAGCTGCCTGCATGAAAACTGCAATATAATTCAGCACTAAAATAGTACAGCCCTGAGAGCTAGGCTCCCCGAGTTAAATGACAAAGAGTGTTATTACAGTCAGTAATCACACTTTTTATAAGTTTTCTAACACATTATGCTAAAATAATGAAAAAAAGATTTTTCCAATTCTTTTTCCCTTGTAAACACCCAGGGACAGATCCTCTCCTAGCCTGAAGCTTCAGTCATCATGAGAAAAATACCAACTGAGGGTCTCCCAAACAAAATATTTCAGCAGTCTGCACAGGAAGATGTTTTTTACAAGGAAAAGAAATAAAAATCTATTTTGTACCCTCAGCCTCAAGAACTGAGGAAGCCATCTCTAACCACCTCTACTCCCAGTCCCTGCACAGCATTGCCACAGGCGAACCCCAGCACCTCCCGGTGAGCCCCGCAGGGACTCACTGGTGAAGGGCCAGGAGCAGAGCACTGAGAGCTGGGGCAGGGCAGGGGTTAACCCTGCATTGCCAGGAGCCTTTGGGTGAGATTGCACATCTACCAAAGGCATTTCTGCTTCACCAACCCAGTCAAACACCTCCTGATTGGAAAGAGTGTTATGCTGAACTCTGTATTCCTACACTCTTCTGTTACATGCCCTGCAGATGTTGGCCTAAGCAAACACTTTGCTGTTTAGGAATTGTTTTGATGATTTTTGGTTTGTTGAAAAAATAAGGTGTCCTGAAAATTGTCTCAGAAACATGATATGTATAAATATATTATGTGTGCATCACATTTAGTTTATCTTCCTTTGGAATGACAGAATCCTTTTCTTTTTCTTTTACCCCTTCCCCCTTTTTTTTTTTAAACAAACCCCAAATACCCTCTATAGATCCTGTTACAAGGCAAAAATCCTGGGATTGCTTGGGAATATACATTTTCCAAAACCAGCAATGAAAACAAGACATCTGTCAAAAAGCATAGCTACTCCTGGGTGACGGTGCAGTCGGAGTGCTCAGCTACTTGTGGTGGTGGTAGGTGGTAACTCTCCAATTGCCAATCCTCCTCTTTTTCACTTTTTTAAAGCGTGTCAAACATTTCAGCTGCCTTTCGTTTTGCAAATATATCAATACATACAGGGCTCACACTGAACACCTGGTCATTATTTTTTGTCTGACAACTTGTAACACAGATGAAGTACCTTCATACTTCCTTTATAGTAAAAATAAAATTCATGCCAGTCTCAACTCATGTCACTTATGGTGACCCAGTCTTTTTCCTTTAGGTCAGTCCCTATGTGTATGATACATCTTGCTGGTGAAGTACTGTGGGAATTAAATACGTGCTTTGATGAACATAGAAAGATACCAGATAATGAGTAAAATCTATCTTATCTGTAGAGAGTAATTGAAGACTAAAATATTATCAAACCTTTACTGACAGTTGCTCCCTGATCTCACTATTCAGTTACAAATATGTGAATTCTGGGAGGTCAGAGTCTGAAATTCTATAGAAGTGAAGGATTTCCTATTGCCATGTTCCTTTAGGTATTTGCTTTGCACAGACCAGCTATTCGTTTTTCTACATCCTGGATGTTCCATCAGTGAAAGTAATGCTGGGATGTACGGAAAGCTGAAAACTGGGATGTGGGAAGTGCTGTAAAAAGAATTGAGAATTAAAATTCTAGTGGCCTTTAAGTTGGAACTGGGTCATATAAATATATAAATGAGACTGTATGATGCAGTTGTCTTTAATGCCAAAGACTAGGACTGGGTAGCCAAGGAAGCGCCATGTTCTGCTCCTGCATTTGTAAGAAAGTCCAGGTGAAATTCAGAAATATCTTGCTAGTGTGTTGTCAGATTTCGCAGTATCTCAATAAACCATTCATGGAAGAAAGACCCACCAGGAGCACTTTAGACATAAAATATGACAACTGTATTTTTCTTGCCTTCCTTTAAAACAAATGAGGGTTGCAGCACAGATATAAAGGTGTGGAAACAACTGTGTTTCCAGATTTGACTTGCTGTGCCCAATGAACCATGTGTGAGGAGAATGATACATCTCAGTTAAATGGAAATCTGTAACATCACTCCATCTCTTAAGGCATTTGTAGTCTCTGTAATCTATCCTGCTGTTGACAATAGAGGAACCTGCAGAATCGTGAAGCCTGTAGCAATATAATGTAAAAAGTTGCAAAATGTTTTGTTGCAGGAGAGCTCTAAGCAAGCACTGCGAGTTTCTGTAGGGAATCAGGATTTAAAGAATTACTGATTTTTGCTGGGGGAATATTCTGCAAATATGCTGCTTATAACTAAAATGTTTCATCTGACTTCAATAGTACCTGTATTACAGAGAAGAAAATGAATTAAAACATGATGCCAAATTAAATCCTATTTTGTGTAGTTCAAGTCAGTGGAATTGGACCAAGGATGAGCTTGGACTTGTTTAGTTAAAATTCTTCCTTACTCTTTTTCTCTTATATTTTGAGTAAATGTTTCTTTTACTGTATTTTTTTCTCATACTTCCATAGGACACATTACAGCAAAAGCGATTTGTTTAGAAGATCATCGTACACGAGTCAATTCCTCCTTTTGTGGCCCAAGGATGAAGCCTTTAACCGAAACAAAACTATGCAATACTAATCCCTGCCCAGCATAGTAAGTTCTCTGCATTTTTGTACCTTTTCACTGTGTCTTACAAATGAGTTTGCACGAAAGAAGTCCTCTCCCATAGGCACACAGAACTGTATTGCCTGCTCGATGAACCCACTCTTATTCTGTAAGGTAAACCAGTAATTGTTTAAAAATGTGAGTTGTGTAGGCTTCTGCCCAATGATAATAGCAGAGGCGGCGTTTCTAATGTGGCTAAGCAAGACCTCCTGAGGATTGCCTGCAGCTCTGTCACCATGCTGGGGTTAGCTATGTGACACTGAGTAAATCTAAGTTACTTAGAGGCCCGCTCGGCCACCTTTACTCACCTTGAATCAATAAGACCATTTCCTGAGTAAAGTGCTACTCCCCGTGTGGAGGCTTGGCCCTGTGACTCAGATTCCACATATTAGATTAGGTTAAAAGAAGCTTGTGAAGTGTAATTAGTGATTTTTGGACAAAATGTCCCACAGAGTATTATGATACCAAGAAGAGGACTATCTAAACCAAATAAATCATCAGCAATGCTCCTGGTGCCCACAAAAATAAATACGAGGACATTGTCTATGTGAACAATCTTATTTTCTAAATAAAGACTTAAGAAAGGTGAGATGCAAAGGAAGACACTGACATTAGATAAGCATTTAGAATCCAGCTGGTCTAAATCAATAGAGCTCCTTTAAAAACAAGGGAGTTGCACTGATTTATAGTAGCTGTAGTAGGGGTCCTTTGGGAAAAATATGTTGTGTGCTTATATAATTACAGACAGTATAATGTGGCTTAGAATATAAACTGGACTTAAGGACACATTGGCCATCTTCCTTCTGCTGCTTTTTTTTCACTTTTGGATTCCTGATTTTGCAAACGTAGCATTACTTTAATTTTATACGAAAGATCAGAAAAGCTGTACTATGTTGGACAAGACATTTGACTTCCAGAACAGATTTTCTGAAGCAATATGCTGAAAAGACAAAGAGTGTTTCAGTGGGAAAGAGAGCTGAAGATGCCCTGAAGCTCACAGGCAGCAGAAGGCAGAGGAAATGGAGGAAAACTCCAGAGCTGGTGTCACCTGCTGGTTTTATTCTGCAGCGGTAAAAGCAGTAAAAGCCATTGGCTAAGCCCATTCTGATACTTCATAACACATATAATGAGGTTTAATAGGGAGCGTTCCTCATCTCCCCCAGTCCAGAGGGGATGATGGGGCAAAGCAAAAGATGTACATGTTCTGCAGTGGCTTTGTTTTTACTTAAAAATCCGTAGTTTGCAATATGTCGAACACACAAAAAAATAGTCCAGTGATAGTTTGGAATTTCCTGTAAAATTTAAAGATTACAGCAGAGTACACAAAATCCAAATGGCAAATTATACACTATGACCACAAGACGAGAGAGATAAGGTTTAAATAAGGGTAACATGTGACATGAGAGCCCCATGTTCCTGCTTCAGCAGTTTCCTTAGATTGCGTTTAGCCACATGATTTCCTCAATACCAATTTTAAGTAATCTTTGTAGCCAAACACCATCTTTCCATATGTGACTTATCTTCTGCCAGAACTATTTTCGTCCAGTGAACTCAGTATCATGTACACAGAAATGTATTGTCCATGATGTTCCCTGAAGCCTTTTCACGCTGTTACCTTTGTTGTGATGTGGCATTGTTATGCTATAAACCTTCACCACAATCATATTCATTTCTAGTGACCACGCACAAAATTCCCATTTCTATTAACCAGAGATCCTGCTTTATTTTGAACATCCACTGATATACCTATCACTGGAAACGCTGAATATCCATTTTAACGTGCAGTGCAATATTTTTATGTTGAAATTGCTCTGGTATTCTTAGATTTACAAGTTTAAAACACAATTAATGACTTGAACCCTAAAAAGAATATAGAAAGAAAGAACATAAAAGCCCCAAGCCATCTCTAGGGAAAAGCAATTCAACTCACTAATTAATTATTTTTAAAATCCTTAGGATACATTAATGTATGAAGGATCTGCATGTAGGACCATGTCTAAAATTAACAGATTGCCATTCAGCTGAGTGAAACTATGCCAGAATTATCTGCTGAGGAATCTGCCCAGAAAGTCACGGCATGTAGTATTTCCCATAAAACCAAGACTGCCAAAATTAAAAAATGTAGTATTAATAAATACCATGGAGAAAACAAAGAATGCTTAATAGCCAGCAAGTAAAGCAACACCAAATTGAGTAGGCGTAACAGGCAAGGGAAGGAGGTGAATTAACAGATGAGATACAAGCGTGTCAGTTTTGTGACATAAAAGAGGCTCCAGACTTATAAAGGTCAGTGAGGAATAATTACTGCATAAGAACAAAGACTCATTAGTCTGAGCAGGACCCAAACTACTGTCCTAACGGTAAGAACAGAGAAAGGCATCAGCACTGCACACTGTTGTTGTTGGACTTCAGAGCTGCCAAATCTGGTCATAATTATTTAGTTATTTGAGCTAATGAAAGATACTCTTGGATCACAGCCCAGATAATCTTGGAAAATGGCAGTTTACTAGAGGACATTAAAGTAGGTTTATTGCCCTGTCCTCGGTGAAGAGGGGAACTTTCTGGGCAGTTATGGTGAATAAACTCTTAAAATGAACACTTTTGGTTGCTCTACCAATCAACGTTGTCAGAAACATCAAGGCAAACTAATTAAAAGTTGTAAAATGGATAAAACTATAACTTTTTTTTTCCAGAGCTTTGTATTGTAGTAGTCCAAATAATTATAAATCAGACAAAAAGAAAACTTCTGACGTGTTCTAGAGTTGCATAACTACTGACTTTTCACATTAATATTTCTTTGTCCTTAAATTAGTGCTTTTTATATTTCCCACTACTTTTGGCAGTTACTGAAGTTACTAGACTGAGAGTTGGGATTTCTTCTATTCCCAAAGAGAATCTCCCAAAATTAGCTTTTTATACATTTTTTACAAATGAAAATTATCTTTGTTTCCAGGCAGATGTGAACAGACAGGCAAATGGGATGCTGTTCATCTCTCACACAGTATGAAATGGAACAAAAAAAAAGCTTTCTTGTCATTAAAACTGTATGTGAGCAGCTAGTCCAATGGTCACAGGACTGATGCTGAGAGAAACTGTGGAAGTAGGATCGGCCAAGCAGTCAGATTTAGGAACCTTTTCTGTGGTTATTTTAAATTATTAAATATTATTTAAAATTTTTAGAACTACTGTTTTGAAATCTTTGATTTAATTTCAGTTCTGGGTCTCTGAATAAGAGCTCTCAACTTGAATAATCATTTAGTCATTCATAATTTCCTTTGTTTCTTCACTTCTGTTTTCCTGTCTAGTTGTTATTTATGTTCTTACACTGTAAGGCTTCAAGGACAGACGCTTGGTTGGCAAAGTGTTCCACAAAGGCTGGGGACCCACTCGGTGCTTCTGTAATAGAAATACTGAGCAGCTATTGACATTTCAGAACTGAGCATATCCTAAGCAATTGGCAGCAATTCTTCAGAGTTTGGGCAGCTTCAGTGACATGATGTGTAGCTGCAACATGCCTGTGACTGGAGTACAGAGCTGCCCAACAGCTTTTGCTAGTTACATTTTCTCTGTTTTGTTTAGATTCCACATCATCTGTCTGCCAAATTTATTAGTCTGAAGACATTTAAATTCTCAAGACACTAATGACAGGATTGCTGATTTTAGCAAGCGAGTTCTTTTTTGTGAGTAGAGGCCAGTAAGGTTTGACAGAAACGCTACTGGACAGAACCATGCCAACATTTGTCACCCTGTGTGAGTCTACTCACAAGTGTTTTGGGAGGTACATGCTCAGCTAAACTGGCCCCATTTTCTCCCTGCCACACCAGCTTTTCCCTTGTATCAGCTTAGGTGAATCTTCCTTCTCTGCCCTGACTTTTGAGAGATGTAAAAAGAAAAAAATGTAACAACAAAGTGCAGAACTTTCTGATAATCAAACCTTACAGATTTACAGAACTCTCTCCACCTATCTGGCTTCTTCCTTTGGCCTCAGGTCTCTTAGTCTATTTGGAGGTCTCTTCAGCAGCTAAAGTGACTTTTTTTCAATTAATTGCATAGATGTGGTTACCAAGGAGTAGTGATTTGTTAGCCAGACCACTAGATCTTCTAGATATTCCACCAGCCTCAATGGCAGCATCTCTCTCAGTCCCCATGGAATTCCAGATTCCAGGTCAGATTCACAGGCAAGCTAGTTCTGGTAGATGATGGCTATAAATAATTAATACTAGTTTTCCTAGTTTTGTGACTTGTATTTCATCCCTAGCAAAATGTTCCATGTTTTGATTGCTTGAACAGATGTCAGTACATCAGGAGAGCAAGCTAAGCAGGACCCCTGAATAATTCCATTTGATAGGTGGCTTGTATGTATAGTTTCTGTGAAGCTAAGTGGACTCCTGTGTCTCTAACACACATTTCCTCCTCTAAGCTGGTCAGCAGGTGAATGGAGCACATGCAGCAAATCCTGTGGAGGAGGGCAACAAAGTCGTCTCATTCAGTGTGTCCAGAAAAGGGCTTTCCAAAGAGAGGAGGTCGTGGCCCATGCCTTGTGTCCTGTCAGCACCCCCACCCAGGTGCAGTTGTGCAATAGTCAGGACTGCCCACCTGAATGGAGCCCTGGACAATGGTCTCAGGTAATTTGAGGAAAAACTTGCATTTTTTTCACTGGCATAATGAAAATATTGAGAAAAACTCTGCTCAAAAAGAACAGTGCAAACTTTGTGAAGATCAGTAATTTTCAAGTGATTCTATTAGTGAAGATAATATATAAACTATGTATATATTGCAACTAGGCTTCCTAAGTGCTTGGACAGGAGGGCTTGCCAGAAGTGGACACATGGTGTCCTTTTTGGTCCATACAAACAGATAGATAATTTTTTTCTGGTTTCATAACTTAAGGCTCTATGAATTCTTCAGAGCCTTTAACCCCTCTCTCAGATTACTTCCCACAGCAAGATTTTCTCAGAGATCACAGGCAGTTAAGGAATGAAGTATTTGGGGTTAGAGCTGCATATTAATGCACACACATATGTGAACTGTGGGTTGATAAATCTGTGATTTCTGCATTCACTAATTACTTCTGTGCTTTTGCCTTTGTTAGAGTAACTATTCCACTGCAAATAGAGTCCTGCTGCAGTTAATTGCCATGCGGGGCATAAAGCCCCTGGGCAGATTCCTGGGTGCACACACCCTGCTTTACAAACCTGCAAACAGCCTGACATTAAACCAGCCCCAGCTGAAAAACACACACACTTACCCAAAACTCATCTCTGCTCCTTCTTCCACGGCTGTTGGTGCTGGTATGAACTGTTAATGTAAGGATAGAAGTACTGGGAAATCTGGGATTTAAGAGAGAGATGACACTACACATATCAAAAGGAGCTACAATATATTTATTTTCCTGTCTTCATTTAGTGAGATTCAAGGTGGATTTAAATTTACTGAAAAGTCTACTACTTCTGTGTAGTCTTGGTGCTGTCACTCTTTAGGTGTCCAAGAACATCTTGACCTCAGCACTCGCAGCTGAGCAGCACAGGCTGCCTCTCCAGGGCGTGCCCCGTAATGTGCTGTGACAGACGAGGAACTACTCATAGTCCATCCTAACAGAGTTTTAATACTCAGAAAGAAACGTTTTCTTCCAGTTGTGAAGGAACCTTAGTGTGGCAGGAGATTATCAGAACCAGGTATGATGACTAGATACTTAAAAAGGAAGAAAACCAGCCTTCAAACACATTCACATTTTCAAACTTTCCTTGTTCTAAAATAATAAGACAATTTTTAAAAGGCCATTTTCCCCCTCTTTAGGAGGTGTACAGTTCAAGCTGGGATTTCCAAACAGGCCTGTGAAGTTCATAAGGCCTGCTGAGATGTCATGAACAGGCCTGCAGAATAAGTTAGTGAAGATTTTAAGATTCAGCTGAAAGCTGTTATATCACAGGCTCAAAGGAATTAAGAGGAAAAAAAATGCAAAATACCCGGGCTCTCTACACAAATCAGAGTAGTTTAAATGGAAGGAGGTTTTTTGTTTGTTTGGGGGAAAGATTAAACCCACAAATTTTCAGCATGCAGGTATTTCTGTTGCATCCTCAGTACAACTCTGCCTCATGAAATCTTTTTAAAACATTTGTGATTTGATACAGAGAGTGGTCGTGCAGGATTCTGCCTTGGAATGTGCCCCTTAATTATTAGTAAAAAGAAAATTAGAAGAGGATGCAACAAGGTAGAAAACTGGCAGCATTATTTCAGGGCCACTTCTTCCTTCATTTCATCAGAAATGGCTCTTTCACACATTCTGTTGTATGCTAAGGCAATGAAAACTATGGAATGTCTTTTCAGCAGAACCACGGTTCAGCAATGCGTATTTATTCACTGGTGGCTTGTTCTAAGCTTCAGTTGTAAACCTGGCAATTAAAATACCTTTGGTAAGACTTCTTAACCATTGCCTGTATCAGATTCTGTCTTGTAGTGAGATTCATTTGGTGAAGGAGTTATGTATAGAGTCCCTGGGTAGTTTTTTTCTGCCTCTATCTCATCCCTCTAGGCCAAGGTGAGGACAAAATAACAAATAGCTGAGAACATCTTGCTGTGGGAGATTTTGCGATGGGAGGTTAGAACCAGCTTTCAACTATGCTGTCCAGGGAAAAAAGCATTTTGCTCACAAGTCCAACTTACCTCATCTACGGAAGAGAGATATTACTTATCTGTTCTTCGTGGGGGCTGTAAGAGTTCACAGTTTACATTAAGCAAGCACTTAGAACAATGTTTTAGAAGCAATGTGCAGATGTTACTGTTACTTATTTACCAATAGAATTTCAAGTGTATGTATAATGGCAGCTACACAGCACATTAGCCATGGTTTCTATGCTCTGCTGTAAAATACAAACGCTGTCAGTTTTCATTTCCTCTAGTTCAAATGAATATTTCTTTCCATCACAGTGCTCCAAGACTTGTGGGAGAGGTGTTAAGAAGCGGGACGTCTACTGCAAAAGTACCGGTTCTCCCAAGGTTAAAATCTTGCCTGAAAGTATGTGCAGCAGAGACCATAAACCTGAATCCCAGCAGAGCTGCGTGCTCGGACGCTGCCCCAAGAATGACCGACTCCAGTGGGTGATTTCTTCCTGGAGTGAGGTAAAGTGGTGCAGTTACATGGCTCCCTGCCTGCCTTTGCTGCTCTTGGAAACCTTGACTCAGGGACACACATACACCATGCAGGGGAAAGAAAGCTGAGCTGTCGTTTGAAAATCAGGTGTTCTAGGCAAGCTGCTATAAAAACACAGTTCTTCACATCCAGATGTAGTTAGAGGGACCCTGATGTCTTTGTTTTTCAGGACTGAGTTGGATTCATATTTCAGTTTACACATTATGGAACATGGTCTTTGTGGGTTTAGCTATATAACATTTTGTAGTTTTGCATAGTTTGGGGTCTTGCACACAGCACATTCTCCTTTATCTGAATGTGTTCCTATAGATTTCCAAGGTGTCCTTTGCCTTTGCAGTGCTCAGCCTCCTGCGGCCCAGGTGTGCGAAAGCGAGAACTAAAATGTGGTGAGAAAAGCATCCATGGGAAACTGATCACCTTTCCTCAGAGGAGATGCAGAAACATCAAGAAACCAAACATTGACCTGGAAGAAGCTTGTAACAAGGGAGCCTGTCCATCACAAACGTTGTATAACATGGTGTCTGGCTGGTATTCCTCACCCTGGCAGCAGGTAGGAATAGGAACCTTTCTCACCCCTCCTTGTCCCAGCTGGACAGAGTGCTCTCCATCTCCAGCACTATTTCATGTCATGTCTTTCATGGAGCTTACAAAAGGAGCAAGCTTCTCTACATAGTAGCTCAAGTAGCATCCCCTAGTGCTTTTCACTACCCAGGATTAAAGAACAAAACAACTGCAGTGCGACTGCTGACTCTTGGACAGTGTGTTGTCCACCATAGAGAAGGTGAGTTTGCAGGGCTGGGCTTAGAGAGCACCAAAGCTGGAAAAGCTGCAGTCTCATATGCCACAGAACGAGCACTTGCTGGAGTGACACAAACACCCGTCGGGTGAAAAAGCTGAAGGCCACACCACTGTGACTATAGCAGTGTGAGTCCAAGCTACCAAGATTAAAGCTAGCTCCAGTCTTACATTGTGCTATAGTCCAATGTCCAACTGTATGGAGAAGATAGCTCCAGTACGAACAGTCCACAAGTGTCTCCTGCACGTAGCCATTCTCTAAGGAAGGTCACACCACTTAGCCACTGAAACATGATGCAGCTGGTCCACATCCATCATGTACTTGGTACAGCCCATTTCTTTGTCCTGAAACTGAAGAATGTCACCTAAAAATGTTATTCATGCTCGAGAGGCACTACATTCCATGCTTTTTCCAACACTTTCTTCTCAGTCTTTCTCGAACTGCACTGTGGTTGAACTATTACATATCTATATCCACAGTGTATTTGAGCATCTGCACAGATTGCCTGGAATTCCCTAAATACTATGATTAATTACGGGATCAGTCTGTATTTGTTTCTACATTCTTGCAAACAAGCTTCTGTATTTCTGGAACTTATCTACTTTATGAGTCACATATCAATGAGACACACACTCATTTAATAACATTTACATGAAACAATGTATGCCTGACAATTGTAATCAGATGAAAATGATCACATTTATCTTAAAGACAACTTTTCATGAAACACATACAAGTAAAAGGCTTACTTATTTTAAAATACTTCATAGATCTTCCTCCAAATGCATAGTGGTTTTCCCCAGATACTGCCATAATTATAGTTCCAATGGGAGTTTTATCTCTGTTCAGACAGCAGGATTGGGCCCAGAGGCTCAGAGTTCAAAAGAAATCAGTTCAGACAATCAGGAACAGGTTTTCTAAAACGTTCAGTTTCTGTCTCAAAGCCTAAGTAAAGAGCCAAATTTTCAGCTGAGTCTTTAAATAACCGAACTTTAGGAAGGGAGAACAGATGCACACATCTTTGAAAAGTTGATCCTGATGGGGCTTGCTGAAGAGCAACACATCCGATCCTGGCCTCTCTCGCTTTGACAGTCTCACACAAAACCCTTGGAAGTTTCTCCTTTGGCTTTCATGGGCTCCCAGAGAGTCTCTGTAATGACAGACGGCCTTTACTCTATCCTGTCTGCAGTGCACAGTGACATGTGGAGGGGGAGTGCAGACCCGGAGCGTGCAGTGCCTGCGCCAGGGGAGACCAGCCTCTGGGTGCTTGCCCCACCAGAAACCAGCGGTCCTGAGAGCTTGCAATACCAACTTCTGCCCAGTCCCTGGGAAAAGAGGTAAAACTCAGCTCTGCTGTTGTAGCACTCTACATCCAGCAAAAATCACCTTTTCCACTTACACCCACTGAAGATTAGTATTTGGCATGTTCCTTCATAAATGATTTTTTCCCAGATTTTCCAGCTTTACAGTTACTCTCTTGACACAACAGCATCTCTCTTCTCAAAGTGAACCCTCTTAAAGCAGAGAGTATAACTGACACAGATCTTAGAAACAGGGATGTGTTTTTAAAAAATACAGCAGAAAGTTATGCTGTCTGTTTCTGAGCTGCATCTTTACGCTATCATGTGGAATAACATAGAAGCATCCTATGCTGTTACTGATTTATGATTAAAAATAGCAACTTTAGAATGAAGCAGTAAGAATTTGCTATTTATTTTTAGTCTTTTGAAGTCCACCCAAGCTTCAGATTGCACCCATATCCTGGGAGTCCAAAAATGCTTTGTGTAGAATGTTACTTCTTACTGCTTCTGATCAGTGTATCCCATGCCCTCAGGGAACATGAAATTAAGTTCTGTCCCCACTTGTACGTCTGCTGTATCCTTCTCCACCTCTTCAGTGTGCTCTGCAATTCTAAAGGAGCAGGAGGAGCAAGAAGTTTTGTGTCACTCTGAATGATGGAAGGGGACTTCTCAGAACCACCACAGAAAGAGCGCAGCTCTCATGCATTAGCTCCATCCCATATATGTGCTTACAAGCTGGTTACAGTTTGTGACCCCTTAACTGCAGGAAAAAAGCTCATGGAGGTTCATCCCATATAACACTAGCTAGCTAGGTATGCTAAAGCACTTTAACTTTCAAGATACCATACATTAACTGTCTTGTTCCCATTTTAAAATGGGGAGCTGAAAGTAACCTCTATAAAACCTAGGCCGGATTGCAAGAGAAAGGTGGTAACAGAGTTAGGAGCAAAGGTCAAGCTCTGGCCCTGCAACTTGTAAATTGACATTAGCCAACCACCCCCTCATCTGTACTGGTTCCTGGCACTCACTGCACACAGATACCCTGTAAAACCCAGTCAGATCTTGACAGACCATTCACTGCATCAGCTCAAGACATGTAGAGTATCAAACTGATCTAACAGGGCACCCGAATCCAAACAAGGATATATAGATTAAATGGTCCTAAAGGAGGTAAGTAAATAGTTCTGCTGCTTTTATAAGCAAATGTTCTTAACAGTTGAAATTAAACTTCCTAAAAAGTTCTGCTGTACTTTGGAGTTTCTGTAGCACATCCTTTTCTGTCACGATATAGCAAGCACTTTTCTTTCACCCCACCTTCCTCTGCTATTTTTCATGTCTGGAGTAATGTCTGTTATTAATTTGGGCCTTGGCCTGTTTCTCTCTCCTCACATCTGCAGGAGCCCTTTCCCCTTTATTATAACTGGGTCGTCAGGCTCTAGAGATCAATTATCTCTTCACTGTTCTCTAGCTTTCTGTCTAAACCAGCAAAAAGCGAGGGAACCAGCTGTGCTGGAATCACGTTGAGGCAAATCAGTCTCTATTATCAGCCATGCAGCTCCAGCTCAGTGATCACAGTCAAGAAATTAATGTTTCAGGGAGAGTTTACACACTTTCCTAGACAAACTGGGTCATTGCCATCCCTCTGTTAGAGGCAGTTACGGTCACCCTAACTCCTAGTAAATCCAACTGTTTAAAATGTATGAAATTTAAACAACATTTAAATACTTGAGTAAATAGAAATAAGGAACCAACAGCCTGATCCAGAGCCATTGAAGTTTGTGGGACTCTTTGTGTTCATTCCAGTGGTCCCAAGAGTAAAGTTTTTGGCCACACTCCTATAATGTCAGCATTGCACTCCCCTCTTCAAAAGGGGCATGAAGATTTATTAACATTGCCTCCTCTGGTTTTTTTAAACAGTAATTTATAATTTTTAAAAATTAATCCTTCCATTGCTTCTTCCTGACTTAATCAAAACAGCTTTTCTCACTTTGTGCTGTGCATGGTTTTCATCTGTTGTCTGCCTTGGGTCCTCCCAGTGGCAAATTCAGTCTGTGGACAGTAGGTGAAGGAAGGTGAAAGCTGGTGCTGAGCTCCCAGTTGCACCCCTACTGACAGTTCAGAAAGGGAAGGCAATGCTGGTCCCACAGAGTGGGAAGGCTGCAGGTCAGTACAGAGCTTCCTGGTTCCTGGACATGTGTCCAAGGACAGTATTTTCTTTACATGATGTTAGCATTTAGAGAGGCCTATGTTTTGAAAAACTGAGGAATAAAATGGCATCTTTACAAAAATACATTACTGAATTATTTTCTTATTAATTCAAATAAATTTGAGTATACAGGTATACAAAATCACCTTTGCTATCATATAAAATGGAATCAAAAAAAGCAAAGTGGTTACTAATGCAAAGAAGTTCCTATAGAGACAGATGACTTTTGCCCACAGAATATAAAGAAGTTGTCTGTGTTATGTGAGGGAGCATTTATCTTCTGTGACTCAACTTGCTGATCTGAGAACACAGACAACTGTGGCTAGATTTTTCTTCACTGTCTCCCTGTAAATTCCTTTTATTGACCATGTAAACAGTAGTTCTGAGAGTCGAATGGAATCTTTTCCCATGCTCACAGGAGATTTCAGTTTAGCTATAAATTTTGCTAAACCTCATTTAAACGTCTTACTGCTCTCTCAGACATGGTGAATTTGTTTATAAATCATCCATATGAATCATCACTCTGCTCTTTTAAAGAAACATAAAGCATCCACTACAAAACTGTAGAAAGGAGCAGCTATGAAGTGTTTCTAAAGCGACTGGGCTGTTGTGTGTATAAATGACCTGTACATAAATTGAAGTGAAATGAAACCTTAATTGAAAAATATGATTTATTTGTATGTGCAATTAAAAGCTCAGTTTTTCAGAAATAAACATCATTTAGTTCTAAACTATCTGTTTTCCCATTGCAGCTAATTAAGATTTCGACAGCGGGGCATAGTTGCTAAAAGCCAGATTCATGCCACCTAACTGAAGTGTCCAAGAAGAGAGATTTCTTAGGCTCCCTTCCTAAGTCCAACGGAGAGAAATAAGTCCTTGTAGAAAGTGTTGGAACTCAGACTCACAGCAGAGCACTTTGTGAACACAAGTGCACAGAGCAGGGTCCATGCATCTTGTGTGTACATGCACATACACACAAAGCTGACACTACATTGTTTTAATTTCTTTAGCCTCTGACCCTCCTGTTGCATTAGCTCTATCTCTATCAAGTTAACACATTTGATTTCTTAACAATTGAACATCTCTTAACAAATTAAAAATGAAACTAGTATTTTTAGGATGAAAGCTAGTTCATGGTTCCTCCTCTTTGAATTGAGTCACCATCATGTTTTCAGTGTTACCAAATGCATAGAAGTGTGCAGAAGCGTTGCCTGACTCGTAGACTTGCTGAAACAGTCATATTGCTTGGATTTCTCTCCTTCAGATGACCCTTCTTGTGTGGATTTCTTCACTTGGTGTCATTTGGTACCGCAGCATGGTGTCTGCAACCACAAATTTTATGGCAAGCAATGTTGTAAATCATGCACGAAGAAGAACTGATAGCAACGTGTTATCTGAACCCTGCAGTGACAGGATTCTCTTCTTCGATTCATGTTGGAATTAACTCTGCTTTGAGGCCAGACATGGTGCCACAAAAACCACTGATGGAAGAGATGTTTTTTCTAAGGGAATGTCTGAGGTACAGTAATTGTTGGATAGATGTTGAAAAGGAATGTTTCTTTCTTTTTTTTCTTTTTTTGCTGACCTCACAGAAGTACAGGGTACTATGGATCACTTGAACTCTGAGACTCGAGGGGCAGTTCTTTCTTTAAGTGTCAGTTTGCACTGTCGTATGTTCTGAGGAAGAAATTTAAGGCGAGGAAGCCTTTCCTGGCTCATTTACCAGACTGAAAAGCAAAAGGCATTGGGAGCTCGAGGCAGAAGGTTGCAGCACAGCAGAGCAGAAGAGTTTCCCTTCATATTTGTTACGATGCTGTTGTGCCAGGGTGAGGAAGCTGTTCACTGCCACTGCCACAGAAAGGCCTTTCCCTGGCTGCTGTCTGGAGAGCGCAGCATCACACGTGTGACCACAAGAAGTAAATAGTGCACTACAAAGATATATGGTGCTTCTCTATTAGACTTGCTGCTGGAAAAGCAAGTTTTGCATCATGCTAATGTTTATATTGTTTTGAAGAATTCATTTTCTGCTTTGTGTAGGAAGTCAGAGGTGGTTAACTAGTAACTTGAATTGTATTCCTAGAAATACTCAGCGTTAGAATATTTGGACTTTTAATATTGAGAATAATAGAATTTCATATTTCAGCTAACTCAAGGAACTCAGATTTATTGAGGTCAATGGTTATGTTTTCAACTTTCTAAGCTCATTAGATATGTAATTTTTAAATTTAAACTTGATATTTTAAAGTAGGTTTTTTCAGAAGTTAGGTTGTTTGCCAAGATACTGAAGAACGTCTTCCTTTTAATCTCAAAGCTCTCTGCAGATGTTGATTCATCCGTTACTCAAAGGTAATACAAGAATATTACAATTCATTAATTCATGCTAAACCTCTCTAGTTATTTATTCACACAGGTTATATGGGGAAAAAAATGAAAAAAGATACGTGGATTATTTAGTCTAACCAAATAAAAATCGATTCTATTTTTATACATTGCTTAGTTCAGAATCCACCAGCAAACAAAAGAAGTGCAAACATAGTGATATTTGTAATCATTCAGTATCGAGATGTTCAGTGACACTCTATATCTAAAGGTACCATTTAAGTTTCTGCATTGAGGAAATGCCCACCCTAGTTGCCAAACCCGTTCTGAGACAGAGCTGTGTTCTACTGTAATTTCCTGGGGAGTGCCTATGAGGGACATATTTATCTAATTCCACCCAATCCCACAACTTTGTTTGATGAATGTAGTTCAGTTTGACTGTTTTTTCTGAAGTATCATTTCAGCATAAGATTAGCCAGCTCAGCACTAATGCCAGACAGTGGTCACTTAAAATTAGCAGTTCCTGCAACAACAGCTTAAATTAAAAACATGTATTCTATGATACTTTAAGAAATGATGATTGGAAACATATCTCAACCTACACCGCTCTGTCTTGATATTGGACATTGTGTAATTATAACCTTTTTTCTAGGAAATCTACAAGGGTTTTGTTTTGTTTTGATAATTGTGTCCTTTTTATTATTTGATGTAAAATAATTAATTTATTAATGCATAGCTTTTGCTTTGTATTTCTTTGCTCACTTCCTTAAGTGACAAGTGAGGAAAGAAAATGGTAGTGTCACAAAGGATGAATTATGGTGTAAAAAAAGCAAAAAATATAAGTGTAATATTTAATTATTTTATAAGCTTTGTAATAAAGTACTCTAACTGTTTCATTATATTTGGAATTCTAAATTCGTGAATAAAATATGGAGGTTATAAGTAACTATCAAGTAATATAAGTGGTGTATGCATTCATTTGCATTTGTGCTGACTGCCCTGTAGTGTCTTTAAGCAAAACATTATCCTGTTTTCTTCTGCTCATAATAGCCTCAGGTCTGTGACTCTGAGCCCGCCCCAGTTCTGTGAAGTCATAGAAGCTGCCCACAAGAAAAGTCCCCACTTCTAGCCCCCACTGCTACGTGTGACCTCTCTGCCTAACTGTTCCCCTACCATCCAGGTCTTGTGCGGGTTAATATTGGTGGGGACCCCTCAAAACATTGGGTTTGAGTGTTAACAAGCTGTTATGATGAATGGGATGGAGGTCATTCCTTTCAGGCACTCAAAGTCAGCCATATGTGCTAAGGTCATGTGAAACTTCTCTACTTTTGAAGGTCCCATTATGCTGGCAAGTGAGGAATGCACGACTGGTTATTCAACAGAGTGAATATATTGTAGTTGCCTTTTAAGAGCAGAAGATGTTTCTCATTTGAATGACTACCCTACCATTGAAGCAGCTGGCCTGGGCTCTGCCCATTTCAGGCACAAAAAGGCAAAGTGCTTGTAACTTCATGGGTTTATTTTCATAACAACACAAAAGCTAAAAAACACAAAAATACAGTTGCCATTCTGTGTGCAAGACAAAACTGCTTCTCTCGCCAAAGACACTGGAAATTGTGTATGACAGAACCAGGATGACTCTTCCCTGCTATGTGTTTATCTGCAAGGTGGTTTGCAAGACAAGAAGCCTCATTCAACACAGCCTCTCCCATCTGCCTGGGGGTACTTTATTTTTCTAAAACTGACTCAGTTATGAAGTTTCCAAGCCAATCCCTAGCAGGGACTACATCGAGTCACTGGATCATTTGTATCTATATTTCTTTAACATGTATTTGCCATTTTTCCCTTCATTCATCATCACTCATTTTTCTGACAACAGCAAGAGCTACACAGAGGATTGTTGGTGGGAAATACTGAGCATGCTTCTGACTTAATCTAGTAGGCGATAATCAACAATACATCAGTCTGCTTCTGAAGGATTCCCAGCAAGAGCTCTTTTGAACATGATTTGGACTAGTGATTTAAATAATTAATATGGCCACACAAGAATTCAGATTCTAAACTGCTTTGTGTTCTGGGCTAGCATTTTGGAATTAAAATGAACTGCTGGTTGTCAGTGAATTACAGTGTTGGGAGATGGATGTTGAAAGAGAAAATATTGCACAAAGATGTGCTATTGTGTGGTTGGATCAATCCCAAGTCCACAACTGTTTTATTGCTGAGCCCTTACAACGATATTTGGTATACAAAGCTTGGCAGTTTTCTAGAAGTATATTGCTGCAAGGCTCACTTTACAAAGCAGAATGGGGTCTTTTCACAAAGGAATAGCTCCATTTCCTGTAGTCAGATTTCATCACTCAGGTAAAGGATGCATCTGCCTAAAACTGAAACAGATATTTAATGAATGGCTTGATTGTGTAAGTCAAACTCAACTATCTCGGATGCCCAGAAGACATGAAATACTGGAGACAGATGAACGTTTCGCTGCATGTGGTTTCACGGTAACATGATCCATATCCCATATTTCCTTTATTTTTCAGCAAATCCTATTCAAAAGCATCAATAAAATAATTTAACATTATTATTTCTATTGTAATAGAAGTCCGACCCTGCTGAGTCACCAGGATCCCATTGTGTACAGCACTGTATACACAAGTCATGAAAGGCTTATGGTCCCAAAAGTACAACGAGAAACAATAGGAAAAGAACATGTTAACAGTGACCTCATTGTGATTAGGAGAAAAAGTGTTGCTTGTGGCTCACTGTCTGTCTGGACACTGCGGAACACTTCAAAGGCAGCTCCTTGCAGGTAAGATCTGAAAGAGCAATACTGGGGCACTTTATCTTGATTCTGTTTCGAAAGCAAATACTGAGCATTGCTGAGGTCTGAGAGGACAGGAGAGGGGAAAGGCAGTAGGGAAGCTGGGATACAGTGGAACAAATCAAAAATGAGGTCTGTTCTATGCTGAGTCCTAATCAAGATAGTGAGTAGCACAAGAGGAAAGCAGTACATATGAATCATTCAAACCGTTAGCCTGGCAGTTATCAGGGACTAGAGATGTGAGGTTTTGCAAGGCACTAAGTCTTCTTTCCATCAAAAAAAGTTTTGAAATACAGAGATTCAGCAGCCAGAAAATATCTTAAATTCCTGCCCAGCCAATATTGTATGAATATCAGCCAAATCAGGCTGACCTTCCTGCCTACTTCCTGCGCATTGTACACCACTACCATAGATATTCTTCATCCCCTGCTCTTCAGAGCAAGTCCAGGTCCAGGCAGGGCTGGAACACACCCTTTGATGTGTATCATGTTCTGAAGCTCTTCACCTTGCAGCTCACAAACCCCCATGCTCCCCACAGGAGCAGGCAGTGACAGCCCCAGCGGGCCCCGTTGCTGCTCAGACTCGCACTGCAAGTGCTGCAGACACGGGCTGCTCCTCACCCTGCCCGTGGCAGGTCACGGTATCTCACTGCCCTTGGGAGTCCTCTGCCCCTGTCCTGGGCAGTGCTGATCAGAAGCACATGTCAGCCCAAAGAGCTTTCCCTCTAGCAGCCAACACAGCCCGGGCAGGGCTAAGGCAAGTCATGTACTTGCTTTCCTCGAGAGATACCGAGGCAGAAACAACCTGAGTGTCTCAGCTGGGCTGAACTAGAGACAAAATCTGAATTTCTCAATTCACAATGCAATGTAGTGACATCAAAACCAGATTTCCTCATGCTCCCTGAGGAAAAGCATCTATTTCAAACTACTAAATATTTTATGTACTTTCTGTTCAGTAATAAGAAGTATTCAATCATGAACAGAATCTGTTTTAATGTCCGGATTCTGCCAATGGAGGCAGGAACCTTCAGCTAAGCCCTAATTTCCAGGCTACTTTCTAAGCATTAAATCAAGCTATTGTCACTATACATTTCAGCCTTAACACTGTTGTGTACCTACTGCAACTTAAGATAGACCTTTGGTATCACTTAGCTCACTTGGGCTGCCAAGCATTAATTTATTATGTTCTGTTGTGATAATGTTCTCTAATCCTTTCATAACAACATAGGAGAGCTGATACAAAAGCTCATTCAAAAAGGATATGAAAGGTTTTATAATGGAAATGTTTACTCATGAAGTTCTTACCTAGTGAAGCAAACAGATTTCAGAGAAAAGCAGACACAAGAACTCCTTCTCATATCACCATCATACCTGAATTAGGTCTGTCTAATAGGAGACACTGAAGGTGTTCTCCCCAGAGCAGGAATTCCCTGCCAACACTCCTGTGCTTCCATGGAAATACTGGCCATCTACTAGCTCTATTAGACTATAGTTGAAGAGATACAGGACATCTACAGAATTCAAGAGTTGTAATCTATCTCTAATGCCCTTTCTGACCAACTGTCACAGTGTTTTCAGCATGGTAATGTATTGCAGCCAGCCCGATTCCTCACCTCAGGCACTGCAGGACACTGCAATGACACCCAGGACTCCTGCAAGGCTCAGGCAGGGGGGCACCTGAACACAGAAGCAGCCACGTTTTCCTTGTGTAAGGAAGATGAGAGAAAATGCTGTTCATGTTTCCTCTGGCTGCACTTATGACTCGTCTCACAGGAAAAGCCACTCTGGTGCAATGTGCTCCCCGGAGCACTAGAAATCACAGTTCCACATTGTATATTTGACATAACTGTTGAGCAAGTAAAAAGTAATTGAGGTCTCTATTTCCTCAAAATACACCAACAAAATAGGATTTTTATTTTTTTAAAAAAATGTATTTTCTGGCTTTCACTTTGGAGGCTTTTGATAACTGAAATATGACTTTTAATTGAAAAAGCCAGAATAAGCTTTCTAGGTATATTTTTAGTATCCAAACAGACCATCTCACTGAGTTTTCCCCAAATGATACAAATAGATAAACCTTGCAGAAAGTGCTCATAGATTATTCAATATATTAATTATATGTCACTATTTACCCACAGGAGTTGAATTATTATTTCACCCTCCGTTAAAAGATATTCTACTTCCAAATCCATTAAAGGAATTATAACTTTCAAAGAATTCACTTTAACTGTACAGCACTCTCCATGGACAAATAATATTTTAACTGGATCAGAACATTTCACTTCTAGCCATAGATACTGCCTGTCAGCAGAAAGCTCATCAGCCCAGACTTTGTAAAAATATACTGCAAATGCCAAGTTGCCCAGAACTACCATGACTTACTCATTTTGGTCTGTGCTGGTGTGTGGGGAGAAGTCAGCCAGCACTGTCAATGACAGGCTTTAGGCACAGCTCTCTCCAATTAAGTATAGTGTGTACTTCTTCAAACTGTATCATTTACCACAATTTAATTTTGAGGGGTTTGGTGTCCACTTCTAAAATACTAGTTGCAAAACCAAAACTGTATATAAACAAACTGGAACATCTCATTTGAAAAACATTCAGCTATTGAATGAGACCATCAGATGGTATATGGGCTACTGTGATATACATCTCCCATATTATATGTTCTGAACTTGAATTGCTGTTGTGTCTTGTGGCCTGTTAACATCTAATATGCCCTTTTTTTTTTCTCCCGCTGTTTCTCAATTGCAGTGGAACTTGCCATGAAAATCATAACTTGTTATAAGCCTATTGTTCAGATGAGCATAGAGCCTGCTCAAGGGTCAGAATGGGTCTCCTGAGCTCTAGCTACATGTTAAATTAGCTTTTTGATTGATTCAGGGGCGTACCAGTGCAACTCCCAGGTAGCTGATACAAACACTTAACTCACTAAGACACGCTCATCAGCCATTTTATTTGCTTCTTAGCACAGTGATTCTACCATAGATCTTACACACTTTGAGAATCCTGCTCAGTTTCACCAGCTGTATTGCTGTTTGAAAGGTACAGCTAAAGCCTCCCTGCAGTGTGGCAGGTTCGTGGTGAGCAGTCATGAGAAAACGTATCTGGACTAGGTAGCTGAGAAGCCAGAAGTTCACAGAACTGCTTACAAAACAGGTGAGGGCTGATGCCAGAGCTAGCAATTGAAATTTGGAACTATAGGGCTTCTGGGCTTTGATTCAAGTGATCAACTACTGCAAGGTTGAAGTGAGACCAAACTGACTTGTGTTTGCTGCACAGTATTTGTACTGCACTGAATGTGACCCACTCTTCAGTGTTCTGCTGATTGTCAGCAGGGGTCAAGAAAGGGTCTTTCATCTTGAAGCATAACTTGAAAACACCAAATAGAAGGGAATTTATCTTCTGACTTACAAAAAGCAGAGATGTGATACTGCACAGGATTTGCCGATGCTCTCTTCTTGGTTGAGTGATTTGCTCACTTGTTTTTACACCCAATGCTAAATCTATGGTCAAGAAGAAGGATTTTTTCTTACCCTGCTAAGATCATCTGGGCATTTTCAAGTACATTCCTAGTATTATAGCACATAATTTAACCTCTTCTACAATATTCTGTGAATTACAAGGTTTTGAGTCTTTGACCTTTGCATCAAGTCTGCTGTAAGACAGTGTTTTTACAACTTCTTGCACTGGGGAAGGAAGAGGGGAAGGAGAACAGAAGAGCGGGTACTCTGTTGGTTCATTCTGGGCTCTACACCCCTGACAGCAATCTGTGGTGGTCAGAGTCTGGATTTGATAAGTGATCACTTTCAGCCCTTTAACCACCTCTCTCTAGCTCACTATAACCACTATCCCCTCTTTGATTAGTTCGGTTAAATGCTTAATTTAGGGCAGGCACAACTCACACCTCCTGTCTGCATGAAGGCAAGCACAATGGGGCCCTCATGTTGACTTAAAGGGAGATTAAAGGTCTTACTCTTCTTTTAGGTCAGAGTAGAGATTCCTCTAACAAAGCCAGTTTTAGATCTGCCACTCAAACTCTTCTTATCCACATATATACAATATATTTTTATAGTTCTTCCATGCTGTTAAACTAGCTCTTTTTTATATATAAGGAACTTAATTAAGGTGGAAAACACCCCAGACTACTTCACACATGCTAAGTCTTCTTATTCAGGAAACAGTCAGCTTCCTAGATTACACAATCACACTTAGCCCAGGAACAGGGTACTTGAAGAACTGGGTTATTCTTGGTGCTAGCTTTTGTAAATGCTCTTCTCTGAACTTCTCATTAACCTTCTGAACCTCATGCCTACTGGATGGATCCCAGCCAGCATCCTTCAACTACCAAAGGACTCTTTGAAAAGAGAGTTTACACCTCAGTTTCCAAATTGTGTTACTGTGTCATACTAACTATATAGAAGAGGAAAGCAAACAGTGGATTTGCCTTTTTAGAAACAGCAGTTGATTAAAAAATAAGGTACCAATAATGTGAGAATCATACAGCCCTGAACCCTTCAGACATTTTGGCACATAGCTCTGTCTCTCTCGGACAATTGCATCCCCTTTTTCACTACTTCTCTACTCCTGTTCCAAAGCTCCCCCCTGAAGCCATCGGGGGGTGGGGAGCGGAGCGGGTTGTGAAGTGTCTTGGGGTAATCCACTTTGACAGGGAACTACGCTGATTAAAAATTATGGCTTTGGAACAGCAAAGCTCCCACTGCTGTCCATGTACAAGTTGCTGCTTTCTATTTAAACCTTAACAGTCACATCTAATCAAGAGAAAATAAGGACGTTTTTATGAATTCCATGAGAAAAATTCCCCTCAGGTGTAGGTTGCACGGTTTGATCAGCTCCAGTATCATGTTTTGTGTTTCATATTAATCCTGCAGATTTGGAGCCAAAAATGCTAGCTTGCATACTCGCCTGGCGGCCAGGCAAAAGCAGTTTGGCAATTTGTTATTATTTCAGCTAAACTTGCAATATGCAAATTAAGATTTATGGCAAATGAAGGCTTAAAACTACACATTTATCTTCACATAGAAAAGGTACTATGTAGTTGCAAGATGCCAAAAAATACCAGAGCTGGGCAGAGAACAAGCGAATTACAACTCCCAGAAGGCACTGGAGCGTTGTACATCAGCATTTTGTGTCCTGATGACAGGAAACAAACTATTTCACAGTCTGAGATTTTCTGGAAGATATGGAGCTGACCCAGCCCTCAGACTAAGTATCTGGTTTCAGTGTTTCCAACTGAAAATTGTTAAAGTGTCAGGTAAATCTAGGTTTTTCAACAAGGCTAAACTAAAAGAAAAAATACTGGTTTATGGAATGTAAATATCCTGTTGAACATACAGTGATGGGAAAAAACTGATCAAGTACAGATAACATTTATATTCCTTACTATTCTCCCCCTTGATTCTCCAAGCATAAGCAATTCAGATGGTCGCAGCCCTGTGCCAATTCAGCTTTGCTGCAATCACACAGAGGCAAAGAGACAAGATACTGCCTATTGCCTACCTCATCTTTCTGGGGTAGTACAGAATAACACAAACCATGTAAGCAAGATTCAGAGGTGCTCTACAGAGATGTGTTCCTGTGTGGTCTTATTCCCTGCTTTGTATTCTGCAGTGCTGAAGACAATAGGATGACACATGGACTGGAGATAGATCCATGCATACTTTCCTTCCTAAGTCAGGGTTTCCAATGAATAGCATTGGAAAACTGAGATACATGCCCAAAGTTCAGCTCAGCCTGAGCCTTGGGGTCCAATTTTTGTCTCAATCAGAAATAATTTCCCTTAAGTTAAAGGATTCAAAACCATACAAAATCAGTGCATACAAGCCAAACTCAAGCCACATCTGTGATACGGACTTTAACAACAAGAAGGATGTTAAGTGAACAGCACATATTTTCTCCTCAGTCTATCCCCTCACATACAAAATACAGTTTCCATGTTCTGGAAGCTGCTCTGCCTCACTCCTTTACCTTACTGGAACAAACTAGCCATGGTTATGCACAGTCTACCTTACTACCTGATTTTATCTAACTCCTATGAATACTGTATAGATCTTGAAACACTGGCGTTGTGAGGAAGTAATTCTAGTGAGGCTTGGACTTCGTTGATATAAATACTTAGTTCTGTCTTGGAGAACAGAACTGGTTTAATCAAAGGGATGTGGTGTCCAGTACATGTGGAGGTGGGTTCCCTCAGCCCACAGCTGAGCAGCTGGTGCCTGGAACCTGCTGTGGCTGATGAGAGGGTGCTCTCCAGTGTGAGATCAGAGAATGGCAGAGCAGCAGAAGAGCTGTGTTTCAGCAAGTAGAAGAATATGTGTGTTCTTAGACAGCCACCTAGTGAGCTTAGTGAGGAATCAAGAGCTGGAAGAAAATTCAGTGAACTCTAACAGAGACTGTAGTTAGACTATAGACAGTACTAGAACAGTGCTAAAATGAGCAAAGCATTTCATAGGTTTTTCGCCTCAGAGTCAATGCAGTAGCAGGGCAGAAAGGTTCTTGAATTACTTAACAGCTGTAAGATGAGATCCCTCATCACCTTATAATGCTAGAATGAATGTTCAGCTGAGGGTTCAAGTACTAAAAAGATGTCTGAGGGTTAAGCGAATTTCAAATTTTTTTTTAGGAACAAGTATATATGTATGTTTATATACATATATATTCACCTTATCTGTTTCTTTCTTACCCATTTCTAAATCAAAACATCACCATTGACTGAAAACCCTTACACTATCCAATATAAAAAAAGGGGCAAAGTCCAGAGGGAGAGATCCTTAAGACACCCTTGGGAATTTGCACAGAGAGCCTGCTGCACCAGTGTGCTTGTGTTCTCTATCACTTCTGCTAACCTAAATTTGAATGTGGGTGTGAAAATAACATGAAGTCTTTTGAGTAAGACAAGGAACTTAAGAGTCCAGTTCCTATCAATCAGGAACAGCACGTGCATTTGCTAGTTGTGTGTGCTAAATTCTAGCTCTATGAAATAACACGGAAAAAAAAAAGCCTCCAGCCACAGGGGTCCCCAGGAAAACATTCAGGTATCATTTCTGAGTTTCCCTTTGCAAAGTTACTCCAGGGAGAACTCTGATAAAGTTACACTTATGGTTTCATATCTGTGCTAGTGCTCTGGATGTTCACAGCACCACAATATGCAACTTTATCCTCACATTAGAAAGACACAGAATCTTTGGAATTATAATGAGGCAGCCAGAGCTGGCACCTCATCAGTCCAGTGGTTACCTATTAACCACTGCTTGCTAAATTACTTTTTGCTATGAAGATCACTTGTGAGAATAAAGCTCCCAGATGACCTCTTTTTATCACTGTGATCATTGAAAAGAAAATGAAAAAAATCAGCTGAAATAAAAACTTAAGACACTAGTGGAAAACCTTATCAAAACCATGGTTCTCCAAAGTTTTATCTAATATTAATACGCCACAAAATAGCTGCAGGGTGGTGAGCAGGTCAAAGAAGAAACATTTAAACCCTGCTGATGATACTCTGCTTGCAATGTTGTAGAATTTCTACTTAGATATTTACTGCCCCCCAAAACCCAGATACAGAGAACTGCCATAGCTGCAGATCATGTCAGTCCTGAACCGCTGCTGCAGCCTCGCACATTCAGTTCCTTTGTTCTTAGAGACTCGCGGTTTGTAATCCCCAAGTTCAACAATACAATAATATACTAAAAAAAAATATGAGTGTGCTTTGAATTCCTCTCAGAGACATCAGCTCTACATGGCTAATTAAATATCCTCGACACACAAAAAAATAATTGTAAGGAAAAAGAAATCTCCCTCATGAGGGCCAGATGATTTTAATTAGGTCTCACTCAGAATCTTCCTAGGCTCACATGGCTCAGCTCTCTACAAAATGCTCAGTCACACCAAGACTGCACGCTGTGCTCCAGGCCTCTCCTTGCCCCTTCACACTGGTTGCTGCTCTTCTGTCCCAATTTCTCTGTTCCTTAAGAATTTACTGTCACCCAGCCCTCAGGGCCCCAGTTCTGAAACTCCCCAGATATGTGGGGCTGGCGCCATTTGCTGATATCTTTTTTTTTTAATACCTCGGGAAGAGCTAGCCTGCACATATGGCATGCTTCTGTGTAGAAGCTGAACATATGCACAAAGGTTCCACACAAAATCTGTGGAGGAGGAGAACCAGTATTTATTTATTGCAGATAAGAGCTACAGCCCCTTTAGCCTCCCACAGACACAAGCAGATCTGCTATCAGTCCAGCAACTGGAATGTAAACTCGGATCTCACTGCTTTCCTTAGAGGGAGGGCAGGAGGGGGTAAATCCTGATAGCAGCTCAGCAGATCCTGGAGGGCATCACCACAGGGAGTGTGGGTACCACCACCAACAGAAGAGAGCCTGACAAATTCACACTTCTGTCACCTCCATCCACAAACCTCAGGTTTTGTTTCTTTTGTACCCAGGGAGGAATTTATGCCACGCTGCTGTGGTGTTCTGTGACTGTGCTGAGATGTGAGATAAGCACTTTTCAGTGTCCCAGTTCCAATTCAGATCTTTAAAGCTTTGGCATTAAAGAATTGAGGCATCTATAAAGTACAATCTTCCACCTTCCCCTTTCCCAGCCATACTTCATTAATGTTGAGTATTAAAATTTATACTCCATGAGAACTGGAATGATATGAATATCCAGTTTGCTCTAAGCAGATATTTACAAACACTAGAATTATTTAAACTGCTTCAGTATAACAGATACTGCTTGTCATAGTTCACAAAGTCCTGCAGTTCCTTCTGTGTGATTTCTCCTTTCTTGGTCCTGAGTATTTTTAAGCATAGGCTTTCGGTTTTTTCTTTTGTGCATGCTACAGGTTCAAACATACCCAGTATTAAGTGTCACAAGCCTCATTCTGGCCCTGAATGACTTTTGTTCACTACAGTGTTCTATCTGTCATCTCAAGGGCTCATTCTAGATCCTGCAATGACTTCTGAATGGGTTTTGGGTTTTTTTAAATGCCAAATCAGGGAGTCTGGCAAATTAAAACTTTAAATACCAGTGTTGGAAAGACAACATGGACCATAGACCTTCTGAAACATCTTCATTACAGTGTCATACTTATCCTCCACTTGGGGCCACCTACAAGTGTTCCCCAAATGGCCACTGGTCCCCAGTGCTCCCTGCTGCTGGAATTCAGCACTCACAGGTGCTGCATGTGACATTTTGGTCTGAACTTCTGCCAGCCACTTCTGCAGCTGCTGAGGTTTCCAGCTCTGCCGTTAGGAGTTCTATTCCTCCATGCTGGGCTTTTTGTTTGTGCTTTATGTTACTTCTAGTACTGCAACTTGTCCAGGAATTTTATCAAGAAATCTGCTTCCAGTTATCAGTTACACACACAAGCCTTTTTAAAAGGACAGTCTCCCCAGTCTCCATGATTCCTCTGTGTGCTTCTCCAGTTTAGCACAGCTATCCACACAGATCTTATTAGAAAAATTTAGAAGACTTTCTCTGTAATTATTAGAGCTTGAAGCAACAAAATTAGATTAAGAGTCATATTTAATTTGGCCAAAGAGAGAAAGCTGCTTAGTGCTGTTGTATTAAGATAGTATTATACTAGAAATCACAGTTATAAGTACTCCAAGCCACATCAGTTCCTTTACCTCTGACGCCAAGCCCTATACGGAGCTTCTGACCTACATGTACAATTCTTGCTTTTATGCAGCTAACCTGAAGTGCAAGTAAAATTCACCCCATCAGGCTCTGCAGAAGGCATTGCTTCTTAATGCTTGAGAATGTATAAAATATATTTGTGTTAGACATGTAAAGTTATACTATATGTTTTTCTTTTAGGTAGTACCTGCATGGCACTAATTTATACATTATGTGGTTAAAATCTTTCCAGTGATGATCCCTAAACAGTCCTTCCGAACACGTGAGTTCCCCTGCAGTAGCCTGGCTGTGTGTTCCCATTGTTATGTCCAGGGGTCCCTTTCTGAGAATATTTGACCTCTGTTCTTGCAAAGTGGATGAGTATTGCATGTTTGTAGACATCTGCTATGGAGAAACATCTCTCTTGTGATGCCTGATTCAGATTTTCCTTTTCCCCCACGACCCTTTGTTCTGACACAAACTTGTAATCACCCCATGAAGTACCGATCAATAGCTGTAAGACACTGCAGGGTGTAAGCTTGTAGAACAATAACGTGAACAACTTCTGAACCTACAGATAGGTTCAGGCACAGCCTGCAATTTTGTTCTAGGACTTCTGTCCATTCATTTGACAATTTGTTCAATACCATTGCTCTGCCATATTAAGTGAAATGTCTAGGCAGGAACTGAAAGGATCCAAAGAATGGAAAGCAGACCAAGTAATGCAGTGCATGCTTGCAAAAGTTGCTCTGCAGACACGACTTGCCTGAGAATCTTTGCAGGCAGCAAAATTTCAAAGTTCTATAAAGAATATGATAAAAAACCCTGTATTTGCTGGATGACTTGCTTGCAAAAACTGATTTGTTCCATCTTAGTGAAAACAAACTCAGAGACACGAAGTTGTCACACTTTTTGTAAAACAGGAGAAATGTTGACCCATCTGAGAAACTAAGATATACCTACTGGTTTAATAGCATTACATGGATTAACAGTATGCTTGCATTGATAATACCACAGGGCTCAGATGACAGAGCCAATAGAAACATGCTACTGAGCTCGGAGATAGCTTTTCTCTCTTGTCAGTGTTGTTCAATGCAGAGCCTATCTAGTTTTGGAGAAAGTCTCCTATTTTGGATCTGAAGGAAAGAAAAAAAAACCAAACCCTCTCTGTTTTCACAGATTTAGGAGATTTAAAGTCAGGCAGTCTGTGAAACTTCATAGAAGCAAAAACTTCCCACAGCTCATCTAGAACTTAAAAGAGGTATTTGCTCATTCTATTTGATGTTTTACACTCTTCATGTGAGACAATTCCCTCCACTGATCTCCCCTAGTGGTCTTAATTTCAGAACAGAAATGTTGTACCACAGGAGGAGGCTGCATGGTGAGGTGGTAGAATAAGTTGTAGAGAAACTCTTAAGTCATATGGGAAAACTTTGAAGGCAAGTTACAGGTGTTTAGATTATTACAAAATGAATGATAAATTCTTCCTCTATGCACTTTTTTTGACATTATTAGAAGAAATGCTCTAACAACTATCCCCACAAGTGTGCTATTTTTGCTGTTCAGTATCAGTATGACCTGAAAACTTTTAACCTTTTTGCCCCTTGTTCCTGTACCTACACATCAAGAGGGCTGTGGAACTAAACTGCAAAGACACTACCACTAACAGGCTCTGAAAACACAGAAGAAAGAGTATGCAGATGTCCTCCAACTATAGCTGATTGCTATGTAAGCCTAAGAAGAATTGATCAAAGGCCAGTGCAAGATTTGAAAGAGCACATCATGCAACACGAGAAAGGTATGACACAAGACAACCCTTCAGGTGGATCTGAGTGGCCTGACCTGTTTGCTAGATTAAAATGTGTCTGGGTTAAACCTAAGCAGTATAAAGTCTCCATTACACCTCTCAGAGCACATCACAAGAATCGACTCCTTACAGCTACAGTTGCAGGTCTGGAGAGGAGACGGCCTGCTCATGGTCAGACAGATCTGGTGGGTCTTTGCTTAAAGGCATTGCCACCTTCAAAGCACAAACCAGAAGCAGCTTTGCCCTAATTCAGATCGTGGTAAAATCATCAAGATGGTACACAGGGGAAACTTTGCATGAAGAATGTCACAATTCTTAATGTAGTAACTTCATCTTTCTGTGATTTCACTGTAGCTCTTCTCTCTAGCCTTCTGAAAGCACACCTATTTCTGAGCTACCTTTGCTAGTAGCATTCTCTCAGAGTTGATAAAAATTGAAGCAAGTTTATTAATGTTACACCTGTTCCTTTAATATACACCTCCAGAAAGGTGTTTAATGAGAGTGCTTTTCATAGCATGTAGCCAAGCTCTCTAAGCCCCCCTTCACAAGCCTCCTTCATTGAACCAGGCATTAAAGACAGTGCATAAATGAGAAATTGTATTCACATTGTTTGCCTGAAAGTTTTGTACATATGTGGATCTACTCATATGCTTTAAGAAAAAACACTCTTACAAGTAAAAACATGAATGTGTCCTTAAAATTGCCCTTCTGAAAATAGCTCAGCCTATTTGTAAGAATTCCTGCAATTTAGCACATGCTTCATCTTTAGCTCAGAGTGTTAGCCAAGTAATAATCAGCACTCAGCAAGAATTAGAAAGCCAGTTTGTCACAGTGAGGTCATGGGGAAGATTATTCCTGCTTTATGTCTCCATTTATAATAAATATTCCATAGCCTGTCATGGAAAGGATGTAGAACATATTTATACTTCCAACCTCCCTTTTCACATACAATTCATCAACTTGTTCTGGTAAATTCAATAGGAGCCTATTCCCTTTTGTCATTTTTTACATGCCTCCTGGCTAAGAAGAACTAATAATCTACCTTAGAGTGCAATGGAGATATTGTGTATCTTTGAAAGTTAATGTAGGATAGATTTAGATTAGCAAAGGTATTTAGGTATTTCCTTTTTAGGTAGAACATAACTGTATAAATCTTCTTCTCAGAGTCAAGTCAAACATATGATGCACTCACCTCATATTTAGGCTGCTTATGACCATCTGTTGAGATATCATGATTCAATTTCACAACTTCATCCTACTCCTGTCCAAGTATTTATTGCCAGATAACTGTGGTGTCGGAGAAGCAGCCTACGTGACAGTGCAATGGCTCTCTCTTCCTCTTTCAGAAACACTTTAAGGAAAATCTAATGCATTTCTCAGAACAGAAACATGTTCTTCTCTGAAAAAGGCAACAGGAAATGTGAGCAGTGTCTCACTACGTGGCAATGAGCTATTGGAACAACTTGTGGTAGTCATTAAGGAATTAGTCCTACCCTAAGGGACCTCATAAGAACATCTTAGATAGTGCAGTTATCTCTGCATCTGCACGTATCTCTACATCTGCATGTAGAGGTGCCAAGGAAAATGCTGATGAAGTTGGCTACTGCATAGCTTATGGGAGTACTGTATGAACAGACTTTCTGCAGATGGGATTGGCTATGTTGGGGAAATCACTAACCCAATTACTGTGTCTTAATGCTCGGGCAAGCCAGAGCAACCAGACTGATCTATAACGGGTGGCTTCCAACACGACATCTCCCGTACCCAGATGCTCAGAATTCAGCAGACATTAGACACAATTTTCCTATGTCCTTGGATTCTCTGAGCAAATATGGCAAAGGAGCTGGTTGTGATATTTTCACACAGGCTGGAGACTCCTCACACCAGGAAATTCCCTTGAGAATATTTGGAGAACAGCACATACCAGCAGCAGTTTGCAACTTGGTGTTGCTGAGTTTGGAAAACAGGTGAAGAAAAGCTTTAGGTTCTTTTCCTTTTTACTCTGAACATCTTAGCAGCACTGTGGTGCCCATGCAACTTTAAAAATAAAATAACAAAATAAATCAGATTGAGGAATGTATTATATTCAGGTCTCAAACCACTGCAATGTTATAGAAAGGCAGGAAACAAAACATGTCAGCTAAGATTTCAACAGGATGGTACCTCAGAAAGGTTTACAGCATGAAATTGTCCAGCAAACTGAAAGCATTTATTTATGAGACATGAAGATACACATTGTATCTGTGTCCACTAAACTACACTAAAACGAATATTTTAATGCATATTGTGAAAGTAAATTGAGTGTAGACAGCTATTTCTTTTTTACAAAACATATGGGAATGATCATGCTGGAATTGCTCTTTTCAGAAATTCACACATGAAGTTTTGGGGAACTTCCAGTTGTACTCAAAAAAAAATAAATCACTTAGAAAACAACAATTTTTTTCTACGAAGAAAGTTTCTAATCCTACATTTCTTAATCCTATAATTCTTACCCAAATGGCTTTCACTGAAGTTGGCTGCATGAAGAAGTATTCTCAAGTGAGTGAAAAATAATAATGAAAAAAGTAGTAATATATTTAAGCTTCAAACAGAAATAGATGTTTGTCTTGAGACAAACTTGAGAAATAACTTGCATATGCATTTTTTTTTCACAACAGCATAAGAGTTGCTGATAGGGTTGTGTGGCATATGATAGGGGAGCTGATTCTGAACTGATATTTAATGCCTAGCAGCATTTAACTATTTCACAAATAGAGCTAACAGAGAAAATGAATGCACCTAGCCTGAAGAAGAGAAAGGACAAGGATCCTGGAAATAGAGAGGAAGAAAGATTATTACTTCTTTCCCCTAAGGTCAGAATCTGTTAAAACCTTACGTAAGCTTGTGGAGTTTTTCAGCCAATTCACACAACTGTTCCTTCAAGGCAAGAAATCAGAGAATGGATGAATGAATGAACAACAGTTTAAGAGAATCACACTGAGAACAAAGCAGTTATCACATCTAGGTGTTGAAAGATGTCAGAATTTGTATTTTAAGTCTATAAAATTACCATCTTGCTCTGATGACCTGAAGATAAGTTCCTTTACCTCCATCTCCTGATCTTTTTTTCACAACATACATCCCCTCTCAGTTGCAGATCTGACCTGGGTCATTTCCCATAGTCTCTCCCTAAAAGCTCCTGACATCAGCACCTGGTCATTAGCTCTGGCTGTCTAACTTTATAGTAGCCATATCTCATTTTCCATATCCAGGAATTGTTATCATCACATCATTCAGTTCACTGGACATTTCCACCATTATTCTAAGCAGAATTACATGACATTGTAGAGGTTTTGTTTTGGGTCATTTCAGTCCTCTAACATAAAGCTGCTGCTAATCCGAGCAGCAGACTTTGCATTCTGATATATACACATACCCAGATATTCACCTTCCATGGAAAAAAAATGGTGTTTACCTGAACAAAATGTCAAGTGAGCTTAAACCCACAAGTTTTGTGAGTCTTTCTGAGGCTGCAGCACTTTAAATCTATCAGTATAGCGTGTAAAACAATCAATAGTTCATAATGTTTAATGACCCTTTTCAACTCACCATGTGCAGTTCAGAGAACAGCACTAGCAACTCTGCTCCAGCTGGGGAGACAGAGGCAAGTTTATGTCCCTTCTAAAGTAACACCTACCATTAGCATCAGGCTGCTAATTCTAATTCAGGAAAGTCACTTTAAAGCCTGTATACAATCCCACCCACCTTACTGAATCCTTTCCCATGCTACCAAAAACCTGAAAGCATTTTGCTGAATAAATCTTAAAGAAAATAATAAAAAAGTAACAAGGGGCAAGCCAACTGAAAAGTGAGAATAAGGATTAAAAATTTGCAAGACAAATAAAGATATGAGCACTGAAGAAAAAGAACCCAGAAGCACGTGTTCTACATCATAGGTAACGTATCTTTGGTTAAGATGGGCTACACAAACCTGTCATAAAAGCCTCCTGCAGACCCATGAAGAACTGTATTTTTAAAAATCCTATAAAAAACACTGAAAACAAACCCAGTTCAGTATAACTAAATACTATTTCTTATTGAAGTAAAATAATGTAGCAGGAGTGCAGCACTCAGTTAAATCTCTGGCACTTAACAGCACTTAGAGAAATACACAATGCAATCTTGGAAGCCAGGCAAAGACAGATGGAAACGAACAATAAGTGAGTGGGTGGCTAGACACACAGAAAATCTCACCCAACATTTTATCTTCCAGCTGCTTCTCCTTGTAACTATACCTTTACACTACCAATTCAAACTCCAGATTTCCCTTCCCAACACTGGAAATGGCAGAAGGAGTGTTTATGACAGAGTGGAATGTGTTTAAACACAAAAAACAAACAACAAAATTAAAATCTGAAAGTAAGCATTTGAGAGCACAGACTCTTGAGAAAGATTTCTTTAAAATAAAACATTCTTGTTATTTCCTTTGTTTTTCCATATTGTTCTTTAATCTCCCTCCTAGAGGGGAGTCTGAACAACAGCAAAAGATAAGTAGAGAAGAGATGAAAGAAGGGAAGATGCAGCTTTGAAAATGTAGAATCTGTTTCTTTTTGTCAAGCTCTCTAGTATCACCTGCAGCCCTCTGGAAAAGCAGTAGGAAACCTGCTGGGGTGGGAGTTTTGCTGCAAGCTTGTGTTACAAACAGTACATTTTTGCATGGCACAGAGCACTGTCTTTTTCATCCTTCCCATCAGGTCTAATGATATTTGACACTTACAAGTTAACATACACCGTGTTAATTCAAAACATTATAAATCATCTTTCATTTAAATTTATGCTGCTCCTGTGGGGCAGAGGGAGGATAAAAACCCCAAGTGATTAAAAGCTAGGTAGTTACTGAACAAGTTTCCAGGCTCAATAAACTACAAGAGTCAGTGAAATTCTTGAATGGGTTGTATACAGGAGGATTGCTGCCTGCGCCGTATCACCATAGACACTTCAAAGAAACAGATGGTTAATATTTCCTACTGTCATCAAATGTGCAGTGATACTAGGAGACCAAAACTTTCATCTTCCTCTCCATAGGAAGAAATACTTTCCTACCTAATATAAAGTTAGTTCTTCAAGAAATAAGTGATAAACAAAGCATGCTTAGGGCTGAAAGTACATTTATAATGTAGCCCTAGATTACTTCTTCAAACAAAACCCAATCCCAACATGCTGGACTTTAGGAGTTCTGACTCACCATCTACATCATATTGCATCTACTGTAATTATCACTTTCCATCCCCATTTACTAGACTCAGAGTACAATAAAACCATTTTCAACAGAATCAGCACATTCAGAATCAATCTGGTTTATTGATGCAAAAGAAAAAGTAGACCTCCACTTGAAGCTTCCACTAATTTAGATTTCTTACTTAAAAGAAGCAAAACACTTTTGAGTTGTCCCTGGTGACCAATTCCCAATGAGAATGGTGTTGGCAAAGAGCACTAAATGAGTGCAACAAAGGACACTATTCCCTGGCACTAAGACAGTGTGTTTTTATGGCAAAACCATACTGATTTCAGGACATTCTGTAGTCAAGCACTCTGGACTGCTGCAAAGACTTTGCAAGAGTTGCAGCATCAAATTTTATCAGTTGTGTCAGTTTGATTGGGTTGTATCTAGCTTCAGAGATGCCAGCTATATAGTACTATTTTATTGCTTGTACCTCTGAGAAAGACTGTATTATCTAGCTCTAGAAATGTACTTAGAGGGCTGTAAATAAAAAGCAAAATTCTGCAGGAATAGAATTCCAGGTTGTGAATGGCAAGAGGGCACATTCACAATACAACACTGGTAGCATTTTCTGGCCCCTTGTTAAGTGATATTGCTATTTTAGCAATTGAATAAAGATGGAGGAAGCTACAGCAACTTTGCCTTAGGTCAGAAGGGAGATCAGTGTATAGGTTCAGAAAAACCCTCTGGATTTCCATCTTCTGCATGTAAGTTCCCTATCTTAGGGAACACTCTTTGTTGAGTAGCTATAAAATAGGCTTTTGATTAAATATCAAAATTAAGTACAGAAAAGACTAATTCTGCTGAGCAGAAACTTTGCATAATGCACATCATAGCACATATAAAGCACAGAGATGGCTCTTTTGAAGATACGTGCTGACCTGCATCCAATGCCTACCATTACCTTCCAGCATATCGCTTACCTTGCAGTATTGCTGATGTGTTCAGTATCACAGATGACAATAGAAACTCAGCTAATGGAGACTTTACTTCAGCTGACATAGTGGAGAGCTCCTCTGAGAGCAAGGGCTGCAGAGTTTGCATTTCTGTGTTGTGTTGATCCTAATCCAACATCCATTCCAGCTGATGGAAAGACTCCTGGTGACTTCAGCATCCATTATATTAGGCCCTTGGTGCAGTTAGTTGCAGTGACAGTGTTTGAATGCTGAAGTTCTTGAACCCTTATCCTACATGGATATTTCACAACTTAAGGAACACTTGTAGGACAGAGCTAGAGAGTTATTTTCTCTTTCTTTCAGTGCTCATTTTACAGTCTACCATAAAAATACCAGTTTCTCCAAGCTACCGAGTAACCTTTCTTGCTTTCACATGCTTTTGTTCTCAGAAAGAGAAAAATCAGACAAAAATACCAGCTGCATTATCTCAATAGTAAAAAGCTACTTCAGAGCAATGACTGTCTTAATTTTTCCAGTATTTAGTGCAGAATTGGATTGTGTTGAGAGTTGAAAAGAACCGGCCATTTCATTTAGCAAACTATAAATTCCTAGTTAAAACCTTCTTCTATTTCAAGCAAGTCCCTATATCACACAAGGCCATGCACTGCCTTGATCATGGACCGAGAGAAGTGGTTCTCTCAAGACACTCAGCTGAAAACTGCTCAAATACCACCTCATACTAAATAGTTTAAAACTTGCTTGCTTTAAAAAAAGTTTCAACAGTCTGATTTCTCCACCCCACACCTTGTACTTGCTTCTGAAATTGCTATTGCTTCCTAAAATCCACATAGGAATGATTTCTTTCAGAACCATAGCTGTCTGGTGTTTTGTCATACTATTACTGTGATTAAATATATTAGTTCTCAGCAGGAACTCCTACTGACAAACCATCAGAAACTCAAGTGCTTAGGAGAAATCAGCTGTATATGTAACCAGGATTTTCACTGTCCCTTTTTTTCTATTTGTAAGTGCTTCCATAATACGAGATGTCACAACTAACAGGAGAAGTTTAATGATTTTACACCATATTCTTTGTCCCTTCCAGCACCAGCCCTTTCCCTTTACTGTTTAACAGAACAATGCCTACACTTGGTGACAGTGCTATGACCAAGGCTCACCAAGTAACAAGCCACTAAAATTTGAAATCAAGGTGAACTTTATTACTATAAGAACATATTTTGGTTTGTGTTTTGATGTTGTTTTCTTGAACTTAAGGTAAGATGGCATCATCAGGAAAATGACATATTTTGGAAGATTGTTTCAAGAGAAAGAGGATTACAGGCTATTCATGGAAACAATCTACTTGAGGTATTTCCTAGACATGCTATCACTGTCATAGTAAAATTTCAATGTGTGAGGCAGATAAATAAGGATGGCAACTGAGCTGCAAATTGACCTTGTAGGCTTGGGATAGATTTAGTCACTGCTGCCAAAGAAATTTTCAGGTACATCAGAGATTTGTGCCCAGGGGTCCTCTTCTTACCCAACTAACTTGTAATCACAACTGTCAGTTTCAGAACATTTATATGACCCTGTGGAGTGTAATGTGAGTCAACCATCTGAATGTGAAATTCGTTAGACAACTGCAGCATGCTCAGTGGGAGCAGATTGTGAGACAACGATGATGTATAAGAGAAGATGAAAGAACAGGGTAAAGGGTTCCTGCGGTGGTTTTGCAGGTTTGGGAATAGGTGTGCACATATTATGTGCCAATGTGCCTTCTCACACACCTCAAAAGAGATCATTTGGATGCTGTGAAAACTTCAGCAGTAACAGAACCTGACACCTATCTCTTCCAGTATCAGGGTATAACAATGATTGGACTACACTTTAATAAGTCTTGCCATTCCTTGTTTATCAAGGACATCAGGCTTTGAAAGCACGACCTGCTAGATTATAATTTTGCTCTAAGAGGCGTGAGCAGCCCCCACCACACCACTCTACCCATTACCCACAGCACATCATAGCCTATGCCAATCACTTACCTGTAAATCATTCTATTGTGTAAAGGGGTTTTGAACACTACTAACTTGTGTCTAGTACAAGCAGGGCTGATTTATTACTCCTCCCCCACTTATACTTGTTTTAGTCTCCAGTAGTCCAAAAGGGATCTATTGATACAGCTAAGTGCTTTATGTAAAACTGAACCCTTAGGCAATGAGCAACTACTTGGCAAGCTCTCACTGAGTTATCAGTTACATATTTTTTCATTTAAGTCTAATTTTACTTCCCACTTCTATTTTTCCCCATAATTTCTTATTGCTGAGGTGGCACTTAGAAAAGCAGTATTACTATTAAAAGAATCGATACATAGATTGCACAATACCTACACTGCTTCATTCTGTTTGCATCCTGTGCCCTTCATATGTCATGAATAGTGATCAATTATGAAGATCTGTCAGGTTTGTTATTGCATGAGATCATTTATTCTGTTCAGAGTATAAAGCAAAGTCAGCAAGCCAAGAACATATCAAGTCAACTACAGCTTCAAAGCCTACAGCCTGTTAGAAAGACAAGAATATTTCCTATATTCTAAACTCAGAGCTTAAGAACAAAGGGACAAATCTCTTCAGTGTGATTCTCACAATGTAATTGAGAATCACAAGATACAGCTTGAAAATTTCTGAAAAACTTTTTCTAATAGTGTTTTTGCCTTAAGGTTTTCCTCTAACAGTCTCTCCTCCATCATAAAACCAGTCAACCAGAACAGCACTTATCAGCTCCTTTTTATACTGGACCAAGAGAATTACTTCATTTTCCACAGCTGGCCCAGTTGAAGTTCTCTGAGAATTACAATTAGGGCATGCAGCTGTGGTCTTCTCTCACCTCTCTAAGACAATGTCAGCTCGAATTTGCCCAAACTAGCAGATGCCCAAGTGCACTGTAACAGGTAAAAAGAAAAGTAGCAAGTAAGAGCAGAACATGGCTTCCACATCTCTGAGAGCTTGTTACTGGTGTGATTTAGCTCTAGTATTGTAATTGAACAGGCTGGGCACATCATTAAACTTGCAAACACACTCACTTGCTGACTAACAAGACACTAGTTCCATAAACGTGTATACCAAATCCAGGCAAGGGTAAGGTCAAAGACAGATTTTGTTTCTTAAGGTTTTATGGCTTTGCTTTTCTTCACAAGATAAAAGACAAAGACAAGAACAGAATTTCTTATAGTGATTTTCAACTAACGCTTTGAAGGGGAATTTCTGAATATTTAAACTTTCCCTCACAGTGGGATTTCTGGTATTTGTAGCCACTGCCAAGGAAGGATCTTTACTACTAAACTGGTTGAGACTGAAAGTGAACATACTGCATAGTCCGGGAGAGATGCCAGAACTGCGAGTTCTCTGTGCAGCTACAGAACAGGTAGAGTGCAAGTACAGCATGTTCAAGATATTCTCTATACTCAGCAAACATCTCATCCTAATTTGGAAAGGACTATGTTGAGGGTAAGAAGTTTTTCCATTCTGCACTTCCATTCAGCAGTGATTTAAGAAGCTAATGAGTGCCAGCAGTTGAGGTCCAGATCCTAAATAAGCTTAAGCACCTATTATCTAGTGCATCTCATGCCAGCTGAAAGTCATGTACCTCAGAGGATCTGAACCCAAACTTCATCCCAAGAGGTATGGCCCTACATGTTGAACCTTCTCTTGCTGTCCAGTTAGAGTACACCCAGGCACATGGAGACCAGTTCACACTTGTGCTCAGACCTCACAGGCATGAAGAATAGAAATGACTCAGAATACAAAGAGGAGCTTGACCCCAGGTACCAAAACTTGTAAGGTTTAAGCTACTTGGATCTTCAAACCCTTTATGAACTACCACTTAACATTTAAAGTCTTGAATCAAATTGTTTACATTAAAATGCATCGGGCACTAAGTATCTACTTGGAGGTAAACATCATACCACCAACACCATTAAGACATTAGCTCCTGAGCCTATTGGCTTTTCTCTGTCATTCTGCTTTACGGGGCTCAAGGCAGAAACTATGGTCTTAAACAGCATAGGTCCTATTCTCCTTCCAGCTCAGCATGCTCCTGGCTAGACCTACACAATGTAGTCTGTGCTATTTCCAGGGTCAAATTTTCTTCTCAGTACAGATTTAAACTCTACAGAATGCAGTGGAGATTTTCCAGACGTAACAGCTGGAGTGCATTTAAAGCTGAACTTTCCTTTTTATTATTCTCCCATATATTTCATGCACAGTTCTCTTTTTAAATGTGAACAATCTTAAAATATGTATTTGCATATACAAAACCAGAGTTTGCATCCTAACCTGAATGTGGCCCAATGACATTTGTGTTACTGTGCCTGTCCTGAGACTGCTGATATGTTACACAAGTAATGACAAGCTGCAGAGAAACAATTTAGGAGAAAAGAAATGCAATTCTAAATGTGTTATGCTTATCTACATTTGTAATTCCAGTCATGGATCCTATCTGTTTGTAAATTTCAAAGTAAAGTATCTCTGAACTTGCTAAGTCAGTATGGATATGCTCATCTTTTTCTTGCCGCATAAAATTAGACACATACCAGGCAACTGTGAACTGATTAAAAGAGTCTCTCCAGCAAAATAAAAGAAGATAGGTCTTGTTATCAACTCGGTTGCTGACTCTTGACAGAGGTAAGAATGTAAGGTGCACTGAGATGTTTATGAGATTCCTACCGACTATTATGAGAACTTTAGGAAGTGGTTATATGCTGAAAAGTGACTGAATAAATAGCATTGTGAAGTTCCAAATGTATTTTCTCTCAAAGTCTTACAGAATAAATTTGCCCACTTTACAGGTAAAGATACATTTTCTCTCTCTGACAGCCCTGCATACTCTGAAAGTCACAACTGTGTTCTCCCTGACTTGTGCATTTCATTACTGCTCTTCTGAAGTGGCGTCTTAGTTAAAACTCTATTGTTAATGTAAGACAGAAAAAATTATCCAAACTACTTCCCTACTGCTCCATTGATTACACAGGACTGCTGAGAATAAAAAGACACAGGGAACAGATCTAATGCATTTGAAGAAAACATTATATACATGGCTCCATTTCTGACCAAAAGGAGAGGAGGAACACAGGGACAGGCATGTAAAAGTATTGACCTGTAGGACTTTGGAACTCAAAAGGATTTTGTCACATTCTTTGGCAGCCCACCTTCCAGTCTAGGTTGCTTATGCAACAATTAAAGAATAAATCCCCCCAAAGTCAAACAACCCTTTCATTCTGACCATGAAAAACATCCCATTTATTTCCAGTTCAAATTAGAGACAAAGCTGCAATCTTCCTTACATATACTACTGCTGTCACTGGCTCAACATTACATCTAGAGTGCAAGGAGCTTGGTCACGGCCAAAGGCAGCCATGCCCCAGAGCCAGCAGAGGAAGGCAGCGTACACACCGTGTTCAGTGCCTCTGCTCAGATGGGAGCTGGCAGTTTCACTGGTATCAGCCACTACAGCTGTGCTGCTCAGAACAGAGAGCAAATAGCCAGAGCTTATCTCCACACTGCTTGTGTATTTTGTTGGGTCGTGTGGAGTCTCCTCTCACGCTGATACCAACGTGTTTAATGCACATGAAGAGCTATGCCATGCCTCTGTGCTGTGCTTACCTCGACAGATTCCTCTATGGAGACAAGTGTTTACAGCTGTGATGGCTGCAGTTGCTGGGGGCTAGGAAGTAAATCTTCAAACATTTTTGCTGCGTCTCTGAAGTCTTCCCTTACTCTAGTGGAACTCCTCTCTGGAAAACCTCTCACTTCAGTCGCGTACATGAAGACAATTGGCTTCATGATGTACTAGGAAACTGTGCAACCTGCAGTACATTTACCCATTTAGCTCCTGATATAAATCCTTTAACAGGCCTTGAATATAAAAAACAACTAGCGCACATCCTAAGATTACTATAAAGCTATAACCTTAGCTACAGGGGGACACAAATCACCCTGAGATTTGATTTCTCTGAATCATAAAGGTTCACCATAAAAATCTAGTTATGAGCATCGTTAAAAAAATGTGCTTCAGAGCATGAAATGTTAGAGACATTTGCAATCTTTTAGAAAAATAGCGTCTTGTTCAAGATCAGATTTTAACTCATCCTAAGTTGTCTGAATGTTAACTTCTTGCAGGCGACTCAAAGAGATGTGTAAAAATATGGGCAAAGAGTGTTTTAAGAGTGTCATGTAACACGCCCAGTAGTGGGATGTCATGGTCTGCTCTTCTCAGAAAGGATTAGGGTCACATTTTGAAAGACATTTCAGTCCTAATGATGTAGATAAGTGCCTACTGCCAGTTTGAAAATCGTCAGTATCTCACTTTCATCAAAATCCTTTAAATCTGGAAGGATCTCAGCTGTTTTGAAAAATCCAGGAGGTACTGAGCATGGCAAGTGCCCAAATGACTTGAAAAGTCTAATCATCAGTGCCTTTAAATGGATGGCAAAAGACGTATCGTATAGACCCCTTACACATTTAAAGCAACAGATAAATAAATCACAAAATGTAATGGGATATTTAACATTGCTCTGATTCTGCTCCCTTTATTAGGATATGTCACACTGTGTCATTGAGGTTGACTGCAGTACACAGCTGCAAAATCAGTATGAGATAAAAATCATGCTCAGTATGAATATGTAAAAAATAAAGTAACATTTCTTGTTTGTAAACAGAGGAGATGTCATGATTCACCTTGTGTGTGGGATTTCAGGATTCTGAATAAGAAATTAGCAATGCTCTTTGCTGGATTTCATCAGTATGTTCCCAGCAAAATCTTTTTTGGTAGTGCACGTGAGCTCCTGCATGAGCACAGGAAGAAAGCACCTGGAGAACTGGAAGTTGTACTTTCCATGGATCACTTTGGGACACTTGACTCGAGTCCTCTGGATTTTTCCTTCAAACTATCCCTAAAAGGCAGCAAAATTAATATGATGTGTGGTTAGATGCATTTACCTGCTGATCTGGGTTTGGAACTTTCAGAAAGGTTAGATAACTTTTCTGAAAAACTATTGTGAGTTTGGAGAGAATTTTAAAAATTTAGTAATTTATCCTGTTATGTTTAGAGCTTTCAGAGGAAGTCTGAATATTATCTACTAAAACTCCAGCTCTGATGGATCATTTTCATCTACAGAAAGAATTCTACATGAGAGAATTATTTCACCATCCTATTTTCTAGATGGCAAAAATAAAGCATAGGAAAACAATATGATGCAGAAAATCCAGAATTTGAACTCTTAGCATCCTACAGGTGGTAACTTTATCCACTAAGCCACATGATATACTTTCCAGCAGACCTCCACCAAATGAGGAAATATGCAGTATTTGATGTCTGTCTGGTAATAACAGTGTTCACCATTTAAACATCAACTAAAACATGATTTTAGAGGTCTCATTTTAAAAGAAAGTGAATATTCCTGTTAATATCTTTTACTTAAAATTGCAACTAGCCAGCATGTTATTAGATCAGGTTTAAGCAGTTACCTAAATAGTGATACAGTCATAATTTTCAGCACCCACTCTAGCAAACCACTAGTAGCCTGTCTACTAATACATAACTTTTCTCTGGCAAGGAGACAGTAGTTATTTTGTTCTTACTTTCATGGAGAGGGCAGATCTGAATCCATACTCTCTCACAGTCTGGGACTGTTTGCATCAAGAATTTGTTTTAGCTATAAGGAAATATCTGGGACTTAGTAATTTTCTTCCTATTTCAACTTGTAAATTTCCATGGAAATTGGAAAGCCTTGGAATACTGCCATAGAAGCTTATAAATATTTACTTTTTACCCATTCTTTGATGCATACCTCATGAGCTTGACTTGATGACGGGTCACACTCTAATTTGTTCATGCCATTCTACAACAATGCTGTTTTGAGCTTTCATTGCCATGTTTATTTTATTTACATTGCCCCATTGCTAAACCAAGCATTTTAAACTCCCCAAGAAACTTTCAGTCACAGGAAAACTGGGATTAGATCAAAATGCCCATATGGCACCAGTGACATCTTCTTTGGAGTATAAAAAGGGATGTGGCAAGCAAAGTAAAGATCACTGTGCTTCCCTCACTCCCTTTGTGGGGAAATGAATATTCAAACCACTAGTTCTTAGTAAACACCTTAGATAAATGACCCAACCAAAATCAAGGGAATGCAAAATGTCTCTTTTCATGGACATATGGTAACTTCTCAGACTCAGATCTGCTCCAATCTCTTTGAAACATGTGTATGTTGCTCAATTTTACAGATGGAATCTTCTACGTATGTTCTGAAGTAACACTAGAGGGCAATAACGTATGAGATATTCAGAATTTCTGAGCCTGAGAATACTTGAGAGACATGTCCTTCATTTGTTAACAGTTAAGCAAAATTCATAATTTCCTTCATTTGTTTAATTTTATTTGGCAAGGACTTGTGCTGGGCTAGGAAAGGAGTGAGAAAAAGCTTCACCGAAGAGTGGAAATGAGAAATCATTTGCTTTCTTTCACATTGCTGTGATATTCTTAAGAGAAAGTGAGAAACTCTTTTGGGAAGTATATCTGCATAGGGGGAAGGGGTGTCTCTTCCAAAGAAAATATTAAAGGACATTTCAAGATCTCTGAATTTATTTTGTATTTTGGTGAAGCACTGACAGAGGAAAAGCTCTTGAAAAGGAGAGAAGAGAGAAAAGGGGACACAGAAGGAAAAAGGGAAATGGGGGAAAGAGAAAAAAAAAAAGCTTACAGAGGTAGGTAGAATTAAAAAAATTATCTCTTCATTAGAGGTATCTTACCTGCACAGCCCAACGATTGTACTTACTCTTACTGTCAAACCTCTCTATAAGTTTTATCCCTTAAACCAGGTGATCTCTAAAAGGAGAGTTTGGCAAGGGAGAGGAAGAAGGGTTTTGTTCAAGTTCTCTTTGCTCTTGAATCTAATTTATCAACCTTTTCACATAGTGTCTCAGGCCATATATTATTGTTAACAACTTTGCTTACTCAGACTGCTATTAGTAAAGGATATTGTCTAAAGCTTGGGCACTGTATGGTGCCAGGAAACAAAGCAAAAATCTTTGCATCTTACTGCTTTCAAGTCTCAATAAATTCAAGGTACCTGGATGGCTTTTTGTCTTGAGTTTATGGTTTTGGTGATTAACATCTTCAGACATCAAGAGAAGGTTTTGCTTCAAAAAAGCTTTCTTTTAGGAACTTCAAGTGCAAAATTAATGATTCAGGATTCAGTTTGGAAGAAAGAGATATAAGTGTGAAGTGAACCTTTAATGGTCTGTAAGAAGGAGTGACTGCTTAGAAGAGTTTTTATAGCACAGCATTTCCTGCTACTTCAATAATAATAATAACTATAACAGTAATAATGCCCACTTCTTCCATTTCACTTCCCATCAGCAGAACTCAAGTAATTATTTTCATTTCTTATCTTAAAGGAAGTGTTACCAAAGAAAGGGATGTGATAATGTGGTATGTGTTTTCTACTATCTGTGTTTTTAAGCAATGCAGCAAGACCAGTTTTGTCTGCTCTACTGAGGCAGGATACAGAGAAGGACCAAATAGCAGATAAAACTCTTTTCGATCACCCACATTTTAGACAGATCACTGTAATTTCCTTAAAGGTGAGGCAGGGATCATGTCATGGCCACACAGGATGTCTGGCTCCTTTGAGTAGAAAAAGAATATGTTTGTCACATTTAAAAGCCTCACCATTTCTGCTTTCAAATATATAGCAGAGGACTAGCATGAGGCCACATTAGTGTAGCATGTTATTGATGGTTGATGCTACCTATCAGTTCAAGCCAGGCAGCTTAAAAACAGAAGATTATCTTTTTAAAAAGAAGTCTTAAAATGCTCGTCAGTCTTAGCAGGCTTCATTTTTTTTTCTTCCTATAGCCAATAGAAAATTACCATGCCATATGAAATTAATTCAGGTCATGACTGTGCAGCTGTATAAGCCAGAGGAAAATTCATGGAGATTGCTCAGAACAGGCTCTCTGATTTCATGTTGCCTTTAATGAGCCTTTTGGTTGAAAAATTTCTTACAATGCACTTTGTTTCCAGTATGAGATGAATATGGCTCCTGTGTTTTTGAGCCTCTCAAAGATAATTACTGAGATTCAGTTGTTTCTACTTTATATACCTGTTCCATAGGTGTACATTCACTTTGTCACTGCAGGGAATGAAAGGGAACAATAAGGATATTCACACAGGTCAGGTTTCCCTGGAGAGATCTTGCCTCTCATACTGGTATTCTTTCTGCTAATCCAAACGTAGAGATGAATTGTAACAATTCATTTCAGCTATATATTATTAATTTTAAGCAGTCTAGTTTTTCTTTCAGCCACTTTATATTACCCACATGTAATGACCCTTGCCCACATAAATCAGCCAGGAAGATTTAATTCCTTTACTGATGAACCCAGTTCTGTTCATTTCCAGACTCTTCCTGCAAAACTGAGTGTAACGCTCAGTTTTTTCTTAGTCTTCTTGAAGTAACGCATAACTGAACCCTTCAGTGAAACTTGGAAAGTTGCCCTTCAACTCCTAAATGCTGCCTACTAACTGCAGGAATTTCAAGTGTTTTGCTCTGTCGTATTTACCTCTACTATGCTAGATTATCCTTGATTTTTGCACTGTCCATTTCTGTTGAATGAGGTGATAATTAAACACATGCGGTCTATAGAACAGAAAGCGTTATTCAAAACTAACCAGGAAAGGTCACAGAATAAATACATTGACAACTTGCTAAGAAAGGAGATTATCCAAAGTCTTGACTTGGTGTTATTTCAAATCCCAAGACACAAGAGAGTTTTTATTCCCTCTCAATTCCTTTGTTGTTTGGGGATTTCTATGTATTGCTTAGCTTTAATTTCTGTCAAAGCCATACAATGAACTCTGTTGACTGCTTGGTAAAATTCCCTTCTACACTTGGGTCGGTATGTACTGAAGGAGAAGGTTATCTGCACTATTAAACCTTTGGCTTCTTGTCTTTTGAAGAGATCATTTTGCATTTTGCTATGGCAGAACTGTAATTAGATCTGTTAATTAAGGACAGAATGAACTTTTTAAAAACTCTAAACCCCTTTGCATTTCTGATAAGTTTGCTTAGGTTGCTACTGACCTTCGTACAGGGTTTGCCACTGCTTATTAATTGTTAAATTTTAATTAGGCATGCTGACGAATGTGCTAGCCTTTGCAGTAAATAAAAGGTAGCTTCATTTATAATCGGATATTTACCAGTCTACAGTGAAATTATCTGCTTTCCTAGAACACAGTTAATTTAACATATTTTGATAACAGTAATTGGTGGTATATAAAACCCAAACAGATAAATATAATGACTCCCCAGTTCAAAGATTGGATTACCAGTGCAAACTGAGCTAGGACACTGGATCTTAAAAACATTCCACATGCACTTGAACTAAATGACTTTAACAGCTGGTCAGATATTCATGGTATTTTTACTGCAATTCTTTCAAAACATGTTTCCAAGAGAAGAATCAACCCTTCTTACACAAAAAGCAGGTCAGACTGTGGAGACAGAGAAGTAAGGGGATGAAGAAGAGGATCGTCTTTCATGCCTAAGGGAAATGAAAATGTGCAGCACTAGCAAGCACCCTGCTTGTTTCTTTGCCAGTAATAAATATGTGGCCTGTACTTGTGCCTGTGTGACCCATCCAGGGACTCCACAGACTAATGCACCAGAAGGTTGTGAAGCAAAGCGATGGGGATCTGTCCCAAACTCTCTTGAAATCAAAGGCTACCAAGAATTAAAATAATTCTTTCAGATTGAGCAATAGCCTCCTATCTGAGAGAAATAGCAGGTATCTGTCCCGTTTGGTTACTCTAGGAGAATTAGTAAAACATTAAACACTAATTTAGTGTTTAAATTGGACCTCCTGCCACTCTCACTGCTTGCCTCTTTGATCATCAGAAAATAGTCTCATGATGAATGAGATATTTAATTAGCCATTCCCATTACCACAAAGACCAGCTTCTGATCAGCATACTCATGTATGTAACTTTATCCCCAATTTCAGTGCCATAATGAGGTGCACAGCAAACAGTGAAAATAGTAGGGACAGTGACTGAAGTCCTGGCTCAGGTAGAGACAAGTGGCAAAAGTCACCCTTACTGCCCACACAGTCCCTGCTAAACTTGAGAGATCAATGGCCAAGTGCTCTGCACTGCTCTTATCAGGACCCACCACATCCATACCGAAATGCTACTGCAGCCAGTGCTGATTTTCCAGCTGTTTCAATTTGCCTTGAAGAAAGAGCATGTCTGATTCACTTTTTGCTAGGAAGTTTACAAAGTATCTCTTTCCAAGGACTGGATAATTAGATAATTATCATGTTGTCTGTATTATTACTGATGAAATGCTACCTACATTTCATTAGTGATGAAGTGCACTGCTCAGAACCATGTGTGTAGTGCCAGGGGTTCCCTGTCCTCTGACCACCTCAAAGCATGTGGTCACTGCTGTTTGGTTTGATGCCAGCTCTTCAAGTGGCGAGTGCTGCTTTCAAGATTCACACTGCAAGCAGCAGGGCTGATGATTGACTTGCCAGGGTGATTTCAGGCAGTCATGAAAGTACTACTTTTCAAAGGCAGGTGCTTTGGGAGCATTTTACCATACTGTGGGAATATTTTGCTAGTGGTACACCTAGTTGCTAACTGGAGAAGTCTCTCTCTTACAGTGAGAATTCAGAGACAGTAGGAAAATTCATTTTCTGGATCCTAACAAGTGTGTCTTCCCAGAAAACAAGGTTCAACAGACTCCGTATGTGGGGCACAGTGATATGTGTTTGATTATTTCCTGACGTTGAATGAGAGACCTCAGCCAATTTTCAGAGAGCATTCAAGTAACCTGTCTGCTGTTAACCCTGTTTTATCCACAGCTATTCCTGGCAAGTCTACTGAAAATCGGATCTTTTTCTTTTGAAATCAGGTATGATTGCATGCCTGCCTTCACTTTTCCCTGCAATGAAAAAGCAATAGAAATATCTGAAAGCTTTCCCCCTTGCAGACATAAAAATGGCATTACTTCTTCTGCACAGGGTGGGGCATGCTTCATCTCATACTTTAAGACACAGGCTAATGCATCTTCTGCAGTGCTGTTGGTTTAAGTGAAGACCAACACCCTAGAAATACAGTTGTTACTGCAATGGAAAATGGGGCATGAAATAGAGGCTGCATATCAGTCTTTTTAATAATGATCTCCTCAGAGCTGTATTAACGAGCTGGAAGTGAGGAATTATGGTTGAGCAGAATTTCTTCCCCTTGAACTTAGAATAGCAGCAGGACATGAAGGAGCTGTAATAGAATGTTATTTTACAAGAAGTAAATAATGTAATAGAGTCTATAAGGATGTCAGCAGGAGAGTTAGAACTGTCATAGCATAATCCTGACTTGAGCAGCAATGTGTGAAAAAGTAGCCTGCAGCAGTTTTTCCAGTACTTCAATAATTTCTGCTTTCTCACTGATCTTTGTGTACTCTACTTACCTTGTCAAAAAAATGTTTTGCCTTATGTTAAAATGCAAGCTAAAAGAGGAAAATGTATTCCCAGAAATCCCAACTTTTCAAACGTACACATTTTCTTTTCTTTTTGAGTTGTTGTTGTGGAAAAGATGGAAGAATTGTATTCTCTTCACTTAAAAAATACGAAGAGTAGTAAAATCATAAATAAAAAGAAGAAGCCTGTGTCTTTGTTGCTCCTTTTTCCTTCTGACTAATGAATAATTCAAAAAAATTGGCAGTATTACACTTCACATCCTTGTGATATGATGGCATTTTTTCCAGTGAGTCCTCAAATGTAAGCTCAGGAGGGTCATGAAACTACACATTTATCATTACTGGAATACGACAACATCTTCAGGATACTGCAGCACCTTTATATCATTATTGAAGCAAGCAGAGAGGACAAGTTTGCAACTAAATAAAATGCTAAGTATTAAACTGAAGTTACAAAAAAAGGGGATGGAGGCCGAGTTTCTTTCTTTTTCATTTTTCTTTTCTTATGAAATCTATTTACATTTTCTTAGACTGTTATTACAGGAATGTAGTAAAGACTTGAGGGGACAAACTAAACCAAACTTCCAGGATGGCTCTGCTCCTGCCAGGACATCATACAAAGAATTCAGAGTATGTACCCCCAGAAGAATACTCTCACAAGTTTTACCTGATCCATCTGATTTTCTACAGGATCTAGGCACCTCTACTTTCCTTTCAAAAAGTGTTGCTTCTGTTGCTACTTCACTAACTGGTGCTGCTGCAGAACCCAAGATCCTGTGCAATTCTATCACCCCATCCTAATCATAGGCTCGGGAATACTATGCCATGCTTTTAATTCAAATTGTAGTGGCTTCTCCAAGTTTGAGGCAGACCTTTAACACCAGTTTTGTGTAATGTGTTTGTATGGAATAGTTGTCTTAGTTCTAAGGAAATGTATTAAAAACCTTTCGCTGAGAACATGAGATATTGCATTGTCCTTGAAATTGTGTTAGGTCCTTCAAAGCCACTTAATCTCAATTAAATCAGCGCATACAAGATAAGGTGCTCTGAAGATGCATTAAAGCGTGTTATAGTGCCAAGCCTCTGTGCACTTTGACACATCCTAAAAGCACTGTGGCATTGGTTTAAAGGTACGGTTCAAAAATCTCCTTGCGACCCATTATCCATGGATCATTAGCATAATTCAGAACTATTACAGCACATTGTGCCAATGTGTGCTAACAAGAACTCTTAATGTATGAAGTCTTGACATGATAGATTGTAATGCTTCTGGCTCTGTCATGTCAATGGAAGTTTATGCATTAAATAAAACACACCAGAGGATTAGATAGTTAAGAGATTGGAAATGCACTATAAAGCCTTTTAATTCAAAATCTCCATTTGTAATCTGTGTTGGAACTGTGAAGTACAACCAAAAGTTTGACCTCAGATGGATGGCCAGAAATTTATTTGGAATGAGTTGAGTGTTCTCAGTACAATCCCTCCACCACTGGATGGCATCCTTCCTGTCATTCCTACTGGGATCCTAAGGACTGCTGGTGAGGTGGAGCCCGGGCTACCCTCATTGCTGAGTGAGCACGAGACATTTCAGGGTGACATGACCAAGTTCATGCTGCCATTGATTTTGCTGCACTAATTCAGAGGATAAACAGAGGACTCAATTCTCCAGAGCTATCAATCTGTCACCTTTCAAGCACATTTAGATTGGCATGGGCTTTTGTTTTCTGTTTTCTTTCTTCCCCTTCTTAATTACATGTTAAGTGCAGCAGTGTTAACAGATGTCACTAGAATATAATTTCCAAGGATTTCAAGAGCAAATAACGCTAGGAAAAAATTGATTCACAAAGAAATGTTTAACTATCATGATCAGTGAGAATAAACTACATTATTTTCTTAAATGCCTCATTCAAATACTGGTTTTAGAGTTACTTTGTCATAAGATTTTGCCAAAGTTGCCAGCAGTAGCAAACAGTGTTCGTGACGAGGACACAAGAAGAAGATGGTGTAACAGTGAGTATTCACCAGCCACAAAGATGAAAGGCATTGGGTCACGGTTTTTACAGTAGTTTAACCTCCAAATCTATAATATCACAAAATCCTACTGTGGCAGAAAATTTATTTATATTAGCAATGTGCTAAAAAATACCACAGGAGTACCATAATATCCAGGCTCTATTTCCCACTTGCTTTTTGGGCTTAGAAAATCATTTTTGTCTTTCTGTTCTCCTTATTTTGTTAACAGCAATTTTTTTTAATCAGCTCACCTACTATGTAAGTCTGTTGTTACTAAATTTACAGATTGTTTGACTGACGAAGTTTTAAACAAGAATTACGTAGGAACCTGAAGTATCAGAATGGTTATTTAGACTCCTACAAAATAATGATCTCAGAAGCACTAAGTTCCCACAGCTTCCAAAGAAGGTGGTGAAAGCTGCCAAGATTAAGCCTCTCTGAAAGCAGAGCTGTTTTAATACATCTGCCTACATGTGGACACACATGCTAAAACTGATGCCCACAAATTTTGTAACTTCAGTCATAATAATAACTGATTAGTAGTTAAACTTCCATTTGGCATTCATCACCACTGTCTCTTTATTTTACACTAATGCACATAAGTAATTTTCAGTATGCGTCTATTTTGGACACAGCAAAGGAGGTCATCAACAGTTGAGCACACTTAGATAAAAATACTCTTGAAGTTCATGTACAAGGACTGTATGTTTGTTTGATGCTACCCAGGTCCACTGTAGCAAGTGACACTGATGTGTTCCTGTGTGTCCTGCCCTAGACTCTATGGTCCTGCTCTGGCAGGGGGGTTGGACTCCTCCAGAGGTCCCTTCCAATCCCTAACATTCTGGGATTCCATGAAAAGTAGAATAATAATCTGTGAAAATTGATTTCTATGTAAGATGGGAGTATCCCTGACTCCTGTGAGAAACTCTGCTGTTCATCCTCTATTAGACCACAGTGCCTGGAGCTGTATCAGCACATCAAGTTCAGACAAGTCACTTCTCCACGTCCTAAGCTGGCTGTGAAGGAGCTCTAACCCTGGCCATGTGGCCAGGCCAGCCAACAGCCAGCTGAAACCTCACCAGAAAGAAAGTAGCTTGTCTGGCCAGCTCAAAGCATGGGGAAAACAGATGTGTATCTGTCTGCACCTGATCATAGCTGCTTTCTGCTTTTTCTGCCCAGCTTTGCTGTTAGACTTTGGGATGAGATCTGCTCATTTTGCCCATTCTGAGTGTGGTCTCAGAGAGTCACCAACCCACTTGGAGAAAGCTCATTCACACCCTTCCCACTGACAATTGCCCACAGGCCCTGAAGTCTCCAACACCAAAACAGAAACCGGCCAACACCCATTGCAGAACAGCTTCAACCATGTGCAAATGCTCCTTCTACTCCAGGTCACATAAAAATCAGTTCCAGAAAAACACATGAAAACATTGCACTTTTACCTTTACACTAGCATACCCTGAACCCCATTGTTTAAAGTGTGAAAACCAGAATCTGGGTTTTACCTTACTAGTGACTGGTTTCAGGTTCGTATTTCCAATACTTCCAGAACTATTTCAGTGATGAACTGTAGATGGAGTTATTAATCCACCAGAAGCATCTGACAGAGGAAAAGGAAAAGGACCTCAATGCATTCTTCTCCAAAATATTTCTGATCTTGCAATTGTTTGTTCATTTACTAAAAATAGTATACTTAAAAAGCATGGAATGGCAGAAGGCTGGAGTTATTGAGGCATATAACAGATATGACAGATACCTGGTTTGGAAATGCCACATGACTTCTTGTCCATGTACCGTTATCCTGAACACTTCTTAACAAATTGTAGACCTGCAGAAAAAGAATAAAAGCCATAAATGCAACAGGAAAGGAACGGGAGAGATCTCAAGATTAAAAAAACCTCAAAACACATTCTTAAAATCATGAATAGCCACACTTGCTTGATTAAATTTGATTTTTGGAGTAGTGGTAACTCCTCATCGTTCCCCAGCTATCAGATAACATCACAGCTCACACTCTCTCTCTGTGTTTCAGCCTTCTTTTCAGCTGAACTTGACCTGCTTCTGAACTGAGGCAATAGTCAAACCTCTGTTTGGTAGCACCACCATTGGGCTAATACAAACAAAACTTCACTTTCCAAGACATGCCAATTTCTACTGAAAATACCAGGATGACATTTTCTTTCTTTGTAATAGAAGATCTTCTCTCAATTGTAATAATACCTTTCTAAGTCAGTGGTGGGTTAAGAAAATCCTCTGGAAATGCATCATAAGCAAGTTTTACTCCTGTTCAGTGGTTTATTTAAATGCAGTTATCTCTGAAGGATAAGAAACAAATCCTTAGAGTATTCACAGAAAGAGGGAGTTAGGGCACAAGGGGATTTTTCACCTTCAGATCACATTAAATGACTTTATTCTGAAGATGATCAACTGGGATGGCCAACTAACAGCCAGTCCTAAGCAGCATCCTGGAGAGCTGTTTGCTCTTGAGATACTCCTCACCTCCTTCTCCACCATCTGTTACATAAGGGGTTTGGTATGCATTTTCTTATCACTCTCAGCATTATGAAGCTATCAAGAAAAAGTCAGTACAGTTAGGAAAGCCACTCTAATCTCTTCTAGCCAGCTGCTCTCAGCAACTGAATGCCCAGGCAAACATGGAAGCATCTTCTCACACTAGGAGGTCCACAATGGAACCTCTAGAGCAAAGAGGACACAGAGCCAGGGCACCACTGCTGACATACTGCACTAAGCAGGAGGAACCACTGATCCATCTTTGTAAGATCCTTGTACTCCACTACAGAGCACATTTGTCACGGGGCCCGAAGACAAGCTGGCTTGAGGGGTCTTGTTCCATCAGCTAGATGTCCTCTCCTCCCTCCCTGTCAGCTTAGTGCAATAAACAAGGGCCAAGAGAAACAACATCTTGATGTCAGTATTATTTGTATATTTTCAATACTCACATAAATTTTTCTATATGTCTTCTGAACATGAAAGAACATGTCGATCACCTTAATATTACATTCTACCATACATATATGTGCCCCTATTCTTACGTACTTCCACTGTTTGCCTAATGTCAGACCTTTAATTTACACCAGAACGTTGTAGGAGGTGGACTAAACCTGAAAATTGCCAACACAGACATTCATTACTGTCAATCAGAGGAAGGTGGTCCTAGCAGCTTTCACGTAAGCCTATATAATAGTTAAATGTGCAAGCTTTCTTTTGCAGGTAATGCCACAAGATAAATTGCACACAGAAAATTGTTCACATTTACAGGCAGTATGAAGATCGTGCCTTTTAGCTATCTTCAAAGTATACAAAGTTACCATTTAAAAACAAAATGCTTTGAGAAATGTTTGTTATAATCCTCATGATACTGCAATTATTTGAACTGAAACTACTACACACCTAGCAAGACATTAATTTGATGGCTTGCTAAAGAAACAAGCCATAATAATGTATTCATGTTAAGATCCTGCATTAAATGGAAGAACTACTTGAAAAGATGTATGTCTGATTCTCTGCTACCCTAGGGCCACTTTAGACTACTCTGATAAAACAGCCTTAGATCATCAATGCTGTTTATGCAGGATAGCAGAAATAGGAGTTCTGCCTAATATTTATAAATGAGAATGTACCGCTATTTTTTTATGTATTATATTAAAAACACTCAGGAAATGTTAAACTACATTCAATAGAACTGATGATCTCGTTATGCTGAGGACTTTTGATGACTAAAAGACCAGCATTGTGTGATACACCCTTTGCTGAGGAACACTAGAGGTCTCTCTCCACCCGCACTCCTCTCCTGTCATCTCACTCTTGGAGTGCTTCTGTATGAACTCTTATTTTGGACCATAGTTTCTGTTTATGCTTTAGACAATTTACCTCATATAACCTGAATGCTAGTGTATAACACCCACTTATTGAATTAATTGTTTAATAGACCAATTAACTTCAGCTATTTCTCTCTATAAGTGCGCAAATGAGATCATTCTCTTCCTCTACATAATATGACACTATTGTAATGAAAAGCTAAAGGAAATTGGATAATGCAATGTAGCATTAGTCTTTCAAGCATGATCCAAGAATTACTGCAGGCAATGAGACTTTTCATATTGACTCCAGCTGCTTCAGGATTTGCAAAAAGCCACTTTAGTCCAAGAGAGATGTCCATTAAGCTGTGTCATTTTAACAGATTCACGTATCACTCCACTCACTAATGCAGAATTCACCTTTTAGGCTGTGTATGTGTTACCTAGTGAGTCTCATATTTTGTATTTCTTTCCAGATCACTCAACTAGTTGGCTTATTTAGCATTTTTCACACTCCCTGGGCATTGAGAAAACCTGACTTGCACACTCAGTTAGCACTCACTAAACAGTGTTTAGAGCTGAGCTTCTGAGGAAACGCTGCCATAGACATACTCAGGGTACCATCTGCTCAGTGCAGCACATAAATTCCTCCCCATGTAATTCAGTGTCTTTGGCTGACTCCTGTCAGAGTGGCTGCACAGAGACCCACCTCAGCAGCATCACCATCTCTAAACTAACCTGTGGCAACTGCAGAAGTTACAGCTTCCAGCCGTTTGTGCCAGCCCTCTGCTGGAATTCATTGCCTCATGGCAGCAGTAAGAGGAGCCCTGCTGTGCTCGCTCCCTCAGGCTCTGGGGTTTGCACATGGACTCTTCATGACAGCACAGCAAAGGGCTCTCACCTCAGCTCTCAGACACCCATCCCATTTCTCCCTCCTTTCTTCTGTCCATATTATAGCCTTTATCACCAGCTGCTGGAAAGAAGTGAAGTGCTTAGGACTGTCAAAAAACTTTAAACCTGACTTAAGATCCTTTGTCATTGGCATGTAATTTGGCTGTATTAAGTGGATCAGCCAGCACATGCCTTGCATATGTTGAAGTCCCTCATAGTTAGAGTCCTGCAGTCATCTAGCTTATTTACCTCACAGTAAATAAACAAGTCTTTCTTTTGGTGTATGGACGTGCTATTATATCCATTTCCATTTGGGAAACCAAGTCAGAGCGGGCCTGAGTAGTTTGCTAAAAGACCACTCACAACATTTCTGGCAGGCCAGAGCCAAGGCCAGGTATGGAAAAGGCAACTAAAGTCTCGGATACTCAGCATTTCATCAAGTGATGGGGTACCCAATCTTCTTACCTGACAACAGAGAGTCGTGGTCAACGGGGCAGAGGCCAGTTGGAGGCCTGTAACTAGTGGAGTGCCCCAAGGGTCAGTACTGGGGCCAGTATTATTCAATATATTCATCAGTGACTTAGATGAGGGAGTTGAGTGTACTATCAGCAAATTTGCTGACGACACCAAGCTGGGAGGAGTGGCTGACACCCCAGAGGGCTGTGCTGCCATCCAGCGAGACCTGGACAGGCTGGAGAGTTGGGTGGGGAAAAATTTAATGAAATAGAACAAGGGAAAGTGCAGAGTCCTGCATCTGGGCAGGAACAACCCCAGGTTCCAGTATAAATTGGGGAATGACCTATTAGAGAGCAGTGTAGGGGAAAGGGACCTGGGGGTCCTGGTGGACAGCAGGATGACCATGAGCCAGCACNAAACAAAATGAAAGCACTTTTTCACAGAATGCTCAATTACACTATGGAGTTCAGTATCATTTAATGTTATAGAGAATAAAAATGCGAATCGGTTTGAAGAAGGAATTAGAAAAGCTGATCCCCATGAAAACCAGATCTGTTAGTCTAACAGACTTTTTTTTGGACTGGACTAAACAGGAAAGTCCACATGCAACAGCAGCAGGTCCAGCCCATCAGATCAGGGGGAAAGGTTCACTGTTACATACATATTCCTTAAATACTACCCTCATCTTCCACCCTGCTCACTCTGCAGACAGGGTGTTTCACAGAAAAGGATTTGTGTTGAAGTCACCACTTGAGCTGAGAGGAGAGAGAGGAAAGCTCTATTTCATGAGGGATATCTAGTAAGCAAGTGCAGTTATGGGTATATAATGCAAATAGGATTTGCAGGGAAGGAAGAGTTATTTTTATGTTTTTCCTCTAAGGTTCAGAGACTTTGCTCCTATAAAAAGTATCATGTCTTATTTCAGAGCGGATGGTTCAGGATATGCCATGGAACAAGAAAACGATAATGACACAGTTTGCATCACTGCCACACTAAGCTTGTTAAGTCAATCCCAGTGATTTTCCCCTTCCATTGACAGGAAATTGGGCCTTTCTGACCTCATGCATAAGCCCACCACACACCACACTACCAGCTATGGAAATCAATACACAATAAGAGAAGACAGATGTTTCAAGAGGAGCCTTTCTACCCTTTTCAACCCAAGCACAGTACAATGGTTATAAGGGTAATTTTGAAACCAAGGGCACTGCAATGTTGTTTTTGTTTTGTGAAGCAAATGCCAGTTCTCCAAGTGTAATGGCAACTGATGGCAGCTCAAGGCTATATCCATTTTTATTCTGTGAGTGTACCAGGAACTAGTAGTGCTGGGAGGTCACTGTGGAAAATGAAGGTATCTAAACAACTAGTTGTTTACATAAATTTTCTAATAATCTGCCTTTAGTAAAGCATTGTGGTTACAGAACTAATTACCCTTTTCATCTCCTTACTGACTTGTGTGGCTGCACCCATTCCCTTCTAGGGCAAGTCTCCCATTTTTCAGATGGATCTGTACATGCCCTGAGTTTATTGATCATCACGTGAAGGTCAAACCAGATATGTGTTTTTCTCTACTCCTACAAACGGGATATTTATTAAGCAAGTATGTTATTAGCAAAATGTAGCAAGAATTTAAAGCAAATGAAAATAAAGCCAAGCACAAGCAGTCTATTTACATGGTTATTCTTATCTAATGACACACTTCAGTGCATGTCTAGTTAGAAACGCTGCCTTGTGGTTACAGAAGACTGGACTCAACTCACACCCTTTCGCTTTCTTAGGTCAAGGAGCTCATTGTCCAGCAGCAACTATTTTATCCAGTGCATGTGTCCCCTAGCTCAGCTTTGCCTTAGAAGGAAGCTAGATTTCCTCAGAAAAATCCGTATCTTTTTAGTTTTTCTCTCATTTTCATACTTCTCAGTCATCCTACACAGTCTTTAGCTTTTTTTTTTCACCATTAATTTTTGAAAGCTGGTAAAATTTTAACCAAATAGAAATATCAGGAGGAAATGCTTCTCCAGTTTAGTTCAAACCTGTAGATCATCAGTGTTGGGCTTTTTTTTTTTCAAAATGAGAAAATTCTCCTGAATCAGCTGAAACATTTTGGTCGTTTCAAAACACAAGTGTTTTATTTTTCATAATCTTCTAAATTCCATTTAAGTAAATTTATCTGTAAACAAATTCAAATGATTGTTTTCCAAAATGTAAGAAATACATTCTTTCAAGCAAAGAATATTCTGAATTTGAAAGAAATCTGTAGCTCATGTTTATTAACCTGAAGCTGCATTTCTAGCAAATTACCATTGCTTGCTCATAATTCACTTCCCAGTTAGGCAGAGGGACCATCCATGAGGATGTCCACACAATGGTCTTGCCATTATTTGCCATCTTAATGGCTTAACTGACTTTGTGCTTGCAAAAAGAAAGTATCTTTGTGATAATGCATCTCTGATATGGAATTAACTCTGTTTTGGAACAGCACTGTGAGAACCCCACCACAGCCATATTACTCCTGACTAAAGAGATTGACAGACACTATCAGAAGCCTATATTCTCTTATTTTTCACTCTATGTACTTTGATGTTAAATATGATACAGTTTGGCTCTGAATATTTTCATTTAGACTCTTTAACAGATATATATTGTTACCATTACCAAACCTTTCAGATGCACCAAGGAAACAACACTGAAAAGAGAGGGAAATTTACATAAAGCCAGTGAGATAATCTTTTGCTCCTAAACAGATGTTACACAATCTTTAAAACACACGTAGCTCAAGATGTCAGTTCCTAAGGTCTTATTTCAGCAAGTCTTACAGATAAGAAATTTAACACAACCTCACCAAACACACAGGCTGAATCAGCCTTCAGGATCCTTGGATTTTAAAGTAAGCAAAGACAGCTTTGACTATCCAGTTTGATTTGCACTGCTCAGGCCAAAGAATTTTATCCAATAAATCCTGCTATCAAATGAATTATTGCTTCCTTCCATGTAAGCAGTCCTTAGATCCAGTAAGTTGTGGCTGAATTATAGCATATCTTTCAGGAGGACATCCAGCTTCCTTTCATCCTATAATGCTTATGAGGCTAGGCACGACGCCCAACAAGCCATCTTTTCCATTTCACAGTGCTAGACCTTAATGCAGCTATGATGTGAAAGTAAACTCAGGTTGTTGTGACATACTACTCCCATATACCGCTGTCCTTACCCCGTGTCAGAAGTCTATCTTTACTCAATGAGTAAGTATTTCTTTCAGAAATGATGAGCAGGGTACTGGGAAGAAATCAGTCAACAGGAGACTGTTATCTTCAAAAGGAGTACCTCCCATGTGCACCTTTTCCCATTTGTTTCGCAAAGTGAAGTACAGATTGGAAGGAGGAGTGAAAACGGCAAAATGACAAAGAGCAAGAATATGAAAAAACCTCAGATTTATCTTGTGCCCCTCACTGGAAATTTTTGAAAATAATACCCTGAATTTTAGGAGTGTTACCCACAGTCTCCGTATACTGGGAGATACTATATAGAGTATAATTCATTGACAGCAGTGAGTTATACACTTCTGGAGGAGAACTCAGATCAAACAGGCTCTGAATCTTCTTGGGGTGCCTCTTTATATCTGCCTACATACAGCAATATATAACAGAGCACATACACTCCTTACCTAGATACCAGCTTTGTGGGGTAAATTTGAACATTAATCATAGCTATGTCAAGATGAATGTAGACTGAAAATGGTCTTATTTATTCTACTGGCAGGCATCTGAAATCATCCTGCAACTTAATTTGAGTTTCTATTACACCATTGCAAAACAAAATACGTTTAATAAGCAGGATCCCAACAACTTCAGGATGGAGGAGAGATTGTTGTTGTTGTAGGTGTTTGCCATTGGTGACATAAGCAAATAAAAGATGTCCCAGCTGCAAACCATTCTCCTGCCTGATTCAAGATTTTAATGTGAAAATGGCTATTTTTAGGCTAGAGCTCATTTGAGGTTGTTCTCTGTCCCCAGCATGTAGCTGATTGCTGATAACCCGTTTAGGGGAGTGGGGTGAACTAGTGCAATCTGCAAACATTACGAATCAGATTGACTGAAAAGCTGAGCAGAGCTGCAGAGACCTTTCTGAGGTTCGAGTCTGATCTCTGATACTCTGCCTTCTCTTAGACATCCACTCTTTAGTTGCAAGTGACGCTTCTTTCACATTTTAAATAGCTGGCAGAAAATAAAAAGGAAAAGACCCTAAAATGCTTTTGCCAGACTAGTCAATGCATTTAAGATTAAGCTGAACATTTCTATACATCTGTGACCTTTAAAATCTGTTAGGTAGGTGAGATGTTAGGATTTAGTCTCAGCCAGGTGATTGATGGGTTTTTTTTCAACTGTAAAGCAGAGCTATAGTCTGTAGTCTAAAGCCTATTTATAATCCTCTTTAACAGCACTTGGTATAAAGATACAACTCATTTCTTTGTGAAAATAGCCTGGCTCTGCAATAGTATGATATATTTAAAGAAAACAAAGTAAGGACCTGGAGCTTGCCTCCAAGATACATATTAAAGAACTGTCAATAACTGCATGCACTTGAAGGAATTTTGTTAATATGAAAACCTGATAACATTCCTGTGAGATATGTGCTAATAAGAGTGTTTCATTCATCCACTTACCTTCTGAAACAAATTGGCAATGACCATAAACAGGAACAGAAGCAGCTCTGTGGGTGGGGCATTTGTTTCTCAGGCTGCTCCCAAGGATATGTCACTTTATACCACTTCCAAGTAAGTGCCAGTGCATGAAGAGCAGTCTGAGTGTCAACTGCCTATTGACAGTAATGCTTAATGCAGCTCCCTTCACTCTTCTTAACCTGGTATGCTCTGCTGATCCACTCTTATGTGCTCAAGGAAAGGTACATATCTAGATGTAAATGTGCATGCTGTTTGATGATGTTTTACCACACAGCTTTTTTTTCCTGTCCACAGAAAAGAATGGAAAGAGGGAGAGAAGGTCTCTGAAGTACAGAAGTGGCCCAAATTCAGCAGCTTGGCACCCCAACGTCAAGTGGAAGTCAGAGCCTGATGGTAAACTCCTTTAGTTCTAGCTTCCCATCACAAAGATCCTGCTGTCTGCTTTTTCTTACCTCTTATTATCTGACAGTGGATTGCAAAGCTCACAGTAAACCATTAATAAACCCAGGCTGTGTGCTTACATGGAACATTCTACATTGGTCATCAGAGATTTACCTTTCTTCTGGAAGGACAAGCCAATTTTTTTTCTCCTTGTGTTTTTCAATATGCAAGGCTGCAAATAACACACTGGAAAATGCTGCAAAAATTACAAGCAAAATCTCTTTGTTTTACCTAAAGGGATCTACCTTAAAGTCTGTCCTGATCCACTTTAATCTACTGACATACAGAGCATTTATCACCCTCTATAGGTTGGATAAATATTAAGGGCACATGATGCACTCAGGTTTCAGTTCTGCCACCACTGAAATTGCTTGATTTCAGTCTTCAGTGTGACTTTTTTCTGAATTTTCCAGTGAAGGAAAAGGTGGGAACACTGCCTGAGTTATTGCAGGCTGATCCCCCTGTGCATTCAGTCCCTCCCTGCCAGTTAATCCAGATGGATGTGCTCCTGGCTGCTATCTTCTTTCACTCCCCTTTTGTCTTACAAGGTGAAGTATGTCTCACTGCTGGCATTCAGACTGATGGGCCTGCCTGCTCCCTCCAGAGCAGAAACATTTGCCCTTGATCTTTACCACAGGGAAAAGTTCCTTGCACTCCACAGATACCAGTCTCTATCACTATTTGCATGTCTTTTTTTCATATTCAGCAACTACAGGAGCTAGTCATGAGATTTTGCTCAGGGGGATTTTAACATGAAAGGGATGCTATTGAATTTAACAGTGTCACCTTCCTTCTGTAACAAAACACTATGTTTGTACAATGTCAAAGTAAAGCATTCCCTGCAGTCACAGACAAGGAGCTTTCTACACTATGGATATCCCAAGAACTAGGTGTAAATGGACTAACAAATTTAAAAACACACAAAGGTTCAAGCTCTGAAATGGAGTCTCAGTTGAGCACCTATCTTGTCAAATACCACTGGGATTTAAGCACAGTGCATACTCTCAAAAAAAATCCCAACCTAATGTACAGTTGAAAAGAGCCAAAAGACAAGTAAACTTCAGGGCAAGGTGATCAAACTTCAGGTTTTATGTGGGCAAGGAGAAGGAAGTATTAAGCAATCTCTCAAAGGAAATACTGAATCAACATAGCGGAAGGGAGGTCTCATATTATTCTGCGTAGTCAGTTTGGAATTTCCCAGCTGCTCTGAAATCATTGCTGGAGGATCACAGCGTATATATTTCTTTTACCTGAAACTGATACAGGATCATTTGCTGTTACATCTTGATATGAAAACGTTAACTGTTAGTGCTGCACCTCTCAGGGAAAGAAGCAGAGATGAAAAAGAAAAGCTCAAGTAGCAGGTAAACATCCCTGCTACTAAATCTTTCTCTGCATGTCCAGCCTTTCTATTTTGGTTCTTTGCTGAAAGGAAGTACAGGACCATACCTAAGAAACATGACTGTCAGCATTCATTAAGACCAATGTTTAATCTCAGCTGACAACATCAATGTCAGAATCGTAGCTGGGAGCTGGCAGCATTTCAATAGAGGATTCTTCTGAGCTCTTACACACTACTTCAATAAATAATCCTACTGGGAAATATGGAGAAGAGCATTTAAAATGATTTTAGCTGGCACGTCACTACAAGGTTGAACCATCATGTAGTGATGTGCCCACTGCCTAATTCCACTGTGAAATGTTGAAATACAGCTTTTAGCTCCACAGAAGCATGTAGGCCTCTATTTACATGCAAATTAATGCTATTCATGTGTGAACTACAGCAGGTACTGACTCTGCCAGATGGAATAATTTGGGGATGGGCCCATTCTCTTTTGCTGAGGGCTGCATGTATTCACACATGCTGTAGATAATTGTTGGAGTTTCTATGTCACCAGAAGTCCCAATTAAATAACTATTTAAATAATTTACTTTTTTCCAAGTGAAACATGGTCATGCGTGCAGTTGCATAGACTAAAAATAATGATGATGACAACCACACGCACGATACCACCAGCAGTAATAACATCATTAGCAATAAGAGAGAAGCAGGTGGTTCAGAGCAGAGTATCAGGAAACCTGGATGTGCCACTGCCCACTGATTTTGGGCATGCCATTTCATCTCGTCCCTTTTTTGCTTTGTTTTTATCTGAAGTAGGCAAAAATCTCTACAAATATTACTGTAACAGACATTTACATGCATTTCATTGCATTAGCCCCCACTTGACCTTCACCAGCAGTGAGGGTCCCTTGATTTTAATCAATGGCAAACCTTTTCCACAGAATTAGGATGATGTTGTAAAGCAGTAGGTGGCTAAACTGACTGATGAAAACAGGCCTGGTTTGCCTGATAGTGATTTATTTGAAGGACCGATATGCTTAATATTTGTTCAATTATCATCAGCAGAGAAATCAAGATTATCAGTGTGAATCTCCTCAACTTGCTGTGGCCAAGTTTATATAAGACAGCAACAAACCCAAGACCTGAGAGGAAACAAACAACAGAATCGGGTGATCTATTTACCATTGGAAGTTACAAAGGAGTTTTTAGCCAGTGATTTTCATTCTCTTGAAGCTAGAGATGCAGACAGATCTTGACAGTTGCACAAAGAAAAGCATTTAATTAAACTGAAGAAAATGAGATAAACTTTGCATGACAAAAGAAAGGAGGAAAATACACCTATCTTGCAGAAATAGGTTGGGGTGGGATGTGAGGGGCTGTCCTCACCTCCCCTCTCCTTGAAACCTGTCCCTATAGCTTGTACTTCAAGTCATGCGATAGGGGAGCAGCCTGGCCGCTGCCAACCCGCCCTGTCCACACTGAATCTGCACCATGGGGTATGGCAAACAAAGACAAGTAGATGTGCATTCCAAAACCCGTAATGGAAATGACTGAAAAGACCATAAAGAATCATAACACCAAAAACCCCCACACCAGACAATCTCTAAACACAGGCTAAGCAGGCAGTCGTCAGGAAGGTCAGCAGAGCCCGTTTCTTTCCTAGTGTCTCCTTTTCCAAAGCCATTTGATGAGCATTTGGCTTCACTGCTCTGACCCCCTGGAACACTCCCAAATGCCTTTACATTTCAAGGTCTCTAGGGCTAGTGGATGGGTTTGCTTCACCTGTAAATGTTGGCTAGCACTGCAAAACACAGACTTACTATGAAATCACTATGGTGGGAAACACAACATCACCTTCCAACCATGGAAAAAATCCCTTTACTGTAATGCCTAATTCACAGTCAAAGATATTTCTCCTTAAATATAATTCTAAAAGGTCATTTAAAAATAAGATCAGACAATCATATTTCTACAGAAGAGAAAAGAAAAACCTAAGGTGTGACATCATGGGTAAAGTGGTACGCATTCAGAAACAAATGCCACAATCTTCTTTTCTTTAACAGAGGTGAAAAAACACCAGGAAATATTCCATTCTGGACATTTTATTTTCCTCATGTGCTTGACTCTAGGACACTAGTTTTGTTTTGTTCTTTAAATCCAATCTTCTTTGTCAATTCTCTGAGATAACAATAATTAGGTCAGAAAGTGGAATAAAGGGCATCACCAAGAAGTTGATATCTGTATCTGTGAAAGTTTGTCTCTTCAGCTGGTTTGCACATGTTTGTGAATAGAAAGGCTTGATTTGCTTGCCTAGCTCACCAGGAGCTCATGAGCATACACTGACAGACCTACCTGATATGTGATATGTTGAAAAAAGCCCTAACAGAGGAAAGACAATGAAAAGTTACTCTGTGCTGCACACTTCCACAGACACTAAAAACTACTGTCCTAGACTAGATGAAGAGACACCTAGTTTTGTACTTGTTCTGTGAATGACGAAGGAGGGAGCACAAGAAATGGCAATACACGGGGAAATGCTTCCTCTGCTGGGCTCAGCAACTCACAGTCTCTATGACAGAAGGTTTGAACACAGACTTGCTTTCACTAGCCACTAAAAAGCTTGCCCTTAAAGACTTAACTACATTTTGAATCTATGTTTAATTTTATCTTCTAAAAATCCTGTAGCAATGAGTTCCACATATTATCTATACAGTTTGTGAAAAAGAACTTCCTCTTCTTTCTCCTAAACATAATCACCAGTAAGATTGCTGGTTATGTTCTTGTACATCCATCTTGAAAAGCAGCAAAGTAATAACTCCAGATGCTTTTCCCTCATATTGTTCCATCACATGCATCCCCTTTCATTTATTTTCTAAGCCAAAGACTTCTAATCTGTGTGATCTTTTCTCCTCTTTTGAGCATTCTTGTTGCCTTTCTCCTGTTTTAATATTCTCCCTTGAACATCACTTTGGACTTCTCGCTACTAAATTCTGTCTACTATTTTATTAGTTCTGTGAGTTTAAGGTCTTTCTTATTGTCACTATAGATGAACCTCCTCTCCAGGATCTCTGATAATATGTTGATTAGTAGAAACCCTAGCTCAAAGCCTTGGAGTACCTCCCTTCAATGGAAAAGCAGTCCATGTACTCTCACCTTTTATTTCTTTTCTTTTAAATAGTTTTTAATTCATGAGAGGACCTTTCCTCTTATGCTTTGACAGCTTAGTTTCCATGAGAGTGTCTCATGAGAAACCCTGTCAGAAGTGTTGAATGAAATCACTTGTATGAAATGTTTCCTATCAGGAATTAGAATATTCATTCAGGATCTGCAATCTATGGAAAGAACAATTTGATTTCTGGAGAAAGGGAAAGGCATCGTGAATCATTTACAGGATGTTTTCTGACATTCTATGTCAGGGTAGATGTTGCAGATGGCATTAAAATACCACCACTTCAGTAGCTTAGCTGATGTTTTAGTAAGATCTGGTCAATAATGAAACTGGCAATTTTCTCCAAATTCTGTGTAATCCCACTTTCACTTCTTTTCTTTTTTAACTGAAAACTGAAACAGGGGTGACCTGAAATTAAATAGAACAAGCTGAATTTGCCTTCAAGCACGTTTGGGTGAGGCTGAAGAAAAATGTCTGACCTCACTAGAGCCAATATTCAGTGCTGGAACCCCCTGGCAGCTCCTGTCAATCCTGGCTCAGAAAGCAAGGCCTGCTGGAGGTACAGGCAAGACAGACTAAAAGAAGTGGCAGTCTCTCTCCTTTGCTCTTGTCTGTTCCACTCTTTAACAGCCTGAGCTGCTCTGGCAGATGCCACGTTGCCATCAAGCATGTGTAGGACGTGCAGTTTCGGGTACAGGCCACATTCCCTGCCAGCGCTGGCAGTCACCTCTTGCAGCTCCATCCTGGCAGCAACAGCCACAAAAAGTCCCACTCCAGCAGTCTCCCCAGCTTGGCACCTTTCCTTTCCAAAAGCCAAGGAAGTGCTTCAAGTACAGAGTGCTCTGATGTAAGGCTGCTTCCTTAAAAACCCAGGAAGGAGAGAGCAGAAAAGTGCAGGAACTTTAAAGTAGGTGGGAAACGAGGACCCCTTTCAACTACACTCCAGACAGAGCCATTCTGAAGACCTCTCTCCTGCAGCCTTTCTCATAACCCCCCTAAGCCTCCCTGCCAACATTCTCAGTTCTTTTCCTGCTCACCTGCCCTAACCTTAGGGGCTGCTGGCAGCCCTGCTCCCCCAGCAGGACCCACTCTGCCATCCCTCGGAAACAGAATCATTCCCACTCTGCTGCAAAGCTGCAGAGAAGCAAAGTGTGAATGGGAATTTATACTGCTGGCACTGAGGAGGCCTCTGTCTGTTTGAAATATAAGTTATTGTAATTTGGAGAGCTAAGCAAAGTCAGCAAAGAATCTGGCCGAGCAGGCTTCCACATTCTGTCTCCTTCTGGTCATGCCATGAAGAAAAGTAATATCCCAAGGAAATTATCTCACAAAGATGTAACATAAGAATTAGTAATGTCTAAAATAAAATAAATTCTTTGTATGTTATATTTTCCTATAATTTCATTAAAAGAAATATTTTTCATCTTGAAAAATTCAAGATAGCTTTTATTTTCTTTTATAATCTTGTCTTACTTCTTGATGAATAATCACACGGAGATAAAATTCAGATTCATGTGTACCAGGCATTTAAGGATATAAAATATCAGAGGCATATTATTAATTCCCCAAGACATACAATGCAAACTTAAGTATATCAGCATTAAGATTAACACTTAAGAGATTAGGAGACACCTGCAAATACTAAGGACAGTAATGGTCATTAAATAAACTGAAGACTTCCCTGTACTTCAAAAAGAACAAAGAGGTCTAATTCCTGTTGTAGCTGCCAAGTCCGCTCTGTTTCAACTCTCTAGTTATGATCAGCTTCATATGGCAAATTATCATAGTAACAGAGAAGCTCCCCACGAGGTATATATGGAGGTAGACAACAATTTTAGAACAAAAGGTAAAACTGAAATTTTTTTAAGAAAAAAAAAACCCATAAAAATTATCTAGAAACAGTTAATACGAAAAAACTGCTCCTTAACAAAATGGAAAAAAAAAAATCTTGTAATAATTTATCAGAATATTGTTGAAATTTCTCTTTTCTTAAGTGTTTTGTGTTGGCTGGGAGCCATTTACTCCTGCACTGCAATTGAAGAGAACATTTGCCTCCTTGGTTTTCGACTCTAATATCTCATAGCACAAGCAGAGCTTTTGTTATGCATCAGCAGCTGCCAATATTTTAATGAAAGGCTCCAACAAAAATGGTTGTCCTTTGCTTTTGATTTATTTTAGCTGGCAGCTCTTCAGAGTTTCACTCCCCAGTTCAAACCCAGTCTGCTGCAGCTTCTACACACAGTGCTCCATGGTCTCCCAGTACTCACCCATTACAAACTGATTGACTGCACTGTCAGAACCTCTCAATAAACTTTCCAGCTTCATTTAGTCTGCAAGGCTTTTGTTTTACCCTCATCTCCTATTAAACTGGAAGGAATACTTCATATCAGATATACTCCTGCTGAATCTAGACATTTAGCATAGTCTCTGCTTCTCTCTCTTTATCCTATTGTCTGCATTTGTTTCTCAACAAGTAAGGCTTTTTTTGCCTATTAGTTTATTTAAAGTTTTAATTTTTACGTTTTGTTTTTTTTAATTCTTGTATGAATGTGTTATTTTACTAACATTCCATATTGGATGCTGTGATAGCCACAGGCAAAATTTCAAGCACCTAAGTATGTCTGTGCTTAAGACATGTGAATATGCAGAAGTTAAATACATGTCTAAATGCTCTCTTGAACTCTTACTGACAAAAAGATTTGCTGGCTTTTTGCACTTAACTCTGCTGATGTCTCTGTTTTATACTACTGGTAACAACAGAACTTAATGAGCTTCCTTTCTGGTGTGATATTCCTAGGAATGTTCAGTAAATCAGCTGCAATGGGGGGAAAAAGCCCTTGAAAGATAATAAATGTCAATTCATTTGTACAAGGAGAATAAAAACTGAGGCTGATTGGAAAACACAGCTTAGATAAAACGTTATGAATTATATTCCTATTCATGACACAGCATTTAAAGGCACAGAATTAGTCCAGATTAAAAAAAGTCTTGGGGAGATTATCTTATTTTACCCATTTCCAGTAGCTTTTGCAATTTATCTTGCAGTGATAGTTCTGTGGAGATATAACACTGCTTGGCGTACTAAATAGTGTCACTTTCTTCTGATTCTGTCAAGTTTTAATGCTGACTAGCACAAGGAAATGTTAACCTCTCCTGTTCTCACTCTTCCAGTGTGATTTCTAAAACATCTGACACAATCACTTGCAAGTCCTTATTTCTCTGTAATTACATTAACGTGATGATGTGCCTTCATCTGGGACTTCATCAGGATTTCATCTTGTAAAGAAAAAAAGTCCTAGATCATTGAAGCACCTTTTTCTTATGAAACCATCTTCAAAGCCTTAACCTCAATGTTTCTAGAGATCTGTCATCTTAGAAGTAACACCTGACACCGACAAATTATTGCCATTATCACATCCAGGGCAATCACTCCTCCCTCCCCTGCCATCCCAAGGTTTTCAGAAAACAAAAAGTAGGTTTTCTTTCAACTTTGAAAGTTGTTAGCCATGAGTGTGACTTAGATTTATTGAATTATTCTACTGTAGTGTCCCAGGAAGACTTGGCAGAGATTGATTCCAGCCACACCGAGGATGACACATATCAAACTCCTTCACAGATGCTTATTCACCCATCAGATTATATAACGTTGACCCTGGAATTGCTGAGAACTAAAAGGAGTAGGAAGAGACTTGGTTGTGTTTTATCTGGGATGCCAGGTCATTAAGACTATTCTGGTAAGATGTAACAGAATGGTATGATGCAGACTTTCTACTTCAGGCTATGAACTTGTCATCTTACAAGTGAAGTGAAGCCAGTCTGCTTAACTGCCTGAGCAATAAATAGAACCTCTTTCCTAGCACATAATAAAAGCAATGGACAACTTCTACTTAACTTTTCTAAAAGTGCCCTGAGCCCTGCTGGAGTGCTTGTTTAAGAGTGTGTTCAGTGTTGATGCTTTTAAGTAATTAGCTATGGTAATTGTGCTATTTTTTATGCCATGAATGCCGCGGTATATTTACAAATACAGTGTCACAACTTCACGAAGTGGTGGAGTGTAGCTTATTTTTTACAACCTGAAGCAATGCTTAAAGATGGGAAAGAAGAAAAACTGCAGTTATTTCCTAAGATTTTTGCACAGTATGAAATTAAGTAAACTGGAATGCGAGAAAAAGCAGGACCTAGGTCATTGCCGTAGAGCTAAGACATAGTCTAATGTTAAATACATATTCAATTAGAGATTCCATTTTTAGATGGTTTCTTCCTTGCAGTAGAAACCTACCTATTGCACAGGGGACAGAACAGAGGAAATACAGCAAGCATCTGGTTTTGACTCTTATTATAAAGGTTGGTTCAGGCTGTACTGCTGAAAAAGTGTTCCACAGTTGCGCAAAACAAAGTATTTAGGGTTTATAAAAAATCCTACATCAGTAAAGGACAGATACTATACTGATTGCCTCCTCTCCCTCCCTTGATATTCACAGAATTTAAGGCAGCTGGGCCAATTTATCTCCTATATCCTGCAGGACATTAATTTCAGCTACCTCGAGGTTCAGCCCAAAATCCTGGTCTAGACTAAGGCATTTTGATTCTCAACAGATAAAATTCCTGGCAACCACAGGCAGAGAGTGGAAAAGCCTGATGGTAGGGCCACACCGTGCAAGGCATGGCTCACACAACAGTGCAAATATGACTGAATATGAAAAAAAGTTGTTTGTAGTGACCCTTTTCCTATGGCAATATACTAAAGCCATATGTTGTGGCAATTCTGTCATGACCCTTACACCCTTCTCTGACTGCTGCTTTTTAGTTGCCTCAAATTTGCAGTAATAACAAGTTGCCTTTCTTGCCAGACAGTTAAAACTTCATTCCTGACCATTGTGCCATACCAGATTTCTTTAGAGAAACATACATTAAAGGCTGATAATGACCCTTGGTACTCCTGCATTCTGAGGAACATATTTTCCTTCCTATGAATGGCTTCGCATTGACCTAAATAAAAACATGGCTTGTCTTCGGTGTCCTGGCACAGTCCACACATTCAGCTCGAGCCCTCTTCCTCCTAGGTCTTTAGGCTTCAAGTTGGCAGAATTTGTATTTCTAGTTATTTCAACAAAATTGCGTTTACAAACAAGGAAGATAATCAGGTCCCTTTAAAAATCAGGGTTATGGGAACTAATCTAAATGTGAAGTTAACTCATTTTTAAAGCTGCAGCTTAAACTGTCATTGAAGCAAAAAATAAAGGCCTTTAGAGAGAAAGGAACATTAAGAGGAAGGAACTGAGACGTCAGGTTACAGATAGAGTTGTTTCCTGCCCAGCAAACAAGTAGTAGAACTAACCACTTCATCTTCCATCCCACATAAACAAGTAGTTGATGATACAATAAACACAGAAAAAGGGAATCTCAATACTGCAAATGGTTTTATGCCAAAGTGCCACAAAACCCAGGCTCTGTGGCTGTGCAAGCTCTTTACAAACAGGCAAGTTAAGACTGTAATATTACAGAAGATCATTTAAAGCCTCTAAAACACTTTAAAATTTCTCTCCCTCTTTCACTGGCACTTTAATAAGGCAATTCCCAATATTTGACTTGTGAAATAGCCTGGAATATAACAGTTTTATCAGCAGCCTGTAGCTAGGCTGCTCCTTATCGGTCCTCTGTGAACATTTTAAACACCCTTTGTAACATGATGAAAGCCATACCTATTTCAAGGCTTATTTGCACAGAGGGAGTAGTTAAAAGTTTTGATTATTGGGACTGCAGATGGTAGGGCCGATTCTGGGAGTAGCAGTCTATTCTCCCAGTCCTCAGCATCTGGAGACCACTGGCTACACTGGCACCCATTTTTTCTGAACTAAGTCCTTTTCATCTGACAACAAATCTGTGCCTCGCATTGTTCATTTTGGTAATCCAGCTCGGTGTCACATCAGCTTTGTCCCCATCTTTAAATGTATTCATGCCATCTGTCTCATGGTCTCAACCGGTAAAACAATTGCATCGTAGGTTACGTACAATCAATTCCCAGTTGTTCTGAACAGCTTGAGATGTCTCAGTGGCTTGTGGAAGAGAGTGATAAATGATTTTTTATAGGAAGATGATCAGCTTAGGATTCCCTTTACTGACATTCCGGATGCCAAGAAGTTCAGATTTCAGCTTGATATCTTTGCACTTTTTCCCCATATGGTTTTGGTGCCTCTTGCAAAGAAATGTGTTTCTCTCCATATGCCTCTTATCTTGAGTTTTCAGTGTCATCTTTAATTAGAAATTGAAAATCAGCTGGTTTGATTTATATCAGTATTTGTCATTGCTGCTATTGTCTTTCAGACAATCATATTCAGATGTTAATGTCAAATTAAAATTATCCTTTATAGGGTCATAAATATGAAATATGCAATTAAAATGTTCCATTAAGAAATAACAGAGTGACTGACAGACTCTTGCTCACAATGCTTCAGCAGCACACCCAGGCAGCACTGCCCTTGTGAGAGAGAGCTGTGGATCTCTGTCACTCAGACCTACCCCAGCCAAACCCTCGATTAAATCTGGGGCTGCAGGTGTGACGCAGTTCAAGTTCAGACACGAGGGGAATTAAATTTGCTTTCAGCTCTTGTGATCATGATGAAATTGTCAAAGTGAATGATGACGCATCATCCAAATGGAGACTGTAGGTGGGCCTTGGTGAAAGCTGTCTGTCAGGAGCAATTGGGTCCCCTCACACCCTGGGGAACAAAACGCGGGGGGAGCAAAGCTGTGTATCCTGGCAGGGCACAGCTGCTCCCTCCTGGATGTGAAAGGCTAACCATATGCAGAGAGAAAAATGAAGAACATGGAAAAGCACAGGCCTGAACAGGCAGGCCAGAGCTTGCTCCACAGATCTGTAAGCAAAAGCACTCTCACTTCAATTCTATTTCTGAAAGTACATCACATTCTTAATTATTTTTTTGGACTTGAAAAACATCCAGCTTCCTTACGAGGTACCTCCACGCTCACTTGTGGGTTCTAGTGAAAATAGGTACATCCTTGCCTTGAAGCCTCTGGAAAGAGCTGGGTTTTGTCTCTTTCTTTAAATGAAAGGAGCCTGAACAAATGTGTAACTCCATTTTGGTAGGTCCTTTTTCATCCTGAGTCTATAACCAGCATTTCTCTTTCATAAGGAACCCTCAACAGTAACTTAACTGACCCTTTTGTTCCGTTACACATGAGCACGGTAGTGTGAGAATTTCCAGCATTCACTCATTACCTTACCCAGGGGTGGTAATAGGGCCTCAGATAATCCATAAATAGTGCTAAGAGCTACGTGTGAAGAGCTGTACACAAAAGAAACCTTTTACAATGAAGCATAAAACAAGGTATTTGATTTATCCTGCAAATCACAGGAACAAATGCTGCATGCTCCTGTGTGCTAGCTACTGACATGCTGTCTTCAAACTAGTTATTCAAGCTAGTTATTTTCCAATTCTCAGAGATCAGTTTTGTCATTACAAATGACTGCAGCTGTGTGCTCAGAGCTGTCCTGAAGCAGAGGGTCAGCTTTTCCTTCTTCCCTGCAGTCCTTCACACATGGTGGTGGCAGGGAAGAGAGAAACTCAAGGTTCCTGGAGAAATATGGGAAAGAAATAATCTGTAAGGACTGATGGCATGAAGGACAGACTGGTCCTTATAAACATGGGAGCAGGTAAAATACTAATTTTACCAAACTTCTAGAATCTTCTTGAATGCAGAGAAAAGGACACAAACTCAAGGAAGAACTGCCCTACTGGCTCCTCCATCCATGATCAACCATGTCTGGAAACATGATAAATGCTTTCCAGAAATGGCCAGGCTTCTCTTCTACGGGAGTTCTATTTGTGTGTAACTTTTCTGATCATTCAGACCAGTGTTAAAGTGGAATTTCTTCTACTCTGAGCCATTCTGTGAAGCCCTGTTTTTGTGACAAGGTCCTAGTTATCTTGGAAATTGTTTTACCATCTGAGATGTTCCAGCTCTGTGCAGGGTTATGGGGACACTGACCATAAAATAACAGTAACTGAAACACTGCTTCTGGATCCTGATCTGAGTCAGTCACATTTTTGGAAGGCATCCAAATAGTTCTAACCTCCATATTTTTTTCTCTCCTACTAGGTAAATTTAAAATAAATTAGGGTCTTTTATTGTGGTTCAAAAGAAACAATAGGTTACATTGGGCTCCGTGGGTCAGCGCTTTGACATCTGTGCCAATATAAATCTGAGATAGAATGTATGTCCTAACTACACAGGGAGAACCGTACAGAATGTGAAAGGAGCTCAGAGGATAAGTAAACTAAAACATGAACAATTGAGGTAGGTTTTCAGTAGACATTGCATTCATCTGCATGTAGAAAATGGGTATGGTCTTGATTTTGCTTCTATCAGTCGATGGCAACTCCACCTTGTCTGTACAGGGAAGAAATGGGACCGCACAGATCATCACCTACAGGGCACTTGCAAATTTCTGCTTGGAAAGACTGGTGCAAATACTGCATCTTATCTGTCTTCTGGAGCTCTCCTTCCCCTGTAACACACCGACTGAGTAAGAGGAAAAGATGGGCAGAAGACTGCAGGACTGCCTTCAGGAATTTGTCTAGCAAGCCTTAAGAGGGGTCAGTGAGACTGCGGAGTCATAAAGTTTATCGAGAAGCAAATTAAAATGCAAAATATGGGGGAGTCATACTTCAATGTCACTACAAGAAGTCCAGTGAATATCAATCTAAATTAATTTTGGCCTCTTTAATCAATCATCTCTTTATGAAATACAAATAAAGCCACATCAGTATGACATGTTATTAAGGAAGAAAAGATGCGCCCTAAACTTCTGGTGACAATTTACATAAATGTCATTTGAGGAAGCAAGGTTAGACCTCAGGGAGAACATTATAATATTCTAAAGATCATCAACAACTTCACTGTACACAAATCATGAAACAAAGGATTGGTGCCCACGAACTGGAGGGTGCTGGAGGAGTGAGAGATAAGATAGTTAATTTGAGGGGTTTTTGAGCATTTTCATAGCATAAAAGGAATGTAAACAAGCCTGAAAAAAGAATATTTAGTGCCATTTTAAAAAAGAACAATGATCCTTAACTAATAAACCCCCCCTATTTTAATAAAAGATGTGTAAGTAAGGTACATGGTTATTGTATTTATTATATTATACTATTACTGTTACAGTATTTGTATTACTGGAACTCCCAAATCACCAGATGAAAGTGGGACCCTGTTATGCCATACATTTGCTATAGAGGGAAGTCATACTGAGAATTTTATTTTCTAAAGGGTGGAGAAATGGAAGGAGACTAGTTTTCCAGGGATATATTGAACATGGTTGGTTAAACCATGATTAAAGCCCAGGAAATGCCATTCACAGCTAGTGCCCTAGTCAGTACACAACCCAGCTCTTGCATCCTATATACCTCTGATATATATCATGAGTATTCTTCACAAAAAGGTCATTGGATCACACTGAAATCTCAGTCGTAGCCAATTTCTCTCATCAGGTCTCTAATGTGTATTTTGCTTTCCTTCCCTCCAGCCTGTTTATCATTTATTCCCATTCTCCTATATCAAAACTGAACAAAGACACTTTCTAAATGCCATTTCACAGCTTTAGGGAGCTGTATTCAGGAGAGTAATGTGTGATCTAAGGCAAGCTGAGGAGCATTATTTTCCTATCACCACCCTACAGATGATGGGGAGTGACAGATTACACGTCAGTCACAGCACACTAGGCAAGGGGCCAGTCTGCCTATAGTTCTGTCCTTTCTGGCTCCAGCCAAAGCATTGTTGAGAATGAAAGAATGGTTTATAAATAGCTCTCACTGAAGTCAGTCTATCATAGAGGCTGCAGATCAGCTTGGTCTTTATTCAGGCTGTTCAAGATGATGTCTGTCTGCTCATGTACATGCAGGTGTTGCATACACAGCCTGTAAGGATCACATCCCAGGGCTATTCCCTTCCTAGCTGTCACCTTTCTGTGCAAGAAAAATAAAACCTACTGCGAGCACATTTAACTCCCTTTCCTTCACTTCTTTCTAACTTCCCTCTCATTCGATAAATTCCACATTAATTTGTACTTCCTTAGAAATACTTTTTAAAATAAAAAATTTTCAAGTGTCCATCCTTTCCCTGAAAAACTGACAATGAAAAAAGAATAATCTCTTATTAGCCAACATGTTAACAGATTTCCCACAGAATGTAATAGGTATTTAGAAACAGAAGTGAGCAAAACCTTCTACCAAAATTGAAATGAATCAGTCTGAAGGCAACACAAATGAGTCATTGTTCTCTAACCCTTCCCTGGATGTTCACACACAAAAACTTTCTGCTTATACTACGAAATCAAATCTATATGAATCAAAGTATGAATGTTCTTCATCTGCTGTGAATTTTTTAGCAGTCCTAGAGGCAGAGTGGGCACATGACATCTTGACGCAGTCTTTCCACTAGTTAACCTATGGGCAGACCCCAGAAGACCCCATTTGCTGAGGATTTTGTGATGCCCCGACCTCTCTGTCCTGTGATTGAACACAGATACCAAAAAGTGTCTCCTTTGCCAAGTAAGTGACAGGAAAAACTGGTATAGAGCCAGCTGGGACAGACCTGCAGCAGCATTCTCTGTTCTAGATGACTCCTGAATTCCTGTGGTGTGCTGGCTTTACACAAAGGGACTTGAAGGGAGAATGACTTTCTAATGCATACCTCCACAAGTTCTTTTTTAAATAACCTCTCTGAAATTACCTTTCTGCATTATCCATTAAACTTGTTTTTGGTGCTGCTAATAGGAGCAAAGATGAACAAGGCTATTTGTTTCAGAAGAGGAGTCCTAAGCTACAATAAAATTTCATTGCCAAAAGCAAAACCAGAACAGATTGAAACAGAAGCTGTGCCCACAGAAGTTTTTTTTAAATTATCATTAAATATCATTTATCCTGTTTTAATCTTATGCACAGAATATCATTACTCCTGATATATTGACCAAGAATAAATCCCAACAAGTTACTCAGTAGCTGAAGGTGTAAGATGAAGAGCAATTAATTGTACGTATGATTTGTACATGCCTTAAATCAAGACAGTAGAGGCCTGGATAGGAACTCACACATACCAGAATCATACCATCTGAAATTTTCAGCCTTGTAAGTTCTGTCTGTTCTGCATCATCCTCACATGTAGGAGCAATGACTGCCTAGTACACCAATAATTGTAAAAAAAGAGAATTACACTATAGCTCATCTATGATACTGCAAGCATTGTTCATGGACTCATTCCTTTAGGAGAGGGAGGTGGGAGAAAGAGAAAGATAGATAGATAGATAGATAGATAGATAGATAGATAGATAGATAAAATAGTGCATGCTTGTTCTATCATCTACACCCACACAAATCACTGAAACATGACACTGCTTTATGCACACATAAGGGCATGAATTTGAACTGTGGTTGCTATGTAATGGAGAGGTACACAAGTTAGCTTCCTTACAGGATTAATTCATGCTTTATAAAAATCCTGCACTACAATCAAAGGCTGCTTCTAATATCTGACACACAGGCCTTTAGAGCTAACTGGGAATCTTAACACCATAGTACTACCTACATATTAAATATATCCTGAATGGAAAATGTATTGGGCTCTCCTTCAGTATTGCAGAATTCATGCTTCGGTGTTTGGTGCTTTTTCTTCAAATGTGGGTCTGTCTCTGAAAATACTTCCTACCAAAAGTAGTGCATAGACACAGAACAATTCTCCTTAGTTCAGGGTGCCTCCACTTTTTCCTGTTTTCTGACTGTGTAGGGTAATACTGAACTCTCAGCAAGCACCAGGAAGATCTTTGTGCAACAGCTGAAAATATAACTGTCTTAAAAGACAACCCAAGTGTTATTCATTGATCATGTCTGTTATTGTCTACATAAATAGAAGGAGTTGACTGCAACAGTCCTCAACTTTGGGAAAATGAGAATTGTGCTGCCAATTTAAGGGCAGATTGCACATAGCTGAACAGCAAACTAAAACCAGAGGAATGGGAAGTGCTCTGCTCAAAGGTAGCAGGGTATTGTATGAGTTTTGTGGTTGATCCTCCCCTAGGGGGTCTTCCAAGCAATAAAAGTCTAGGTAAGCTTTGAATTACAACAAATCATCCTCTACTAATGAAAACTGGCATAGTTCATTAACTTGAACAGTGAGACACCGATTTACATGGATGAGTATATGGCCTGACAGCTACACTGAAGTCGTTGACAGGAAAGCCAGCAACTATGTTAACAAGGATAACTAAGTCTCAGAAATCTAGGCCTGAACTTAATCAGCAGCAGAATTTTAAAGCTTCTGTACCCTGAGGTGTTTATGTCATATGCAGTACTATTACAATAACCAATTACAAATAAAATTATTTGATTAGATTATTTACTGCTCCTGTGGTCTTCACTGCCTTGCACTCTGCCACCCTGGCCAGAGGAGGCACTTACGAAGTTTGGCCGCAATCCTTCACTGTGAAAACTGAAAAGTTAGTGAAAATTCTACTCTGTGGGTTGCCAGTAACTTTATTATTGGTCCATGTCAGACAATAAGCCTCCCATGTTCTTTGAACCTTGACACAAGATGAAGCCTGCAGGTTGTTAAGTGCAACTAAAACCACAGCAGGCATTTCTTGCAATCATTCTATTTTACTCTGCTCCTTCATCCACTTCAGTGGCAGGAGGTCAAGACCTGCCCTACCATCAACTGGAAGTTGCAGAGGATGAACTTGGCTTCCAGAAGGAGAATAAGAAATCAGTGAAGGTGGGCATTTTGTAGAAATCATTGACAGTCAGATATCTCAGCACTTTTGAAAACCCCACCAGGGGCCCAGCATTACTTGCAGGCTAAATACTTTCCTAAATTTTCCTTTAATGTTTTAGGCTTCCTTAAACCTACAACATAAAGGATCATATTATCAAAGATTAAAACAAGTATCTTCTGTCTTAGTGCCCTCTGAGTGAAACTAAAACATAAAGAATGGAAAAGAAAGAAAGAAAAAAGCTGTACCACTTATCTCTTTAGTGCATAGGAATAGAAATGCTAAGGTAATACAAATATTGCTTAGCCAGATCCTGTTTTGATATTCCAATGGTGCTTCTAGTTCTAAAACAATATCTTTAATATTGAATTCCCTAAATAATTTTTCACTGTACAAGATATTCAGTCTATAGAATTTTTCCTTTTATTTTCAGGAATTGACTCTGGAAGCACTTATTTAGGTAAGATGCTGCAGGAATCCACAGAGCTTACCTGAGTTAAGAGCTCAGGAACTGGTCCTGCATATGCACATAAATTGCTGTGGGAACTGAAAGATTGTAGTGTAACAAAAAAAGAGTCCATAATGCATGCAGGCTTCTGACAGTTTTTGCAAACATCAAGGAATATGACACCCACCCTTAATATGTTTCTGCTCTGATTATGAATCCCCAACTGCACTGAGTCCATCTTTGCACACGCCAGATGAATCATTTTTCCAACCTGAGCTGTCTGGTATTTCTTTGAGTGGATGAAGAACTTGTTAAAAATGAAATACAGAGTAATGGGTACTTATAATTTAAATGAATCACTGTATGCTAAGTAATTTCTTTAAAGTATCTGCCAGGTAAATCTTGAGTCACCAGCATGACACATTTGAAAATTTAAAAATTTAAACATATATTATTTAAAAANTCTAAAGTGAGAATGGGTGATGTGGAGATGAGTAGATTTTACCTAGCAGGTGTATTATCTTGAAATCAACATTGAAAATGTTTTGAAAGTGCTTTGCAATACCTGAGGTACAGTCCTTAGCTCATATGACATGAACCAAAGAGACTATGGCATGTACTTCCAGCCTAACAGCAGGATCTATATGGCTGTCATCATGCGTATCACAAATTTGTCCTGGTGGGATTGCTAATTATGAATAATATTTGGGACATCTTTCCACTACTATAAAATGCTAAAAAATCAGCTTGCTGATACCTGGCTTTAGCTAAATGTCCTTGTTCTAAGAAGCAGTGCTTTTCATATAGACATTATTTCTTTTAAAAGGGTAAGAGGTTAAGAGCTATCATTGGTTTAGCTCATACACATCGCTAAGACTGAAAACAATAATGAGGAAAAAAGAAAAATGTTATGTGCTCAACACAACACTCTTAGAGTTTTTAACACCCTATATTTCCTTTACCAGCT
>VYZX01015211.1:7435-21219 GCA_013401335.1 Brachypteracias leptosomus
TTATTTCACCTGTTATGTTCTCAGGGGAAATAATTTAATTGTGGTTCTTTTTTTTTTTTTTACTGTGGATGGACAGAAATTTTTCAGTGAAAGATAGTTGTTTTGGGTTTCAGTCTTGTTCTGTTCTTATGTTTAAAGCATTTGTAGGGAAGTGGAAAGTTCATAGAATATGTTATTTCCAACACTTTTGGTCTGAATGCAACTAATATTAAGCATACCTCTATCAAAAGATTTTAAAATGAAATGTTGATACTTTGCATATTAAGAGTTTGAAAGTTAAAAAAAGGTCTAAAATTAAAGGAAAAAAGTCTAGAATATCTAAGTTAGGATAAATTATTAAAGTATTTTGCTTAACTTCTTTTTCTTTTATTTGGATTCATGAAAATTTCCAATTTTGATTTATCATACAGTTCAGAGTGGAATGATTAATTAAAGTCTTAAAGTTTTTATTAATAAAAACCCCAGTTTCTTCTATGTTCTATTTCACTTATTGGAGTAAATTACAGCATTGATGTATATCAACCACCAGAGCTTTAAAGAATATTTCTCCTGAAAAAGTAACTTTGCAGCTGATTCTGTGACAGGGAAGACGTTTACTGCTTCTGCCTGGAATGCCTGGGCAAGAAGCACAAAGGAGATAGGGAAGATAAGACATAACCTTGTGGCTGAACTGAAAATGAACAGGAAAATGTGATCTATGAAATTCATAATTTTGAGATTTTGAAAATAAAGTTTCTCTCTTGCATTTAAACTATCTTCAATTTCTAGTTTCATATGAAATCAGCAACTTTAATCAACAGTGGCTGTCAGATTATCACGGAACTCTCAGAATACTTTTATAGATCATTTTTATTAATTTAAATAATATGTTATTTTAGTTTGTGTTCCCTTGTGAAATTACTGAGAATTAGAATTGAGTTTATATTTGTTAATATGCCGAATTAGTAGGAGAGGAAGAATTTATTAGACCTAGCCACAAACTCACATGACTGAGGTTATCTGTAAACCTCCTGCCATCCTTGCAATTCAGCAGTAGCTTAGGGAGCAATATAAGGGAAATTTCACCAAAATCCCTTCTACTATAGCATCTTTGTGTATGCTATTCCATCACATTTCATTTTCTCTGTACCTGTCTTCTTTTTTAGCCCTTACTCTCCACCCTTATAGTTGCCAGACTTTCCCCTGGCCTTTAATGCTCGGATAGTAATCTAAGGGTATGGAAAACATCAAAGGTTGCTGGTTGCAGTACATCTGTGTGTGAATTAGTATGTGTTAAAATGCTATTAGTATGCATGCCAAGTTTGCCTGTTCCCTCTGCAGCTTACAGGCTTCTGTTTCTCTTTATTTTTAAAGTCTCAGGGAAGTTGCAGTGGTGGAAATAAGTAATAGTCTGTTTAGGAAGAAGTCATCACCTGTAATATAGAAGAGGGATAGACTTTGGATGCCAAGCTGCAGCTTTGGGGCTAGGAGTTGAGAGCTCTGTTTCCTGAGGAGGGCAGCTTGTGAAGAGTGCAGCTCTTGGGCCTCTGGGAAGTCCAAAGAAGCAGGAGCCAGGCTCCACTGTCAAATGCATTTAAGATTATGTTAGTAAGGTGACTGGCAATAAACATAATCTTGGGTTTGAGAAATAAACCTGCAGTTCAGCAAACAGTTCTAGTCAGGTTGCTGACATCTGCCCTAGAGAGTCTGCACTGAAATATCAAGCATACGATGTAATGGTGCAGAACAAATTACATTTAAAACAAACGAAGGAAAGGACATCAAAATGCCCAGAAGTGTCAAGCCTGGTAACAAAATAATCACAGGAGATGAGCTCAGTTAGCATTGGTAAGTTAACAAGCATGATATTCAGTCTTCAAGTAAGTGAAAGGTTTCCACAGATATAAGGAGTATCCAGTTCTCCATGGACACTGGAGATTAGGCAAGAATTGGTGTAGGTACAATTACTCTTGCTTCTGGACATGTTTGTTGGCCAGATGACTCTCATCACCCTTTCCAACACACATTTTATGAAGCTATGAATCCAGATCAAGTAATCAAAAGGAAGGAGAATTTGCAGAGCAAGGAGTTTGGTGTTATAAAGCTTTTGCTGTGTGGAGAGACATGTCATAGATCAAAACTGAAAAGAACAAAAATCGAACTGTTGAGGGCTGGTATTAAGGCAGGTCACTAGCAGGGGATCTGAAGCTAGGTTGCAGGTGGCAAGGAGCTCTGTAGTCTCTCACCAAGGAAGACCTGATGGTGGTGTTCTCGTTTTTGAAGTGATGATGAAGGATGGAAAATACATTTGGGGGAAAAAATCCTTGAAATTGTTTGCCTCAGATGCTCTCTTAAAGATCTGCAATCTAAAAATGAAGGGAATACTGCACAATGCAGAAGGTCCAAGGATAACAAAATCAAATGATATTTTGAGAGCATTAGATTCTGGGGAACCTAATTCTGTCATCTCTTACTATAGGAGGAGAACAATGAAAATAAACTTGTACTGATTTCATTATTTTGCATGCCCAGAATGATGTGTTGCAGGCTCTGTTCAGGAGCTTCTGTGAGATACAGCTTTGTTCCAAGACATCTTACTGTCTAAATTTTAAATATGACATGATGAATGGGAATGACATGTAGTAAGAAAGATGCTGGAGTAAAGAAGGACAAAGAGCACAGTGCTGAAATGTTACAGAGCTCATGTTAGTCATAAGAATAAATTGCGTAAGAAAATAAAGAAAAATTGAATCATAAGCATGTTGTTTTGCTTACTCTGATCAATGAATAATTTCAATAATATTGTGAATATCATCCATCTTTATATACCATATCAAGTGAGACCAAAGACCTAAGATCTGTTGCTAGCAGACTTCCTTCACAGCCTCTTGTCACCCATGTGCATGACATCTCTGATTACCTTGCCCAGGGCCCTCCTCACTTTTATCAAGCTGTCATGTCCTTCTCCATCAACACCACAGATCCAGAAACCTGACTCTGCTGAAGAGGATGGGCTTTGTGCCATGGGTTTCAGCAAAGCCAAGATTTCACTTGAGCTAGGAGCAGAGTTTTGACACATTTGGCAGATGAGACCTGCCCACTCTTTCTGCCAGAGCAGCAGAGAGGGAAACATCTGGAAACAGACTCAGGTCTTTCACCTTCTCCATGCTGTGTGCCATTCACTCTGCTAGCCACGAGGTTGTAGTGGGCACAGAAATAGTATGCAGATGGATTTAGATTGAAAACCTAGGTAGATAAGCAGACAGCTTTTGGCCAGAGGATTAATAATAATTTCTGGTAATAGAAATTGTCACAATAGCACCTACTGAGGGATGTAAACAGTTACCAGCCACCAAAATTGCTAAAAGGAAAGAGATGAAGCAGCAAGATAAAATTAAAAATTGAAATATGTTCTGTGAATACACTAGGGTAGCTCATGGTCAAAACAAGAAGCATTTAGTTTGTTTTCCCCATGCAATGTGGCAGATTCTGCATTGTCATTCTTGACTGTGATGTTCATGATATCAGAGAACATGACATTTAAAATAATATAATTTATTTTCTTGTACCACTTACAATCTTCCATCTACTTATTAATAGGGATACAAATGTGTTCTTCATATTTTCAATTAAAAATGGCAGGCTTATTAGTCATCAAGAAACTCTATAAAATTATTCATTTTGAAATATTAACATTACAAACCTTTTCACAGCAGTATATAAAGCAAACATTTCACAGTGACATTTTGTTGCCAGATCTTGGGTTTTGATTAAGGCAGGCTTATGAGCTGAAGTTTTTTTTACCAAACCAGTAATTCTTTTTAAGTACTGCAAAACTTGAATGGCAATTCAGTGTAAACTAACAGAGACATCACTTGTGGTAACAGAATATAAAAAACACACATATGTATTTATTTTTATTTAAAAATGTATTTATTTAACAACTTAAATTACTTCTATGTCAAATTTGAGTAGACTAGTTTGGTTTACAGCATCTGGAAATGAGCATTCACTGTTTTAAAAAAACCTGAGGTTTATGCCATTGTAGTATTGAAGACAAAGAAAAATTAGGAGACTGAATGTTTCATAAATTTAAACCATGTCATCCATCCAATTGTGAAATAATGACCTTTTCGTTTGGAAATCTTTTTCCTAAAATAGGTTAGTTATACTGCAAAGGGTGTACATAAATAAAGAAATTTGGGTCATGAAATGTAAATCTATTACACACTCTAAAATTTTTACTGCATGGAATTCCTTTCGTGTCCATGTATTTGTTCCGGTTTTCTCACATTTAAAAGCAAAACTGCCTACTCTGCCTTGATCCTGATCCCTTTAAAGCTCACTTCTCCAATTGGGTTAAGAGCACTGAAAATGTGTTTCAGGTTTCAGGTGGAGCAATGAGTTGCATTATAGTCACTCTGTGCTCTGCTTCAAGCTCAGGTCACTTGGAGCTTGTCATAGTCCAGGGAAAAAAAAAAAAGTTGCCTTCTGTAAATGTTTTTTTAGCTTTGGAGGTCAGATTGTTGGGAGATATTGGTCAAGATTCTGAGCAAGGAGTAGGAGACACGGGAGGTGGTACAGAGATTATGGAGGAGCCTTGTCTTTTGTCTCAATAGCAGAAAGACTGCTTGGATAACAGAGGGTGCATTTTGCCGAGTATTTTTAACTTATAGAAGTGTGGACAACTTGCTTCCCCTGCCTGGGCTTTCCTCCCCATCACCAAAAAGCAGCTCCCTGTTCTCTCCTTTCTACTGCACCTTCCTCTACCTGCATCCCCACCCCTGCCAAGTCTGAGCTTCAGGTGAGTATTTGTGAACAATTTATATAGTATTGCAGGAGATCAATGGACAACACGTACACGGACTAATGTAAGCCAAGCATTGCCGTTTATTCGCCTGAATCTCGCTCGTTATATACCCACCAGCGCTGACCACGTGCCGGAAGCACAACTCTGATTGGTACAACAAACTCTGCCACGCGCTAAACAACATCTCCTGATTGGCCAGGCACTGCTGTGCACGCGCCGCCCTTAGTTCCGCCTTCTGCCTCCTTTTTCTTGCTGCGTCATTGCTGCTTCACGTGCTGCACGTGCTGCACCTGGCCGTCCTTGTATGACTTTGCTGGCGCCACAGAGTCGGGATTACTCACATGTCCATTCTCATGGAGATACCGCTCCACATAGTATGTGGTCTGAACTAAGCTTATGTCCACTGGAAAACCAAAGTAAAACTTCTTGCACTTTTGTTTTGAAAAATATGGCCTTACAGGGCAGTTTGAAGCTCATTGCTCTAGGTGGTTTCTTAAATTAGGACAGCAGGCCACAATACTAGGGATATACTGAATACTAAACTGCTTATACAACAAATAGTAGTATATTATAATTCTATATGATATTAAGGTAATGTTAATATCATATATTGATATTAATTGACCTGTGAACAGTCTAGTCTAGTGAACTGCAAGCAAGTCCATATACTGAAACATAGGTATCTGCTTAGATCTCCTGTATTTCTTGTATGAGAAAAATCTCGCATCTTGTGGATACCACAGTGCTGGGTAGAGTTATTTTGGGTACTGGAAGTGGTGTTCATCTGCCCCATTTGTTGTGTAGAGCAGACATGATTGATAGTTGGGCTGTACTGTATAAACATCTTCATGCTTGCACACTCCAAATGCTATTTTTAAGAAAAACTGTAGATTGTAAGTTCATATAGAATGGAGAATATGGTATATTTATGCCAACCCAAACTATTTTAACATTCACAGCAAAAAAGCAGAAATATTTGTATTACAAAGGCCTGAAGCTTAGCTCTAATCACTTACCATTTCTATACAAGTGTATTTACATGATTAACCCTATACTGACAAGCACCCAGTGCTTATGATGAAACAGCTTTCTGATTAATTTCTTGGAGAAAATCTGTCTGAACTGAACTTTTAAAATATATCCTGCTAATATTTGGAATGGACTTTTCAAATCAGTGTAATCAGTCAGTTAAATAGAAGATTTACTTTTAACTTGACAGAAAAAGTATTCTGTACTGAAAGATTAAGTTCTCTAATTTCTGGAAGGATGCTGTGACTAAAATGCTTCAATTCCCCTTCCAAGTTGCAAAGTTCAACTCCGACTTTGCTCTAAAGCTGGGCTCTTCGCTTCCATAATACCACAGAAATTCTTATTTTCTGTTAGAGATACAGTTTTGTGAGTTAGGAAGCCAGTGGTTTCACCAAGAACTGTTTGAAAAATTAATCTAATCAAGTACTGATATATTTTTTTTTCTTCAGAACTGAACCTTGCAAAATACATTTAAACAGCCCTTGCCTGAAAGTGGGAAATACCTGTGAAGTTATATATATCATCTCTGGAAGATACAGAGATACAATCCATTCAAAATAGAAAGAGGAAAGATAAATCATCTCAGGAAGTATAAGTAAACAAAATTATATTTGAAAACCCCAGCTGTAAAATCACTGTTTTTTACTGCCTAGCACAGGAAAAAAAGCAATAAACGTAAGACACCTGTGCCAACAGAGAGTGATTTTCTTGATCAGTAGAGAAACATTTTTTGTTTCACCTGCTGTTCAGCTAAAGATGGGACAGGGAGAAAATGTTTCAGTAAATGAGACAGAAGGGGAACATTATTTGTAAAATATTTAAATTAATATATTTCCACTCTGTCTGCATCTTACATACATATCACCTTCTAAAAAACCCCTTATTGATTTCTGTGACTGAAAGCAGGAAAATGATAATGTGATATCCTCCTAAGGATAGCAAAAGATTTAGTTTATTACCCTGAGACCTATAGGCAATCAGGAAAAGACTGTGCTTCTGGAGCTGTTGGTCCCACTTTGTCATTTCAGGATACTAGGTGGACTGAGTTGAGCTTCTCTGCTTCTCACTCTAGATTTTGATTGAAAGTAAATTTTGTGATCTCACAGGGAGTCAGCAAGCTCCTCAAGCATGATGATACTTGGAACTTCTCATTTTCATTTTACTTTGGCCTTAATTTGCAAGAACCAGAAAGTCTACAGAAACAGCTTAGCCCTTGATAAATTAGGAGGGAATATGTGCAGTCATACACAGTATTGTTCTAGATTACTCCATTTGAAGTCAAGCTGAAGTGGGGCTTCCAAATGGGCTGAGAAAGACTTGTTCAGATTTTTCACCTCACTAAACCAAATTGCATATCTTACAGCTAAGAGTACATCTTTTCCTAAGCACTTAAGTGTTTAACATATACTGCTTCAACAGCTTAATCCTTTCTTATTAGGTTCCTGCTTTGCACTTTGTGGAAATGTTTATGATGCAGAATATAGGCAAAAATTAAAAAGGGCAACAGCACTACAGCTAGGATGGTTCACAATTGAACAGTTTATGGTTAGCTTGGTTCCTGGGTCTGTTTAGGACAACTACATTTGTTTTTTTCCAGCAGTTTCTCTTGAGAAGGTTCTAACTTTAGACAGATTCCATGTGAGACGCTGGGCTTCAAGGGCAAGGATCAGTCCCAGATTCTCTTCCATTTAGCACAGAGAAATAGTTTATTATGCAACCAGTTCATTATTTCTTGTGTTTCTCAAGTCAACATCCAGAAATTCTTCATTGACCACAATATAACCTGCTCTTTCCAACTTGTCTGACTATCCAAAGCAACTAATGGGGCCACTTGAATCTTGATTTTATCTGTCAAGCCACCTCCTGTTCTTCATGCTGATAACATCTTTCAACCTCCTGCATCTACCTACAAAAGTCTCCTCTACTCCATCAAAAGGCTTCCTATTTTTCACTTTGCAGTCTAGGAACGACCAGAAAGTTCTATTTATCTACTTAGGTACAACAGTTTTTTAACATAATATTTTGTGGGTAATGAGACAGCTCATTATCTTTTGGGCTGGAAGGAGAGTTGAAATGGCACCGAAGGATTTACTAGAAGTGCTTGTTTGACTAAACAATCTTAGCAGACAAGGTTTGTCTGGGTTGGAGTTTTTTCGTTGATTGTTGTATACTTTTCTTATCCAGCCTTTACTTAGGATGCAGCAGGAATCTGAAGGAAGTAATTTTCTTCTGGCTGCAACTGAATTTTTCAAGCAGACTCCTCCAGCATCAATTTTCAGAGTGTTTTCTTTGACCAAAGATTTCTATCAAAAGTCATGACTATCAGTTTTAGATATGTTCTTGAATCTTAGATCTTTAATAGTCCTCTTCATTCTCAGGAAGGGAAAGGAAATAATTGTTGAAGATCAGGAAGATTTGAGAGAATAGTTAAGTGAGGGAGATTTGTAGTTGAGTAATTGGAATTTTTGTTGTATCTCTTCAGAAGCCCATTCTACTTGCTGCCACTTGGCAGCTATATCTCTTATTTATCTGGTCTATGCCTGTTTAGACAATTTTTCTCTTTAGATGTCTTTAAACGTGAGTGGATTTGTACAGCTCAGTCTTCACACACAAACAGGCACGTGGATTATATACGTGAATAAATTGCTTGCCTGGAGTTAATCCAAATCATGAATGAGCCTGAGAGTATAATTCAGATTGCTTTGATTAAAATTGAGTTTAGTTACTTGTCTTCAACTTCTGTGGGTGAAGTAATTCAGATAAAATATACAATGAAAGTAGGAAGCAAAAGTTAATGGACAGAAATAGTTTCTCGGAACTGTGAGCTTGGGGAATATCAAAAGCAACTGGAATGTTTGCATTTCTTTGTGTTTTCTCTCAGAAAAAAAATATTAGATTGCTTAAATCTGGATGAGAAGAGACACTGAACTGGATATTGAGTGTGTGGTCTAATGACCTATCAGAAAGAGCTGTTTTCTAAATAAAGGTAACATCAAGAGTATCCTAACTTGGAAATTTATCATGTTGAGTGTGAGTTGCCAGTACCTGGGGTAAGCTGAAATGGAATCTTTTAAGGATAATGGTAGGCAGCATGGGATGGGAAAGGTTAAAGATGGAGATTGGAATTATGGCAAGATGCCAAAGAAAAATTTACATTCATATTTATCCCCCTGAGTTCTGTTTGGGGGTACACTGCAATTGGCTAGTCTGAGACTTGTGGTTGTCAGTTCCATGGAAAATGTTTCTGTCCCAAGGGCTGCATAAAGGTTTCTGCTTCTATTCTGGTTCTGATTAGTTTATTGCTTCCCTCCAAGTTGAAATCATGCATTTGTCTGTAAGCTGCAGTATGGTCTATTCTTGAAAAGGCTTTTAAATATGGAACAATCACTAGCAGTGATGTACATTTCCCAGCTTTAACCTTGAGCAATACATAGTAAGGTATTTTGAAATACTGTTAGCCAGTGTGTCCAATACAGTTTTTCTTGCACACAAGCTGTTGAAGCAGACCTCACATTTATCCTAAATGGCTGCTGTAAAATAAGAAAATGTAATTCCTAAATTGTTTCATTAAATTTTGCAGTGTCTTTACAGAAGTAGAGTTGTGGATGTAAATGTATCTTAGCATTTGCAATCTTTTGTTAATATTAGTTTTTCCAAAATGTTCTCTTTGAAATATATTTCAATTTGTTCATTCTACTTGCTATAATAATTAACTTTTGACAAATACTCGGTAAAAACAAGCCTTGTATATCCATCACTTGGTTAATTTTTACTTGTAAGTCCAGAAACAGGCTGGAGTTGAGTTTCTCTTTGTTACCTTGGAAACAAATGGAGGCTTGACTTCCAGTAGCTCTACACTTGAAATGAGGGGTGGAGTTTTGATGTTGCAGTTCTTATTATGATGCAGAAAGGGAAGGCAATTCTAGAGATTCTGCCCTATTACATTTACAAGAATATGGAGCCTAGCTAATATGAGAGAAATGAGCTAGTTTCATGTAATGGGATGAAAGGGAAAATTACAGTTGCACGGAGTCAAGAGCCTTCAGCTTCTGAAGTTGGGTTGAGTAGCTCATCCTTCTGCAAAGATGACTAGCCAAAAAAGGATAATTGTTGCTGTTGATTTATTCCTTGTCAGTAATTCCCAGCATCGACTGTATAAATGTGCACAATTTTCACTTACAGTAATAATTTATTTACAATTTTCTGATCCGTTCATAGACTGGGCTAAATAAGTTTCAGATGTTTCAGGGAATATCTAATAGATCATTTTTTGTTCCAACTGAGGCAAGATTTCCAATGAGATTTTGACCAAGAATCCCTCTCTAATAAGTCATTTGGATAAGAAGACATTTTGAATTGTGGTTTGGATAATGAAGATATCAGAATGAGGTACATTATTTAGGATTTTGTAGTCTAGTTTCTACTGTTATCTTTTGCATATGTAGTGTGAACAATAATGTTGATACACATTCCTGTCAAGACAATTTCAAAGTAGAAGAAATTAAGTTCTGAAATATTATTACTTTGCTGAATTTTCCACAATAGGATAAGATAAAGGGCCTCTGGGATTTACAGGGATTTGAATTAATCCTCTCTATACTCTGGCTGTGTTGAGAACTATTAATATACCCATTTTACAGTAAATGTAATTAGGCTTTCATTCCATAATTTTTAATACCTGATCTGTGTGCTACTGGGTGACCCAGGAGTGATAATTTCATCTGGATGAGGAATGGACATACAATTGCGTTTCTAGCAGATTAACCAGAGCACGTATACAGAGTTTATGTTGGCCTCGTGCTTTTATGCTAGTTTTATATGAGCAGCAGTGGACAGACAATATTTGAGCAGTCCTCAAGCTTGCCAGTGTAAAGCTAATTTGTCAAAAAGCCCTTTGAACATATTTGAACCAGCAGCTGGCATTTACACATGATCAATGGTTTGCATCATGAATTTGTGATGGTTTTGATCTAACAAGGTATTTCAAAGCTGGATTCACTTTAGTATCAAATTCTGTACTTAGGCATAGATTCTAGTAACTAGTTCATCTTTTGGAGGAATTCTGTAGGAATGTGAATGGTGAAGACTAATATCATGATCCAGTTTTCTGTCTCTAAACATTTGTTCACCAAGGCTTGTAAGCATGTGCTCAACACTGGGCATGTGTTATCCTGAGTCAAATAGTATCAATTTTCCCCTAGCTGTGTGATTGATGAAAAATAATTGATTGGATAATTTTGGATGGATTTGTCTGTTAGTATCCTCCTTCTTAAACTTTCTGATTGTTTTATTTGATTTTATTAAGAGCAACTAAATTAAATTTAGTATGTTTTTGGCATAATGCATATTAGAATAATAGACTATGGTTTTCCTAAAATTTGTATTCAATATAAAAAATGTATGTTATGAGGAAAAACCCTCAAAAATGGAAAAATACACAATAAGCTAAACAGTAGTGTTATTTTAATAGACCTAATCAAGACTGCGATAATTAGATACATTATAAGAATCTTTCTTTTTGTTGCTAATAGCACCTTAGATTACTCCTTTTTATTAACATTTGAAATCTGTTGCTCCAATCCTGCAAATCCTTATTTGTAAAAGTATGCTTATATAGGAAGACTAGCAGGCTGTTCACAGGGATTTTTATAAAATCAGTTCCTAATTTGCTTTTCATTTTTTATTCTTGTTTCTCAGTATTTTCGTTTCACTTAGGGTGGGTAATGAAAGTAGCCTGTTGTCTATTTCAGTTAGTTCAAACTGTTGTCCTCAGCCAGTGTAATTTTACGGTTTACACGTATTAGCACAACACTGGCATGCTCAGGTTTCCATTTCAGCAGGAACAAGAAAACCAAATAAGTAAACTGTTTCAGTTGATTTCCTTTTTAAAAACATCATGACAATATTACAACCGAGACAAATCTTTACATTAAATAAAAAACAAAAAAATGTTCTTTCTTGTCAAATCCAAACCACCCACTAATGTCAGGATTCAATTATGTGAAACAGGTAGTTTTTTTGTTTTAGGTTATAGCTTGATAGAATAAACTTTTGACCTTTCCTGTCTTGTTTACTAACTCTATTACTAGCAAACAGGTGGCTGCTAATTAGCAAGTGATTTCATAAGTTAGGGTGAAAAAGAGAAAGGGCATTTTGGGACAGTGTACTCCTCATTTGTACACATGGTGAGAACTCAGCGGTGCCTCCTCTCTCACACATCCTGAGTATTAAGGCTCCATCTCATATGTCTGTGTACTGCGGTGGCAGCAGCTCTCTCCCAGAGCCTGCCAGGCAATGAACAATCCATGCAGGCAGGCAGAGTGAGACAGCAGCCAGCCCTCACGGCACTCCTCACTCCATATGGCTGGAGAAGATCCAGGTGGAAGAAGATCATAATTTGGGGATGCTTGTGGGGCAGGGATGAGGGGGGATTTAATCTCACTCTGGCTGGTGGTCACACTTCCATGGCATGTTTGCCAAGTACCAATGGCTGAGGATTCCTCCTGTTGGATCAGCATTACCAAATGTTGTGTGTTTGCAATTAATCTAAATTAATAGACCAGGTACTTGTTTCTTGTAATTTCTGGGTGGTAAGTTGAAATTGCATAACAGTGACATTATCCTGTGGCTTTTATAGACCTGTTTCTTTTGCCTGCACAACATGGTCTGTTTAATGGGATGATCCAGGTGACTTGTGGGTCTTCCCTGCTTCAGGGAAGCTGGCAGGATAGTCAGACACATACAGTAGATATATATAGTGCCGTATGGTTATTTTTATGAGTCTTTTTTTTTTCTCCTGATCAGAGCCAAACTTTGACCTTTTAACTACTACTTATTTACTTAAAACAGTGTGTTCTATTGATCTACTTACATCTGAGCTCATTAAAAACATAAAATGAGCTACAAGCAGGGTAAAGTATGGCATTATTCAAATTAACAAAGAGATCAAATTATTATATGCCCAATACTGCCATTTTATCTAGTTCCCTGAAAGAAGCAGCACTTTGTTAGCAGACATCTTCCAGCACCACTGCACTGGATTATCTCCCACCTCACACATTTTTTGGCAAATGGAAATACAGTTTCATATTCTAGGCCAATTAACATATTCACAGAAATGCTCAACCATTGTACAAGCATTAAAATAGCAAAATAATTTGTGGAAATTCTCAGCACGTGTGGTCTTATATGCATAAAATGCCAGTAGTCTAGTGTCCAAACAGTTTTATGGTACTAATATATGCTTTCCTGATAGATTAGAATAAAACACAATGGTTTTCTTTATGGTCATAGTCATTAACCCAATTTTAAGAGGTGAGAACATCACACACTAGGGGTGGTTTAGTTTAGATAATTCCTGTACAAAGCTGGATGTATTTTTTACCATTTATTTTCCTCCATATTTCCAGCTACTTATTGGCTTAGCTAATCCTGGCAAACTGAGGGATAATTCCTTTGAGTTAGATGATCTCATATTATCTAGAGCTGTTATGAGGAAACTAAGCATTTAGCATAAGAAAGAGATGAATGGGGCAATTTTCTTTCTTTTCTTCCCTCCTTCCTTCCTTCCTCTCTTTCTCTCTTTCATTCTTTCTTGTCTGATTGCTTTCTGCCTTACTTTCTTTCTTGCTTTTTCCTGCTCCCTCCTTCCTTATTTTAGTCGTAGACGTTACTAACAGAAATACAGGGAAAAAATCACATCAGTTGACTTTTGGCTGCTTTAAATATAGACTGTGCAGACTTTTTTTAATGTAATGGTTTTCTAAAATAAAAGTTCTGGAAGCCTATCCAGTGCTCTTCAAACAACTAGTTACATGGCTGTCCAATAACAAGCAGACATTTTATCTGAGAAGTCATGTATGATAGGTATAAATAATCTGCAATACCAGAAAATCTACTTTTCCTACTGTTTTTGTTTCACAGTGATCCAATGTTTTTCATATTATATATATGTATATATAGATAT
>VYZX01015213.1:0-12529 GCA_013401335.1 Brachypteracias leptosomus
TTTTTTTTTTTTTAATTTATTGCACATTTTAATCAATATTCACAGGAAATGTAATTCTTTTTTCTCTTAAGTTTTATTTACATTAGGTTACAGACTTAGGTCTCCTCAGAAGTCTTACAATTTATATGTAATGTAAAGTTTTTTCCATCCCAGTAATGTTAAAATTAATTTATTTTATTGTGTTCCTCAGCTATGTGTATACTGATTTTAGTAGTGATAATGTCAGGAACAGTAGTAATGAAGCAATTGTTGCTGTACTTGAAGAAAAAATTGCTTTTAATAAAACTGAGTAGTTTTCACAAAAACATGTTAGAATTGAAAATTAATGCAGATAAATCCAACCTATCCTTGACACTTCATCTTCAACTCTGAAAGAGATTTATATAGAATTAGAACTATAGTTCATATATAAGAACATTTGACAAGAACCTGAAAATGGAAGGAGATGTGTAGCAGAGAATGAAAGAATAAAAGTAGCTCAAGAGGAGTATGGTGAAATGAAAAGAGAACGTCAATTCAAATGCTTAAAGCATTGAATTTCGGATAGCTTTGTTGAAGTTTGAATAAGGGTAGAAGACAAGAAAGGAATCATGGCTGCACTTCCATTTTTAGGAAAAAAGAAAAGGAACAGTGCACTCAGTTTCCTCTGTACAATTAATGAAGGGTATATTATATGATATTCTGGCCTTCTAAAAAGGTTTTTCAATGTAGTTCTTTTCTTCTTCTTTTTTATGTTTTTGACAATGAACATTGCAAAACTTTATATGTTGGAGTTCCCAGTCACCATGGCAACATCTATACTGTGGGACTCAGGAATGTTCACAGTTTCTGGTTCCATGTGTCAGACATATTCTATCTTTTTGTCAAAGTGAGGAATGGACATATATATCTGCTCAGGGCTCAAAATTGGCTGGCTTCAGAACAGAGAACACTCAGACACATGGGTCAACAGGCAGACAGGACTGAAAGGCACACCACTGGAGGTCAGCTCTCCTGATATGTAGGTAAAGCTCATAGTGGAAGGAGAAAGATGCCAGAGAAAGCTAATTATGCTTGTATCAATTTGGGAGATGGTATTCTCATTTTGTCTTACTGCAAACAAGAATGTAGTTCGGAGTCCTAGTATCTCATAGCTCAGAAAATTCTTTTGTGTATTTAATATTGCAATTTACACAAATAAAAGAGTAAAATCCCTTCATTTGCATCTTGAAAGACTACCAGATAGTAGTATTTTTAGACAGAAGCAGAAAGATTAAATAATTGTCTTTGCTGAAGAGAAAAACACACCTACATTCTTGTCATATTTACAGATTTTTTTTTAAAAAAGAAATCCAGCAGAATGTGTTACAAATTACCATCAGCTTTGCCTTTTCTCTGTCGCTCTTACAATGTAATTTCCAAATAGATACTTCAGAATATGTCAGAGTGGTATTTACATAGCGCTTAAGCATTCTTGAAAGGAGAGGAGATGGAAGGAGATGAGAGCAGCAAGTTTTCCACTCATTCTAAACTCTTACTTCATGCAGCTGACTTTGCTCTTACTCTGTTTTTACTGCAGAAGGACAAAACCTCCGTGTCTACACAAACTGCACTGATACCAGTGGAGCACCTTGCTAACTGAATGCATCTCTGAAGGTGCAAGGTCAAAGGCCCTATGTATTTGTACCCTTTTTATTCATTTTTCTTTTATTTGTTCTGTTGCATCTCCACAGTAGGCAGATGTTTTTTCTATTGCTTCTTTCTAAGAAATTTCTATGTTGATTTCTGGTTTCCTTTTTCTCCGTCATTATTGAGATAATCCTAAAACAATTGGAAAGTATTTGTAATTCATGTCACGGTTAACAAACATATCATCACAGATAACAAATGCAAATTTAATCCAAAATTAGCGGAAGCTATTCCAATGTCTAAACTGTCATCAGTGAAGGAGCGAAGCTTTTCCTCTAAATCTTGGTCTTTCTTTCAAGCTGCTAAATGTATGGCTCCCTGGTGCATTGTAAATGGATAGGTAGACAGATATTCACTGCAATATGTTTCCCAGTTTTTATCTCTCGTGAAATCTACTAATATCACACAAGAAGACTACAAATCTGGGGAAAAGATCAAGTCTGTTACCTGAAATGAGGGAATGGAGTAGCACTATGAAGAGCCACAGATGCACTCATTTGCAGGTCATTCTGATTGTCTGTCCTCTATGTACAACTCCAACTGCAGGTAGGTTCTGCTGGCACTATTTAACATTTTGGTTTAAGAAGCTAGATCTAAAACCAGAGAGGGATTAGCCGCAGATGTACAGGCAGGTGTTCTGGAGCGCTCAAGTCATGATTTACAGCCATCATTGAAAGGGCATACAGGCAAGGACATTTTCCATTACCTCAGTGAAAACTGACTGTGAAAATAACATAACTCAAAAGATGTGACAGTCCGCAGACATGTGGAGCTATCAGCAACAGATGGAAAGGACACACTTGAAATAAATGAAGCAACTAATTATAGGACAGAAAACACAGTGTGGCTCCTTGGTGAGATATGGAGGGCAATACAGCATGGTGAAGTGCTGGGGCCTGGGCTGTGGGCCCCAAGTGGGAATTGACCTATGGATGAGTCACAACCCAGTGACATATTTTGTTCCCCAAGTGGTTCCCCAAGGACCCAGAGGCAGAATCTGGCCCATCTGTGTGAGGCCCTGCCTTCTCCCAGGTGATTGTGATTGGGGTCGTGGGCGAGGCTAGAGATATATTAGCCAGGAACCAACTAGTTTTGGAGAAGAAATGAGGAGCTGGTCAGTTTGAAGAGAGTTTTTGTTGGGGTAGCTTGCTGAGCTTGCTCTCAGTGATGTGTTCCCTCTTGGCTGATTTGAGATAGAGAAGAGCAAACAGGTGGAGGGTAAAGGATGAAGTTATGATGAGTGGGTGTTGCTGAGTTTGGTGTTGGCCTGAGGAAGAAGAGAGATAGCAGCACACATGATTACAGTGAGAGGTGTGTGAAGTAGCAGAAAAAGCAGTCAGAACATAAATTCTGTGATCTTTAATAACTGTCTACTGTTTATTTTGTCAAAGGGATTTATTTTCCTAGTTTATATGAAATTTAAATGTGAGTCTTTCTTACATGGTTTGGGGCCATATAGACATATATATTTATGGAAAAACTTCTATACTGAGTGAGCTATCAAGGACTGGAACAGGCTGCCCAGGGGAGTGATTGAATCGCCATCCCTGGGTATATCTAAAAGCCATGTAAATATGGTGCTCAAGGATATGGTGTAGTAGCGGGCCTGGTAGAGTTAGGTAACAGCTGGACTTGATGATCTTAAAGGTCTTTTCCAACCATATCAATTCTGTGATATATGCCTAGTATTAGGGGCTGAGTGACAATCCACAAAGGTCTCTTCAGCATTTTAATGAAGCCATAGCCTAATGATTTTGCAGAGGTTTCAAGGAACAGGTGAATAATCCAAACTATGCAAATCTAATGCATTATAGAATTATTTTTTTTATAAACTCATAACTTGTAGAACAATTTCTTTTTGCTATCATTCACATAGGCCTGAAATTGCAGTTCTTAGGCAAGGAAGCATCTCAAATATGAGAGTTTTGCCTGCCCAACCTCTATCTCAATGCAGAAAAAGAATGACTGGGACATCAGGTTGTTGCACATCTTGGAGTCAGATGACTGGCCAAGGCACCTGTGTCTTAGCTCTAATGGTCAGAAGGCATGAACTTAGACAGGCTTGGAAGGTCCACTCTACCTGCCATTGTAACTAGAGTTTAAGGACTTCAGCTTTTGACCCTAGATATCTTCTTTTGTCGCTGTCATTAAGTCCTTGAATGTCTTATCATATTTGTGTATTCCTGTACAAAACCATGAGCATGTACTTTTCCACATATTTTTCTTCATTGATATTTATAACATAGCTGCACTGAATGATCTCAGTCACGGAAAAGGCTGAAATATCTTCTCTTCCACATTAAATATATTTATGTCTCTGACAGTCTACCTTTACAGCCTACAGGCAACTCTGTCCTATTTCTAGTCCTGAATTCCATCCTGCTTGTGAATTATGACAACATTCTTAAGTTCTTTGCACACCAGTAATGGAAATTCAATCCTGTATGTAGCTTACAGTGTTTACACAGAAGATTAAATAACAGGTGAAGTAACATTTATATTTGAAAGGTTTCTTCTTGGTTTAATCACTAGCTAGTTTTGGGCTGTTAACCTGTGAACTACATGGCTGGCAAAGAATCTAGTGTTACCTCCACCCAGGTTTTCTCCAGGCATGGTGATTCTGCATAAGTATAGGGAAATCACAAAGCAAAACCATGATGCAACTAATTTTTTTTTTCTTATTTTGTTGCCATGTGACTTGGGACAAAAGATCAATATCTTTTTTTCTATCTGTTGGCCTTAAGCAGCAGTGAGCTAACTGGGTGCACAATTGAAAAAGACAGTGACAAGTGTGACAGACACAGAAGCACAAGGAGGGGAGAAGGGCAAAAGCACTGAGATCACGGAGAAGCACCTGTGAGAGGAGAGGCAGTAGGAAGAACGAAGGAAACAGCTTGTTAGCACAAGGGAGCTTACGCTGCAGCCAGCACTGTAATTGGTGCACTTAATACTTGCTGCTGAACCTGCTGAGATCATTTTCAGCTCCTAATGTTTGGAAGTGTGTTATTAAAACCCTTAAAAAAAAAAAAAAGGGATTTTGACTGAACTGGTTATTTTATCCAGAGATCTTTTTTCCTTTGAGGAAAACCTTGGAGTGTCACTGAGAGTCTCCCTACTGTTAACCCCCATGTTTTTGGGTTACCCTGTTGTCTTCCTACACTGTTCTTCCACAGACCACACAGTTAGTTAATAGGATGGAGAGGCTAAAAACCTCCTTCTGGGGAAGATGACCCCTCCATGTGCACTTATCCTGGCCCAAGGAAGTGTTTTTAGTTGTGGCAGCACCTGGCCCTCCCTCATTGTGAAAGTAGGAAGTAGCATCTCTGCTAGTGGTGTTTGTCCAGATTTTTAACAGAAATTGCAATAAGATCAATGTAGTTGAAAAAGTTGTACTCAGGGAGGATATTAAGCATACCACTATTCTGTCTTTCAGTAAAATGCAGGAAAGAAACTCTTCTGAAGTGTAAGATTAGTAATGGGACCGCTGAGTTACAGTCCACAAATAGCTCTGGTATAACCTGATCATTGTCTTGGTTTAAGCTAAAACAGAACCAATTCTTTCTTCAGTGATTTTATTTTTCAGCTCAGTCTCCTCTAAATGATGGCACATTCTGAAGTTAACAGCATATTTTTGCAGACAGTATCTGCTTCTAGAAGTGATAATACTCGGTGTTTATAGTTGCTACTATGGACTGATATGCAGAAAGGATCTTGCTTATACTTGCTTCTGTAGAAACCAAAGTTATTGCTAAATCTTGTGAAGTACGCTGAATGCTATAAAATAAAAGGCCTCACCTTGCTGGAAGGAAAGGACAGGAAAGGTGACCTTAAACTGAACAACAAGATATTCCATTCCATATACTTCCATATTCAGTATAAAGTTGAAAGATCACAAGGGTTAAGCGCTCTCCTTAATTGACAATGTCTGACGAGGGCTCTGTCTATTCTTCTGCCTTCCATATTAATCTGTATGTTCCTAAATTCAGCTCCTGAATCCAGTTTCCATCTGCCACTGAGTCCAGTCTGGGATTTCCCCAGGGCTTGCTCTGCAGCACCATTGGTGATGGTGACAGTGATATGATTGCAACTGAGGGGTTGGGTTCAATGTTGGTTTTCTATATATTTGTATATATTTCATTATTTTCATTAAAGCTGTTTTAGTGTTCTTTCCCAATCCATAACTGTCTCTCCCATATTCCCTCTCATTTCCCCTTTGGGAAGGGAGAGTGGTTAATAGAGGGCACATGTCATTCATTTAGTGGCCAGCCCCGCTCTGCTATAACTCATAATCATAGGTGAGCGAAAGCCACAACAAATCTTGTCAGTATATATCTGGGATTTTTATTTTTTTAGCCTTTAGTTTCATATACATATAATGAATATTAAAACCAAGCTGTGTTTTAAAACTGTTCTATTTCAAGCACACATTTTGCAAAAATCATTTTTCTGACCATTAAGAGTTAATTCTCCATATGAGTCTTGGATTAAAGTGTCAAAACAGTAACATAAGGGTATAGACATCTCATGTGGAAAGCCTTTTTGGCGCTCCAGGAGTGATACATGATAACCAGAGAATACTGAGGATGGAGTGATGCTTTGGCTTATCACTGTACACAGGAACATCCTCAACTACCTTATTTTGCAGGTGCTGAGTTTAACTTGATTGATAGATCTCTGTGACAGAAGAAAAGGTCAAAAGTTAGACACAAGGAACTGACCCTGCATCTTTTGAGAGGGTGTGCACAGCAAAACTGGCAAACATAGCCATTGACCCAGACAGGGCAGGTACAGCTCCTAGAAATGCCCTACAGAATAGATGCTTTTAATGCCAAGAAATATAAAGCCATATCACCCTATTATAACATAACACAAGTCTCCAGCATCCACCTCACACTCTGGTAAATGACGTCTCGAGGTTAAAAATACTTTAAAGGCTAAACAGGACTAAGTCTCTTGCCTGAGTTTAATCCAAGATTTTAGTGTCTCCCCTAGAGGAGGAAGTAGGAGCAGAAACAATATATGATGACCTGACCTCAGCTTCTGTTCTCCATTGTCCTGTGCCACTCAGGAGGAGGAGGTAGAGAAATTGAGAGTGAAGTTGAGCCCAGAAAGAAGGGAGGAAGATTTATTTTTTTTATTTCTTATTATCCTACTCTGATTTGTTTGGTAATAAATTAGTTTCCCTGAGTCTGTTTTGCCTGTGATAGTAATTGATGAATTATCTTTTCTTTCCTTGTCTTGACTCACAAGCCTTTCAATATATTTTTTTTCTCCCTTTTCCAGTTGAGGACACAAGCAGTATAGAGACTTTGGAGGGCATCTGACATCCAGCCAAAGTCAACCTACCACAAGTATGCATATTTTTCTACCTTAACACTTTAGTTATGCATTTGCATTTTTATAAATTAATCATAGATGCATCTACAAATTCTACTTTCAGATTTAGATTTGACCACAATTATCAGAAAAATTAGCAGTCATCAAGTAAACCGTCTATTCCCACCTTGTATGTATCCCAACTACTTCAGACTTCTTGTACTTACTTATTTTCTCGTAATCATAGTATGAAAACAACCAGAAGAAACATGATCTTTTGGGAGCTGAGTCTTGGGTGAAAACCAGTCAGTAAAAATAAACATGCTTTTCTCCTGTAATGATGATACCTTTCCTCAGGACTAGGATACAGTGACATTATGGTATTAGGGAAAATTTTTTGATGAAGATTATATTTTAAATTATATATGGATTACCTGAATATTTCAGTTACCGTTGCTGTCACTGGAGAACTTAAGATGAAAGTACTGTTGTTTTAAAACCAGAAAGGAGCAAAGAATATATTATAGCTAGAAGGACCAATTTTCACCTAATGAAATAAATGTGTAGCTACTCGCTTTACTGGATTCACATTTTATTTGCACTTAAGAGGTTTTAAACTCCCTGTTTCTAGTGAGAGTAACACATCTGGGAAGCTTCTGGTGCAGAAGTTTAGACAAATGAGGAGGTTTTAATCTTTTATGGCAGTCACATTAAGAAAAATACTTTCATTAGCTCTACAGACTGTATGTTTCAGGGCTGTTTTATTTTATATTTCAGTGACTAAGAGTTTAAGGCTTCCCCTGAGAAAAGCACTGGAAATGCAGATTAGATGCCTCAGATGAAACAGTACAAAAGAGAACAGTTTGTATCAGTGGAGGGGATTATGAGTTCAGCCTCAGGTAAAATGCCTTCTGAAGTTATATTTCCCATGGAATTCCTTTCACTGTTCCAGGATAATATTGCACCATTTGCATTACTGTCTGTGTTGTATGTGGAAAGTATGAAATAGGAGTTGTTTCCACCTGCACCACAAACCAGAAATTTTAATGTTTGTGTTCCTTAGAGCATGAAACATTTTTTTAAAATTTAATTAGCTGTGACATGAAAATGCTATTAAGAATATTACCCTTTAATGCAGTTGATCTCTCAAGTAATCCCTCTTGCAGAAATGCATTTGCAACCATTTTACTTTTCTATTTATTTAGAAAACCAGACATTTTGAATGGCCACTGCATATCTTGGAGTCTCTCTGCTAAGCTAAATATGCAGATACAAAGTTAAAAAAAAAGGCTATGAAGAAAACAAAAATTGTTTAGGAATTTATTCAAAAGATGTCAAGTATGTCTTTTTGAAACACACAGAAATTTGGACTCTCAATGTAATAGCAACAGGCAGCACTGAAGGGTGAGAGGAAAATCACCATAAAGGTGTTACCAAGTTGTAAGGAACAGAAAGAGAGAATTCAAATCCTGATCGACATATCTAAATGAAACATAGATCTATATCTATATGTAGATCTTTATGCTCCCATTGTAGTCAGTGAAGATCTAGCCAATATAACCAGGTGCTAACTAGCTAGTCAACCAGTCACCAGATGCCAGCTTCAGAGTGAGATAAATCACTTTCCAGCACTTAAAATACCTGATTCCTTCAGAATTCTTTTCTAAAGGCATTAATAGTCTGAAGAGGACCCCTGAATAAGTACAGTTTGCAAGCTGCCGTGAAGAAGCTCCATCTGTATTAGAAAATTGAATTTACCTTTGATTTATCTCTGATACTGAGGTACAAAATGGTCTTGTGTGTCATGTATTAAACAGTCCTACTCTGCCGAATGAGATGGATACATCTAGATTGGTATTAGGAGTGGTGTCTGGTGCTTGGTACCTGACAAACTGTGCTCATGCATTACTTGTGAGGCTGCTAATTGGCCTAAGCCAAAACTGTATGTACCAGGACAACTCAATAAATATAGACTCCATATCCAGTGATGGGGAATATTCTCTGGTGCTTCTCAATTTCCTAGGGTAGATAGAGCTACTATGTGTGGTCATTCAGAAAAGCACTAATTTTCAGTCTGAGCCTTCTGCCTGTCTGTGTTAGGAACCAATGACCACAACTAAGCACTATGCAATGGAGCTATCACAGCTTTTATTCCTTGTGTATGCTCAGTGATCTTCTCTCGTCAGTGCTTCCTAGTAAGGAGAAAATAAGTCAGCCTTTTAGTGTCATCAAATATTTAGCATGAACAAAGTTTTTAGTAGCATCTTCCAGCTGACTGGGAACAATTGAACTCACTGAGCCTGACGGTTAACACTTATATGGTCATTCATTAGTCATGGTCTATGAAGTAGGTAAGGCATCTGGCCATGATTCTATTACTGGACTCTGACCAAAGGCCTCCTGGGGTAACCCAGATGTTTTTTGTCCTTAGTGTCAAAGAAGACTAGAGATGACGTTAACCAGATCACCTATTACGCGTCAGTGGCAGAGGAAAAGTTTGTGGTAGCCAAGTTTTAGACATTTGCTTCCCCCACAAAGCTTTTGAAACTCTGGAGGTGGAAAACCAACCAGGGATTGTGAATGAATTTGGTCACAAACATATTACAAAACACACCAATAACTTTAAAAAGTGGTAAATCTTGTTTAAATAAAATGTGTTTTGTATGATCTCTTAAAACACTCTTTTCTCAGTTTAATTTAGTCCTCTTCAGGCCAAAGCTTCAGTAACTGAAAACTTGCCTTGAATTACATACTGAGATTGCTTATCAAGCTGATTTTCCTCAAGCTCATCACAAGAAACAAACTGCAGATACTTTGTTTACATAACAAGGATCTAACATTACTAACACTAGTGCAATTTATATTTGCTCTACCTGCATTCAGCTGTTCCCAAGCATTGTTGCACATTAAGCAACAAATATAGAACTGGCTTCATGGCCGCACCCAAAGAGTGGCTGTCAATGGGTCCATGTCCAAGTGGAGGCCAGTGATAAGTGGAGTCCCTCAGGGATCAGTACTGGGACCGGTCTTGTTTAACATCTTTGTCAGCGACATGGACAGTGGCATTGGGTGCACCCTCAGCAAGTTTGCTGACGACACCAAGCTGTGTGGTGTGGCTGACACGCTGGAGGGAAGGGATGCCATCCAGAGGGACCTTGACAGGCTGGAGANAACCTGAACTAGTGAGAGGTGTCCTTGCTCATGGCAGGGGGGTTGAAACTAGATAATCTTTAAGGTCCCTTCCAACTCTGACGATTCTATGATTTATACACCCTATAAATGCATTAAATCCCTGGGATATTCACACTAAGAGAGTAAAATAGCTTTTAAATTTCCAAAGGTTCTGTGGATGTCAAAAACACCAATGTATTTAAAAAAAAAAAAGTATAATCTTGAAAGATATCTATTGATGGATATTAAACATTATACTCCAAATAAAGTTTTGGCTCGTAAAGGTCCTGACTCAGATTGCTGGAATTTAGCACAATATGCCAGTGAAAGGGTCACTCTGTACTTGCCAGGGTTTTGGTGTTTCCAGAAGGATTCACTACTGGACTCTGTTGAAGTCAGCCTTTAGACTGGTGATGAACAGTCATTCTTACCTTATTTTCTAAGCAAAACAGTATTGACTTTATCCACAGACCCCTTTTCCTTACATTTCTAATGGCTCAGGAACCCCACTAGCACTATAGCAAAGTTCTGTTAAATCTGTAGGTTTGCTTGTATATTGTAATATAATAGAATATGCTTATTCATTGTATAAATAGCATTTTCCTCTCATTTATATTTATTTGGAAGAATTTTGAGCCACATCTGAGCAAGGTTCTGAAGTTGAAACACACAAAGAAGTTGTTTTTAAAAAATAATTTTTATGACTTGAAAACTCAGGAAGTTAAAACTGTTCAGCTCACCCAACTAAGGAGGAAAGCTTCTGTGGTGTACTCGGAGGTCATACACACATCATTTGCTGCCTTTGTTACCACCTGAATGAATGTTTCTAAAATATAACATGCATAAGAATAACATGCTTTTGGGTAGCTCCTTTAAGCTTAAGGTGTCTATGTGATCCATACATGACTTATCTGCCAGAATCCTGAGGGAGAGCTGGTAATTTCCATATTTCTGTAACCTTTCAGCAAGCCTAACAGAATGTTCACATATTTCAAAAAAGTATCCATGCTTGCTCCTTGAAAACATCACTCACATTTTTTGTGGTCATCTCACATAATGTGATCAACTAGAGACTTCAAGAGCTCTTCTGGCACCAGAATTAACCCCTGGTTATGTTATTCCACTGTTGATTAAAAAAAGCTGAAACATAAATATGTAAACTGAACAGCTTTTATCATTGATTCCATTATTGTAATCCCTACTCCAGTTGCTCTTGTAAAATAATGAATCATCACCAACTTATTGTAAAAGAATATGTTCTTTCAGCACCAGCATGATTTTCATTGCAAAGGCCTATTCATTCTGAATTGTTAGTATAATCTTCTGTGCATTTTTATGATTACACTCTTTTTCGGAAGGTTTTATGTTGCATCCTGCTGACAGTAATAATGATGAAAGGCTAGAGACATTTTCAAAACCCAGGTTTTTATGATACATTTGTGACTGATGCTTCTCTGTTCTTGTGGAATAAATGTATGGATTTATCCTCTGCTGCTTTTGTCAGCCATGAGTAAGTGGGAGATTGCATACAGCAGTGTGTGGTCTCACAGATGGAAGTGCAACACATGAAAATCACATATGCATGTTTTGTATAACTTGCATAATTTAACTCAATATAAACCACTGTATAAGTAAATCTCACAGGTTTTGGGCTAATGTCCTGATCTTTTTTTACATGATCTCCATCTTTTCTGCTGTGTGATCATCTTACATATGTTGATAGAAGATACCAGTCATATTCTAAAATATACTCAAGAGATTTAGGCATTTATGGCACAATAAGTCTCAAAGATCTCTAAAAACCTAAAATGCATAAGTTACTCTTGAGAGAGTGTTGAGGTTTAGATCCAGTCTACCTACATCAGATGTATAGGATAATTACATCTATAGGATAATTAGGATAATAAGTCCCTTAAAGAATTTGGAAAATGTGAGTTTTGCCTCTGATGTTTACTATTATTCTTATCATTTTGTACAAATCTTCTGCATTAATGTCCATTCACTGCTTTAGAGCTTTGCTTCTCAAGCTTTTGGAGAGAGGATTCCCAGCTGTCTTCATGCAATCCCCTGAGCATTGCATCAATTGCTGCAGGCAGGGAGGAAGAGGCAGTCACAATTAGTGTCTATCATTGTACATATCTCTGTGCCTTGGAAGAACTGAACTGCTGCTGGCAATTAAAGGTAATGTGCGATTCCTCATTTCACCTCAAGTGTTTTGAACTTGAGGTGAAATACATCTTGTATAACACCACACTATAGACATTTACATCAGGATGGCCAACTGAAGCTCTCTCTGTTCTGTAGAGAGAAATAGATGCTTTTAAAGTATTTTTGATCTATTTTGAATATCCGCACATCGCTGGCTCATGGTCAT
>VYZX01015217.1:1820-24587 GCA_013401335.1 Brachypteracias leptosomus
GGGAATGCTGTGGAATGATCAGTGCTCCAGGCAGGGTGCCTCTATGTTCCCATTAGCAGCTCATTGTGTGAAATAACTTACAATCTAGAAAGAGAATAGAAGGGGAAACAAGGCACTGGGTGATCCAAGATCAGCAGCCTGTGGGTCTTTCAAGAAAAAAACCCATCTTTTTCACTGGAGAATATCAACTCATGATGTCAGTTCAGCTTTGGTTTTGATAAGCTTCTGCCAAACTCAAGGTAGGGTTCCAGTCTGCCCTGATGCCTAGGTCACTGGGAGAGTTCCTTACAAATCTATCAGACAGACAGATATTTTTTAGATTTGCCCTGTTTCAATTTGGAAACAGAGTGTGTGTGAGGAGGAAATTCCTCTGAACCAGAGAGTCTGATCTGCAACCAGAGCTCAGCCCTGTCCTGCTCCATAGGCCATGAAATATCTGCCTACTACTATGTCAGCATAGTGGAGGAATATTGATGCAAAACAGAGACATGGGTCTCCTTCCCACCATAGACATGGATAAGTGGAGACATACACACAAAGTGACTCACTCACTGAATGAATTGATAGTAGAGCTGGGGCTGGAAACCAAGAGCTGATTCATTCCTCTGCCCAAAATATAAGTTCCCAATCTGGCACTGCAGCAGCTCATACAGCACCAATGCCATCAACCAAAAAGAGAAAGTAGCTCCCACAAGAGGCCAAGAAGTACCCTCATAAGTAGGAGCACAAAGAGAATAATAATAAAAACCCCCTATAGCTGTACGCAAGCTCCTGGAAGAAGAAAAGAAGTTCTATCAAAACTGAACTACTGGCATTTGAACCTCATTATCCATGATGACTCTTGCTGGCCTCTCAGCTGAGGTTACAGCTTCCTGCAGCAACAGTTTGGATGGCAGAATCTCAAGCAGTTTCAAAGCAGCAGCAGTCAGGATGAACCTTACATAAGCCATAGAGTGCAACAGAGTTGTAAGTTGGAAGGGACTTCGAGGCATCTTTTAGTTGTCCTGCCCTAGAGCTCTCTTTCTACCTTGATCTAGCTGCCTGAGCTCACATTCACAAGAACATTTAGATACTGAGCTGATACTTTACAGATCTACATTTAAATAACCAAAATTTAAATTCTGCCCATGCAGCTTTGCAGATATCTGAATTCTGTGTGTGCCTAAGCTTCCCCTGTAAGGCTTCTTAAATACTTGTATCACTATCTATTTGAAAACATTGAGCTGCTCATATCCTATTTCATATTTCAAACACAATATTGAGACTTGCCTTAAAATTTACCAAAATAAATGATTGCAAATGCCCCTTCTCAAGTCCCACGTTGTAAATTTTAGGGTTTTTACACATAATCAAGAAGCAGATGGGGCATATATTTTACTTTGTGTCTTGATTGTTTGAGAAGTCTCCTGCTTTATAAGATGTCCTGGCTCAGATCCTTTCCCTGCCTGAGGAGATGTAAATACATACTTTAAGGGATGAGTCTAAGAGCTAAATTACAGGACCTTCTGGGATGGAGCTTTTAAGCTCTGTTGCTATCTGCAGGAGATAATTAAATCTTAGTTATGGCAGAGAGAAGTAATGTGAGGATGACTCTTTTTGCCATGATCACAGAACTCATGCATGAGATGAAGGCCTTACTACCTACTCATCTTTTTTATTTGGAAGCAGGATACATTTTATTGATATTTCAATATTCATCAGGCTCATATAAGAGATGAAAGTTCAAGTTGCCTCAGGAAGAAGAGGTATTTGAATCTAGCTTCTTTGCTCCTAGTCTAGTACACTAATTAACTAAAAAAAGATCCCTCTCCTATTTTAGATATAAAAAGTCAGGAAAGGATTCATGTTTACAATGAAAATCTGAGAAGAGACAAGTAACTCCCACTAGCTTTCAGCTCCAAAGAGACACAAAATTTAATACACCCCTTTATCCTTGGCATTTCCTCTTGACTAGCTTAGATGGTCTCTGTGCTTCAGCCTGGATTCTGTGAATCATTCTCAGACATCAGGCTTTCTCCCCAGGTACTGCAAAGATAGCCTAGATACTGAAACTGGGGCTGTGAAAACAGCTCAGAGGGAAGTTAAACATGCTTGAAGTTAAGCCTAGCAAAGCTGAGCCAAGGTCTCTCCTAAATCAAGACTTCATAAAACTGATGGGCTAGTAGGCTGCTTTGGTCAAATGTGTGTTTCACTACATAAAAATTAAGGATGCCACTTTTTTTCCCCAAATTCTCAAGATGATATACAAGGGGTTTTTTGTTCAGTTCCTCAAGCATCAGTCAAGGTGGTGCTACTCACACCAACCCACAGAAGAAGGAGTATGGAGATATGTTAGTCAACAGAAGCTAGCATGGAAAGTCACTGATGGTAGTCTGACTTTTTTCTCTTGCTGCACCTTATAAAATACAGATTGTTAATTTTCCCTGTGACTGCTAGGGCAGTTGCTGACGTAAATCACTGTACCTACACCTACCTTAGAGAATTTGTGTTGATTTATACCAGCTTATAAGCATGTAGTACTTGCTGTGTAATGCAGCATAAGCCTTTTGGAAAATTAAACTTTTCAAAGATTTCATCAGTTCTGCTTTTTTTTGCCACCTTTTGGCCGCCAGTGTAAGCTCCAGTGGCATGAGGCCAATATAAACACCAAGGCCATGACTTGCAGTTGAGCAACAGAAAATGGTGTTAGCAGTGCTACTGTAGGATCTGAAATGAAGCAGACAAGAATTTTCTGTCACAAATCACAGCTAATATCATAAAGGAAGGTCAGCTATGCAGACAATTTCCTGCCTTTCAGCCTAGAAAGTCAATAATGGCAGCAGTGAACATTCAGAGGGAGAGTTTTATGACTAAATCCTCAGAACAGCAGCAAAGAAAAGTCTCTTCAGTAAATGTAGCCATATAAAGTTAAACCCAAAATAAAACAAAAACAGAACTTGACGATACAAAACCAAGAATACCTGATGCCATCTTTGGAGCAGAAAGAAACACTAAATGATAAACATAAGCTCATTACCACAAGTCATTACCAAGAACAGCCACACTAGAAATTTATACAGATTTTATGTTTTGGTTTACAGCATAACCCTAGATTCATCTGTTTATTGAAATTGTGGAAGGAAATTGTCCTGGGGTAAAGAGAGAGGCAAAGTCTCTGCCTAGTAATTACAAAACTAAGAGATTAGAGACACAGTAAAGATGAATTATATGGTGATATTATTAGAGGTGGAGTGAAATGCAGTGACATTATGTAAAGAGTCAAACGGGAGTGGGATGGCTGGATCATATAAAGAGGATGACAAAAGAGGAGTGGGATTAAGAATGAGTATCAGATGCAGAGGAGGTTATGACATCAGCATACAAGCATAGGAACTAAACAGAACTGGGTTCTTTTTTAAAAGGCCTGAGAAAAAACTTGAGTCAATGGGAAGCACAACGTGAAAGTTAGATCCCAGTTATTCCTGCTCTGAAAACTTCTTCCACCTACTGCTTCTGTCAATTAACACACTGAGATTCCCACTTGTTTATGCCAGCGTAGCACTGGTGGGGCTCTTCTGAGGCATGTGGGTGATTTAAAACATGATTGAAATGAGAGGATAACTCAGCCCATTCCCTCCAGATGGAAGAAGTAGAGTGGTCCAGCTCTTCCTTTCTCCTTGAGCCACCATGAAGGCAGCGCAATGAGACAGGTGACCTGAAAACCAAAGTCTGAACCTTAAGATATCCTAATCTGTAGACTGAACATTCCCCTCTGCAAAATGGGCATTCCTCACTCCATCAAGCTTTTTTACATTGAGACATAACAAAACAATTGCATTTTTTCTGTAAAGTAAAATCTTGCTAGTTTCTAGTTGCCTAAAAAAGCATCTTGAATAATTTTGCAGATAGGTAGGATGCAGAAAGTAAAAACATCTCCAAAAATGAGAAGCTTGACATGTGGCTGACACTTCAGATCCACTGAGAATGTGCAGATCTTCACCGATGCAAGAGTTACTTTTCCATGCTACCAATATGCTTGGCTGTCAGATCTCCAGAGAAGCAATTTATCATTTTCTGAAGCAGCAAAGTTTTAAAATATGAAAACAACTTTGAGGCAAAGGTCTTCAAGGGGAATTCAGGGACCCTTCTGTTTCTTTCTCTGTGTGATGCAGGCTCCATGCATAAGGCAAATTTTGAGTAAACCTTTGACTTTTTTCTGACTTAGTTCCCTATATGCAGAAAAGGGAAGACAATGTTGCCCTTATTCCTCATCTGTTTATGTCTTTGGACTGTATAATCTTTTGGCCAGAGACTGTCTGTGTCACACTAAGCATATATAAGCCTTCACCTCTTCTGAGGTCCTGGGATGCTTTAGGTGTCAAATCAATCCTCTGATTGTAGTAAGCCACAAAGAAAAAGAAAGAGAGAAGGGAATTTTCACTATTTTATTCAAAAATATCGTAATCTGATTAATTCCTGAATGACATAATCAACAGACGTATTTATCTCAGAAGTTTGCTTAGGAACCTTAGGCAGGCGAAAAAATTATCAGTTCCTCCAAGTTAAAAATCAAGACACCTGCTTCAGTGATGGGAAGGTGTGAGGACAAACAAGAGCAGCAACAGATACTAGCTCCTCAATTCTCCAGACCTTTCCTTGTCTCCCTTTTGTGAAACAGCAACTTGATCATAAGGATAAGAGTTGAGACACACCGTTTTATTGACAGTACAGAAAATAACACGCAGGTTGGAGAGGCAAAGGAGATCAGAACCAATTAAATCTCCTAGGTTGCACAGATCAAAGTAGCAATCAATACTCTGAACCCATGAAGTGTTGGGAGATTGTTCAAGACACACTTTTCCCACTTGTGTACCAGGATTTTTCTTGATAAACAGCTATAAAGTGAATAGCTTCTTAAAGTCCTAGACTGTATCCTGGGCTTCAGGAGAAGAGACAGCTCATTGATTTAACAATTCATGCTTATAGCTAAAATGTGTCCAAGATGGCAGATTCATTCAAGGATAAAGGAGCAAAGGTGCATGTAAACCATGGGTAATGACCTGGATTAAAAAGAGCTCACACAGCTGCTTTAAACCACTGCAGCTTTCAAGAGACTTTCTTCCCATCTTCAGTGTCTCTTTCTCTCTGCTCAGGCTCACAGGATGCCCTCTCATGTTATGTGTACATACATGGTGGGGCAGAGGTAGATACAAACTTCCCAGCCATCCTTCCAGGCTCGAGGAACCGCCTGTTGCTGGAGTATGTCCTCATTCCCAGCAGGCTGCAGCTGCCCAGTGCCACGTTGCTTGAGAACCTAAAATGCTACAGTGTGGTGATGAAACTGGCCCAGGGCCTTTATAAAACTGTTTTCAACAGTGCCAGTTTCCTAAAAAAAACAAACCATAAGAAAACCAACCAAACAGCCTGTGTGAGTGAATAATAGGTGCAGAACAGAGTTCCTTCTCCTCCAGAAAAATAATGGATGCATACAGCAGGCTATTGCCTCTCTGGAGAGATCCACAACCTCTGAAGTTAATGTATATTCCAGCTAATGGGAATTGTAATCATTGGCACCAGGCCCACGTTTAGCTCAGTATCAGCCCTAGCACAAGGGAGGCATTCAGAAGCAGCTCACATCCAAGGGCAGGAGAAATGAGCTGCCAATTGTGTCAGACATGTTGCCCCGGGGGGAAATTTAGCTTGTGGTGCTGCTGCCTGCTACATTTCTCTGAACCCTTCCATTATAGGCTGCTTCTATTGTGCCTGGCACCTACAAAGCACCAAAATTAATAGTGTAGTGTTCTTATTGCCTGTCAAGATTTCTTGATTGTGAACGGCACAGTGCATGAGTGACAACACAACCAAATTACCTTTCTCATTGCTGAGATGGGTGTGGGCTGGTTTCTCTCTGAAGTGCTCTCACTTTCTTCCTTCCCTAGCTTGGCAAAAAAGCTTAAGAGCAAATGTAATGGGAAAACCAGCAAATTTTCATACACATGCACTATTCATGTGAAGGGAGAGAGCATACTGCTTAGAGAAGCTCCCTCAGCAAGAGAGAAAACTCTTTCATAGCTGCGCTGTACAGTAGTATGGAATTGGTTGCACTGTAATGACCTTACCCCTTTGATACTTGCTTTTGTCATTTGTCAGAAGCTATATCAGCTGCTCCTTGCATCCTGGACTGTGCTATCAAGTGCCAAGAGAACAGTCTAATTAGCTCGACTTGCACCAAACCTCCAGAGAGCTAAAGGTACTGCCCACACTGAGAGACCTAGCTTGTGTTTGTAAGCTGAACAATTCACTCTTGCTAAATTGCTTTAATTCAGTGGGGCTTGAACCATTGCTGTGGTTTCCAACTGTTTCTGTCATAAACAATGGCAAAAACTTTAGTGGAGGCCAGACTGACCCCGTTTCTTGCACATCACCTGTGACTCATACAAGAGAAGTGTTTACAGATAATAATAGCCATACTGCAGAAGAGAGGGAGAAAGTACTGGCTCCCTTTTCTAAACAGTAAAATCAATGACATTCAGATAATCTAGGTAGGTAACTGTATGATGAGTATGCTTCTACTTGGAAACATCAGTTAAATGAAAGTGAAATTTTCGAAATATGGGAATGCATATACCAATTCTGGAAAGAAAAGTTTCTAAACCTCAGAGGGTTGGTCAAGAGTTGGTCAAACTGGAGAGAGCATCCAATCCTCAGCGGATTAATGAAATCTTACAATAGATTGCTACAAGGTATGGAAAACTTGGATTCAAGTCCTTGTAACTCCCACATCTGAGGCAGAAACCTTATCTGTCTATTGCCTACATGAGGAGAGTCCTTCATGGTCCTCCATTGTAAATACTCCATTTCCTTCAAGAAAACCAATATTATCTGAGTCAGGGATCCAAATTTGAGTGCTCCTCATACCATGAGTATGTTATAGCCCTAGTTAACAGCTTCCTCACTTCTTAACAAGTAATTACATAAAGTGAAGCTGCTTCAGCAGAAGAAGAGTGACATCAAACCTCTTGCTTTTTCTGAAAAGTGTTGGATTTGTCTTAACACAGACAAAACATTTTTTACAATGGAAAAACTTTTTCAGGGCAGGAAACCTGGTTTTCATTCAGCATTAATTGTGCCCCTGTAACAGGAGATATGATAACCAGAACTAGGCTTAATGAACCTCATTAAGTGAGGTTTGAGTACTAAAATCCAAACCAAGAATGGCTTGGATTTAGTACTTCTTTTAGTTGAGCTTACAAAGCTCAAAAAGATTATGCAAACGGTTGAAGAAATTCTTCCAGTTTGGCTTCTCTTGGAGCCAAATCATTATATCAGGCTCCACAGAAGGCAATGGTAGGTTTTTATCTACAGATAGAGGTTTTATGAATATCCTCTTTTGAGAAACATACGAATGTCTAATACAAAAAAAGTGCCTATCTGTCTGTCTCTTTCATACATCTGTGGTCACACAGCTGTAACATCCTGTCTTTAAAACAGTCTTCAGATATTGGGTTTCATCAAGCAGAATTTATGTCTTTAATAATGTGGATCTGCCTGGAAGAGCTCATCATCAAGAGGGTGCATTGATACTGCCATCCAGAGTGTAGGAAACACAAATGCATCTGGCCTACAGACTGTAGGGTCTAGGTGCCATCAACAGAGTCAGAAGAAGGTATGATAGGAGTTGGACAAAACCACACCAGATGTACTAGGTCCCCACTTGTAGGAACCCACAGTAGGACAACCATGTAGTGCTACTGACATGGTGGGATTAACTGATGCAGAAGAGGCTGGAAATCTCTTACAGTGCTCTCATGCAGAAATGAGGTGGTCTGGAGCGCGTGCAGAGGTGCAAGGGCAGATAAGGAATAATCCCCCTAGTGCAATGCTGCAGGGCACACAGGAAAAGGGAGAAAAGAGCACAGAAGAAAAGTGGAAGAGGTAACATCCTGATAAATGCATGTTCAGTTGTAGCATGGAAGCAAAGGTTTGAGCCAAACTGGAGAGCATGGCTAGAGATGAGAAAAAAAACACAGAAAATCCATCTTAGCACAACATTCTAAGGATTTAGTCACAATGTGACTTAGGAGCTTTATAGTCTTAGGATACCGGGCATTCCCAGTCTGATGTGTCCACTGGTTATTACAGGAGAAGATTTACGAAGGGCCTTATTGGACTATGAACATCCCCATCTCTCCTAGACACAAGGGAGATGAGGGCAGCTTCCCCTGCTCCAGCCACTATGGCTTCATTCATTCCCATATCCTCATCACAACTCTGGCTCCTAACAGCTTTGTCTTCCTGGCCGTTTTGCTGGTCAAGCTGGTGCAGGTGGGAACTGCTTGGCTTCACTGGCCTGGAGCTGATTCTCCTCCAGGACAGTTATTATGTCTTGCACTAACGATGGGGTGCAGGGCTGGCTGGATGCAGAAAGTGTATGTAGCGAATTGTATCTGAAAACAGATAGACACAACTAGAGCGATAACAACAATGCTATGCATAGTGTGTGCTAGCAAGTTGTTTAGGAATCTAAAAGCACTTGAAAAAAGAGTAGGAAAAAATGTCAAGATACAATTCTCTTAAGACAATTTCTAAGCCCCAGTAATAGACTGAGACTCTACTGAATATAGAGTCTGTGCTGCTATGAAAGTCATTATTATGTTGTCTCTATAACTTTTTGACCATTAAACTAAACCAAAAGGAACAGATAAGTGAAGCATTCCAAAATTATGTACATTTCCCTTCTAAAAGGTCCCTCTGTCTCTACACATAATGCTGACTGTTGCCAGCTTAACTAAGGGAAAAACAAAATGTGGCCCTGTAACTTTAAGAGCTGGATCTAATGGTTATGCTACATTTTAGTTAAAATGGGAGAATAAGAGAAGGAGACAGATTATGCTGAAGCAGATGCTGGTAGGAATCAAAGTGAGATTAAATGTAAATGTTAGCAAACTGAGGAAGCAGGGAAAAAAAAGAAATTTCACATAATCCTTTTGGAAATTATAAAATAGAGATGGCTGATTCCTTCTCTTCTCCCTCTCTCTCTCCTTTCTTTCAGCCACTATATTCCTTTTTTATTTTTATTTTGACAGTAAGCCTAATGGAAAACACCAACAGCTGAGCTAAGTTTCTGAAACGTTGGACAGCAGAAGCAAAGGGAAAAGATGAAGGCAGCTTTGCAGATTTTGCAGGTTACTGCCTCTGTGACAATAACCTCTTTTATTCTCTCCACCCCCTCCCTCTGGGGATGTGCATGTCCTGCTGTCTCTATTTGAAAAGCAGAAAGAATCTTAGCAGATAAGTGGGTTCAAGCATGTGTCCCAGGGAGATAATAGCTCTGACGTTATTCTAATTTTCTCCTAGTAAACTTGGGCTTGGTCCTGAAACACCCTCTCAGACAAGGGGCCTGTACATATTTCAGGAGTCCCATTTTAATCACGGAATAGTATTTGCAACAGAGCTGTTAAGTCTTTATGGATAGCAGAATGGAGAGGAACTTTATATTTGGTGTTTGACTGCCAGAAAGGAGACAGGACGTTCAAATGCTAAAGCAGAGGCTGCTTCCCCTGGTGTGTTGATCCACTAGCAGCCACAAAGTGGGGATGTTTTACATTCTCTCCAGCAGCTACAGTTGCTCTGCCTGTTGTTCTTACCTCTCTATCTCCTTGCCCCACAGTCTCCTCTTATAGTGACCCAGTGTCTTGCTTCCTCCTGGTATCAGTCCCTGCGGTAGGGGGAACTGCAGGAGCAGAGGAGACTTGGGAGCCAAGTTTGTGGCTTTGAGGAGTTCACCCATGGTTGTTTTTTCTGCCTCCCTCAGTCCAAATGCTCTCATTATTTTACTTCTAATTATAATATCCACAAGTGCCTGCTCTCTGTGGTTCCCTGTGGCTTGTTAAATAGTTTGCTGAGACATTACTGAGTTCTAGGAGAGGCAGAGAAGATGTGTGTGCCAATGCCTTCCCAATGCTGTCTCTTTCTCCCCTATGTGCACAAATATCACTGCAGAGGAAGCAGCTGGCCCTATTGGCAGAAGGTAACCAAAATGTCCAGGACCCCTCCCAAGGCTATTGAAGTAATTAGGAAGACGCCCAACAGGCTCTTTGTCAGGCTCGTAATGAGCACATACTTTTAAAATTAGTTTTCACCATTCTGAGAGGGAAAGGAAAAATGTGTTTTATTTAGCTTGTGGCTGTGTCTTAGCCTGAATCTTAGCCTGAATCTTCACTGCACCATTAAAGCAGGCTCTTATACGGAGCAACCTCTGACCTGAACTAGCAGATTTCTATGCCTGGTGGTCATACCCTGGGACCTCCTCGGGCTTGGGCTGGTACAGAACAACCTGCATAAGTGTAGGACATCCTGCAGCTCCTCAAGACTTTTCCTAACAGTTCACTTTCCATCCTGTCCCCAAAAAAGGCAGAATAGTTTTTCTGCAATCAGCTGGGAAAGCCCTCTAGACCAATCCCCTATAATATACATGGAGTTAAGACCATGGGCGCAGACGAGGGGTGCTGACACCCATAGTAGGCTAAACACATTAGTGCACACTCAGGAGTCAAAACAAACCAATCACTATTTGCTATGTCCTTGTACATCATGGCCCATCTTAGCTGGTGCAACTGGGGTATACAATGGTGGAAGGGGAGGTGTAACCCTTCAGTGACAGAAACAGTCTGTACTAGAGAAACAGAAGCTCTCTGAAGAAGTTAGCTGTGCCCAGGTGCTCTGCAGCCACAGTAACACCTGGAAAAGGAACACAATGCACATGTTCTTGCTATCACCATATTGGGTCATGTACGAGACCACAGGTGGAAGTTACACAGTGGTTCAGAAGCCCCTTTTTTAAAATGAGGAGAGTTGTATTTAGGAAAAGAAAAAACCCACACTTCTTCCTCCCACACAGAAATTAAATTTTCAGGTTCTCAAGTGTAGCATTAAAGCTATGAATCCTATTTAAATGAACTGTTTGTTCTTAACAAGGGAGAATTACAAAGATTTTTTTTAAATTTTTTTTTTAATTAACACTTTGAAGTGAGAAAATGGCACCATTGATGTTTAGTGTCTGTACCTGCTAGGAAGGTATGTTGCTGTTTGATCTGAATTGTGTTTAGTTTAAATTGTCTTAAAAAAATTAATGTAATATTCTCTAAGGCCTTATAACCATTATCCTGTACCTGGAGCTATTTTTGTATTTAATACACCTTTTACACAATTGCAGGCAAAGAATTCCTGTTTTCTGAAAGAAAAATTTCAGTGTATGTCTGACTGCAAGAAAAAAATTCTGCCTACAGAGTAAAAGCCCTTCTAACAGTATCTATAAATATGCGAGGACAACATACAATCAGAAAATATTTCCTGAGTACAGATCAATATTTTAAGAACTACTGGAAAAGGTTAAGAAATAAGACATTAATGTAAACTGTGAAAAATTTGTAAAAGCAAATCTCAAATTGTGTGATAGAAAGAAAATAGTGTAAGTCAAGCTAGCAGGCACTACACTGGAAACATTTTCTGAATACCTCACTGGGACAGATGGCTGCTACCAAAAAAGGGTGAAATGCTGGTGTTCTACCTGAGTACTACCTTCAGGTCTGATTTCAGGTCTGACCTTGCTCAGTAGAGACTTAAATCTTGAGATCCTTAAGGAGGAGAAAATATCACATATGAACCCTCAGCCTTCTCAACCTCTTCCCCTCCCTCCTGGGGATTGTGTTGCCTATATCCAAGGAATGACATGAGGCATAGTACTGGCCCTTCCCACAGGTGGGTAGCCCTCAAAGCTGGTCCTGGGGGATGCCTGGTGGCTGTGGGGATGTGGCTGCCCCTGTCTCCACTAACCCAACACAGAGCTGAAGTGCGAGTGTGGAAGCAGTGCCTACAGCCACACATTACTGCTCTGTTCCCCACTGCTCCCTGTGCCTCTCTGCAGATGCTGACAAACTACTGAGTGGCAGGAGAAGACATCTTTGAATTGGGGCTAGAAGTAAAAGTGCTTTAATGGCCACCTTCATGCTTGGAATTTAGTCATTCTATCAAAACATCAAAAGGAACTGTGACAGTCATAAAACCTGAGCTATAGCAAAGCACCAGTCACAAATTTGGATCCAATCATTTCCGTGTTGGTTCCACTGAGGAAAGATGTGATGGTCTAACATGTTTGGGAAGCTGTCCTCACTTGGTAAAATTACATAAAATTATGGCGAATTTGCTAAATCACTTTTAAATTTGTTCCAAAATTCATTGTCTTCATTGTTACAACATTTTGTATATCTCACAGGTAATGGGAAGTTCTTGCCAAAATGAAGCATCACTAACAGGAACATATCATCTACCAGAATGTCTCTGGCCATATCTAATCTCATAGATACTAAACCAGTGTCACTGTGAAAAAGCTTTCAACCTTTCTTAAAATGAGGAAAATCACTGCTTAAATGGAACTTGCCTAGACCTATGAGTGTTAGTTTGAAATGAAAGGACACCAAGACACAGAGCATAGTCATATGAGTAAATGAACACAGGTAAGGTACCCCGCACAGTAGTACACTGACAAGATGAACTCAGTACCACAAACCCTTTTGAGTTCACAGGAACTCATACTCTGTGCCTTTGGCTCTGCCACTGCATTTGAGTAATATTTTATACCAGCTTTTTACTGGGAAATTTTTGGCTATGCAAAGCAAACCAGCCTTAACCAAGACTACTGTATTTTCAGGTGGTGCAGCTGAGATTAATTCACCTCATAAAACCGTGTCTCAGTATCCAGACTGCAGTGCTTTAATCTGAAGCCACCCAGAAAAGTATAAAATGATAAACAGCCACATACTTTTTTAAAAAATGGATTCTCTCTTTTTACTCATTATCTTTAACCCAGGATTGCTAACATTTCCTAGAAAATGGGCATCTAAATGAAGGCTCCCAGGTCTGTTCCAGGAAACAGCTGTTATGGAGTTTGTCTTAATCACAAGCCCCTGTAGGTGAGCAAAAGGCTGAATTCATGTTGATTTATTGGATAATTTAGCTGTCGAGTGTTTTAATGTTTGCTTTGATTGTTGACCCAAATACAGGCAAGTTAAGCTCAGAAATGGTTCAGTACAGAAATGGCAGCAAGCACTGCATTGATGCTTTTCCCCCTTCTACATATACTGTTTAATTTATAAATGTCTTATGCTTAATCTCTCAAGTTGATTAACTGCTCTTATAATTGGGTAGAATACTCATAAACCCCCTGCATTTTCTTTTTACTTATTGCATTTTAATTACTAACACCTTTTAAGACGAGAGATAATTTATCACGCATTTCTGGTATACTAGGACTACTATGGTAATTTAGTTTGTGTTTTGCAATAGGTAAAAAATAAAGACTTTATCTGAAAACCAAAAAAATTCCTAAGGAAACTTAGTAGCAATTTATCCTCAGTGAAGGTGTATATTTATCACAGATAAACTGTACTGAGGTTATGTATCAAGTGGAGGAAACAGTTATTTTGTGGTGATCAAGGCTCTGGAATGGGACCATAGACATGACTTCATACATGTTGCCCTGCCTTTAATACATCATTTTGCTGGGACTCTTCAGCAAGACAGGATGAATAGAGCTGCAGGGTAGAGCTATGGCCACCACAGAAAAACTCTTCAGCATAAAGATTTGCAGGTATGGTAGAGCATGGAAAAGGTGGCCTACTGGTATATAAGAGGAGGACAAGGATTAATCCTTTTGTTCTTCTGTTGAACAGATGCTCCAGTATTAGTCTACATCATGAGGGTCATTGTGAAACCACATTATTATTGCATTTAACACTGAAAAACTTTGTAAGAAGCAGTAAACCTGCGTGTGTCAAAAACGAGTTGGTTCACTTCTGAGCTAGGAAAAGGGGACATCATATTGATGAGAAGAACTTTTGTTGTGCTGGGCTGAAGATCAAGCCTCATGTTACATTTTCCATTTGTTAGTTCATTTTCCCTGGTAAGTATTGACATTTTGATGCAGTTGTCAGTAAAGGAAACATCACTTATGGGCCAAAGAGTAGGTAAATAGAAATTTTAACAGGTAAGGACTCATTATGTTCTTTAGTTTCCCCACAAGGGAGGTTCTGTCAGGATCCAGAGTCATACTCAACCCTGTGTGGAACAGCTTGACTGGCTAGCATCCTAGGGGAGAATGTTTTGGATCAAGTGTCATCCCCAGTGGCTAAATGACATTTTTAAAATCACATATACAACTTCACTTTCCTTCCAAGGTACTTTTTTTGCTTTTCCCTTTCACAAGGTCTACAGCAGCAGATATTTCTTGGTGCCAGTTCCCATTGTTATATCTGAAATGGTTAATGCCTTCCCCTAATCCACAAGCTGTCAAAGTCTAATGTTGTTCTGAGAATCCGGCTTCCCTTAATGTGAAAATAAAACCAAACCTATTCACATCACTTCTGCAGTCTTCATGGCAGAAGAAGACATAAAGAAGCCTGAAATACCAGCCTTAACATAAATAGGACATCTCCAACTTAGGTGATTGGAAAGAAAAACATGAGATACACACTGAACTATTTACTGCTCTGCAATAGCAGAAAAGTAGCTAACAAGTAGAGGGAAGTGATTATTTCCTTATCAACACCAGTGGGGCCACATCTAATCTGTGTCCAATTTAAGGGAATGCATCTACAATAAAAAACAGTAAACTGGAGAGAATCCAGAAGAGGGTCAAGGAGCTGAAGGGTGTGAGATATAAGAAAACCGGGCTTATTCAGCCTGAAGAAGACAAACCTAAATGGGGATTTAGAGAAACCAAAATGAGTCTTTGCCCACTTAGAGGGAGGCTATGGGGAAGATGGAGCCAGCCTCTTAGAGATGCTCAGTGGGAGGCCATAAAGCAATCATAGATACAAATTGCAGTGAGGGAAATTCTGTTAGGAAAAGAGGAAAAAGGTTTTCGCCAAGAATTTTACAGTACTGGAAGAGGTGTCCAGAAAAGCTGTGGAATCTCTGTCTGTGGTGATATTTAAAACTTAATTAGACAAGGCTTTGGAGCTAACTTTGAAGGTGTCCCTGATCTGAGCAAGAGATTCAATCAGATGATCTCCCAAGGTTCCTTGCAGCCTGAATTTTTCTATCATTCTACAACCTAATTATTTTAGGCAAGGAGTGTGAAGGGACCCAATTTAGAGTGTCTAAACTGTCAGGTTACACATCCATTTTTCTGACTTTTAAGCTGTTGGTGTTGTTTGTAAATCTTTTGATTGTACACACTTCTGTATTATAGAGGAATCACATGAGCACGAAGAACCAATGTACATTTCCTAGATAAATACTTCCTGCATGGGAAATGTCCCTTTGATCAAAATGCACCTTGAATAGCTAATGATTCACATTATGTTTCTGAGAAAGATCCTTCTGAAACCCTGGAAACATGGCTTCTGAAACATGGGAAACAGCCACAAACACAGGAGATCTCATGAGCTATTTAAAGGCACTCTCCTCATGATAGTGCATGACAGCATACAGAAGCCTGATGGCAAGTACAAAAGTTTTTAATAATTTCCCACAGGGTAAATCAGTTGCTTTTAATTACAATAATTCCTAGGCTAACTGCACTGTGTAACTATTCCATGACAGCAAAGCTTTACTATCCCTTCCAACCACTCAACAGATGCTTTTTTAATGGCACAAAATGGCCTTAGTGTTTCATGTCAGGGATGGCTGTCTTTTAGTGATAAGAGTAATTGCTTAACACATAGAGGTGAAGAGAATTTTCAGAATTCTCAGACTGTAGTAGGGCCAGGTTATGATAAAGCATTGAGTGTGGACCCTCTTAAGGATTGTCTCAGATGCTGCAGAAATGGACAGAAATCCGGGATGTAATAATAGTTTCATGCGAAGCCATTTTTTTACTATAAGCCTCCTGTGTTCCAAGATTATTTTTGTTGCCTGCCACATTCTGTCATGTTCATAGTTTAAACATTTCTTTTATAGTGATATAAAAGAAACATCGTAAATGCAGAAACAAAGTGAGAATGTTCCCATCACTGCCATAGTTCATAGCCTGGGATTAAAGTGATTTATTTCTTCTTAAATTAGAGAGATTGCTTGTTTTCATATGAACCTTGGAACACAGCAGGGTTAAGTATTTCCTGCACCATAACCCCGAGCATAAGCTGCACATGAGTATCTGTGTCAGTCCAACAGTTCACTCCAGGCTGAAATGGGGGGAGGACTGACTCCCACTACCACTTCTTCTGGGCAAGTGACTTTACTCCCCTACTTCTGTCACTTCTGGTGCCTACTGGACCCTTTGTTAAACAAATGAGATCTTTGGTCCTCTCTGTCACCAGCAAGCATGCACCCTCTCCCTGACCCCCACTGTGGCATAAGGTTGAGACTAAGCAACTGAGATGGAGGGGTGCAGCTTAGGAGGAAGGGGAAGGGAAAGGAGAGCTTCTTATCTCAGTGGTAGGAAGTCATGAGATCATCTTAAGCCTTGAGTGTAATTTTATCCTCAAAACCGCTCTTATTTTAGCCTGTAAGCCATTTGTTGAAAAATATCTTATTGCTTTTTGAAGTGATTCAACTCCCTAGACAATGATGTTTTAAATAAGTATCTTAGTGGGAAAATATTGCTGACACAAACTCCATGACAAATTTAAAATGAAACACAAATACAGTATGGCAAGTAATTTGAAAATGATGTTCCTGTGACAGGGAGATGTTTATTTGTCTTCCACTAGTGTAGTGTCTTCTCTAGTTCTCCCTCCTTTCTGTCATTTAATGGAAAGCAGCTACCCCTGCCCCAGGCCTGCTGTTTTTTGTATTTGATGTGGTAGAAAGAAAACACATGAAAAAACTTTTTGTTGTTGTTGTTGTTTGGTTTGTTTTGTAAAATACTTCCCTTTTTTAAGACTCATTTGCATTCCAGGTGTGTTTCTGCTCCCAGATGGTACATTTCACAGGCATGGTTTACTAATCATTTTTAAAAGCCTCTTATTATTTCAAAATATAGCAGGAAAAAAGATAGGCATACAAAGACCATAAACAGAAGATTTATTTTTCCTTATACATAGAATCATAGACTAGAATCATCGAATGATTTTTGTTGGAAGGGACCTTAAAGATCATCGAATTTCAACTCCCCCTGCTAGGGGCAAGGACCCCTTCCACTAGACCAGGTTGCTCAAAGCACCATCCATCCTGGCCTTGAACACTTTCAGGGAGAAGGCATCAACAGCTTCTCTGGGCAACCTGTTCCGGTGTCTCACTGCCCTCGCTGTAAAGAATTTCTTCCTAATATCTAACCTAGATCTACCCTCTTCCAGTTTGAAACCATTACCCTTTGTCCTGTCACTAAAGTCCCTGATAAGGAGTCCCTCCCTGTCTTTTCTGTAGGCCCCTTTTAAGTACTGGAAGGCTACTATAAGATCTCCTCAGAGCCTTCTTCAGGCTCAAACTTTCTCAGCCTGTCATCAATATGAAGAAATAGAAAACATACAAGCATTTAAGCTGTAGAGAAGCAATTAAGCTGTAGATGCACAATCATCTATGAGCCATTCTATTTATGTGTCCCTGGAGTCTTCTTTTCTCCAGGCTGAACATTCCTAACTCTCTCTGCCACTGAGACATACATGCCACTGAAAGGAATAGTGATGGTGAATGTGATAGTAAATGTTTTCAGGAGGAAAGATCAATGACAACAATATCAAATTCTCATAAAAATCTTGTTTCAGTAAATGAAGCAATGAAGTGAAATGAAAGAAGATATAATACCTGCTATGTGCTGCCAAACATCTGTGAGCCCCATTGCAATAATATCAGGCACCTGTTGTGATCTTGAAGTGGTTATCAAAATGTTTACATGTTGTACCTGTCCTCCTTAAACAGCACTGAAAATGAAGGTGGTACAAAGCTGGAAATAACCGTGTTCTTTATGGGTCCTTGATTTCAAGTAATTATACACACATACACAATGTGTTACTCTAAAATTACCTTTTGACTTTTACACTGAGAAGTCCAACCTGAACCTTTTACATGAAACTAGATGTAACACCTCCATTCTGTACGTGGAAGATCTAAAGCCTAATCTCTGTTGTGATCTTTTAGTACTCAGTAATTTATTTTATGCACATAGAAGTAATTCACTGTATTAATTATTACATAAATGGCTATATTGTTATTTATGCAGGCATCGTCATATATGAAAGTACTTAGTCATTTAGTAATCAATTATTAGGTTATAATCAGTGCCTTGTTGTCTGACACAGATAAAGACACAAATAAATGGGCTGGACAAGTTTCATCGCACTGGTGTCTCATGGAGAGCTTGTCTTTGCTGCAATACTAAAATGCACTAAATTTCAGGTGGGGACCTGAGCTCACAGGGGCTTTTTCCTGGCACTTGCTCACCTGCTTGAGAATATGAGCTGACATTCAAGTGCTGCTGATACACATGCTGGTAATTAAGTTACAAAAACTCATAAAATAATGAACCTAGTCACTCTTCTAATTGAAACACTGTTAACATTGCTGTATTTTCCTGGGTGGTCACTCCAACTCAGACTAACTAATTTCATGGAGAGCTAACTGCAGAGCAGTGACTGCACCTGTTTCTGAGCAAACTCTGAAAGCCCAGTATCTGGAAAAAAAATGCTGGATTGAGAATTTAACAAGATTACTTATTTTGACTGAGCCAATCAACCCGGAAAACATAATCCATAACTGCTTCATATAAAAACATACAAAATTGTAGTATGTGCATGTACATTGAAGGGAGAGACGGGGAATAGAGTGCCTCTTGCAAGATTTTTTTTTTCCATAGAGCTGCAAATGTAACTGAGCATATAAGTATTCTGATTTTCACATCTGGAAAAGAATACTTCTGTGCTTCACATAAAAATGATACTTGATGCTTCACATAAGAGTAACTTCTTGGATAGCATGAGTGACAGAAACTCTTATCTAAGCAGAGCTACCCCCTAAACAAAACAATGTGTAGTCAACAGACTGATGTGATCTATTTATAAAAGCAAAATATATCTACTTTTACTATGATAGACATGGAGTCACGATAGAGCAATGACATTTTTTAATACTGCGCATCAGTTTTGGTTGATAAAATTATAAAAGACTGAAAGACTTGTGTGTGAGCGTGTTGTGCCTTAATGGAAGATGAGAAAGGCATAAGCTAGAAAAATGTGATGCTATGGAAAAGTTCTCTCTCAGCAACTTGGTGAAAGGAGTGTGTGTGGATAATTGCAGGGTGGCAATCTATTTTCAGGTACCAAACCACAGTTAGACATCTGTTCTGCCCCTACTGAAAACAATCATCAAAACCACCATGAAGCTGATGAGTCTTATTGAGAGGGTGAGGAGGGCACAGGATTTGTAGTGGTCTGTTGTGACCCCGAAGTAGCCTGAAGAACCTGAGTTCTTCAAAAAACAGGAAACTGCAAGTCTTCAGGTAACAGATAAGTATACAGACTGACTAGTTTTAAGAGATTCATTCTGAACATTTTGGTGTAGGAAAGCCATTTGCTTACTGAAATTCTCAATGCTGTTGGAGGGAAGAGAAACGGATTGCTCAGTCTGTGCTAGACCTGCTGAGATAACTGCAGTTGATAATACAAGGACTGCAAGGTATAGACCAGCCAGAGGGCAAGAGAAAATTGTGGTGCCTCTCTGCCCCACATGGTCAGTTAAATGAGGTGATGACTAGGGAGAGTGAACTGCGAAAGCCACAGTTAGCTAGCCCAGTGTCCATTTTGCATTACACTAATCTCTTTAAATCCTGAAACAATGTGCTTGTATTTAAATTGCAAGCTCCTTAGCAGAGGATTATGCTTTGTCACATTTTCCCTTCCTACTGTTGGGTTTTCACATGATTACAAAAGCATCCGTCCCACCTGAAGCATGTGACTACTGGTCTAAGTTACAGCAGGATAGGGCTTGCTTGCTGTGCTCCTCAAGAAGCAGCATTAACAGCATTTAATGTGCCACCTCCAAGGACCCCTGACCAAGAGTTCCTTGTTCCAAAGCTACCACACTGTGTCAGTTACTGTGCTGTCGGCCGTGCACTGCTCTGCCAGGGGAGCAAGTAGGGTGGCTCTCCCTGCTTCTTCTGGGAACAGTGAAGCAGGGAGAAGTGAAGTTTCATCTAGCAAAGCAATAAGCCAGGCCAGGAGCCTGAAAACTCTCTGCCAGGCACAGATTAGGCTGGAAATTAATATTTGAACTTTACATCTGCTTCCTCTTAAAAATAAACAAAAAATCCCCAACCCACACACATTTCTCAGCAGCCTGCTTTGTGAATGTTCACTGATAATAAGCCCTTGCTCCTTTCATTATAGCACATTACCAACAATTACCTAAAAAACCCCCAGCTTCCCCTCACTGCTAAAATGTCTCATTACCAAGTCTGTGTAAGTCTGTAAATAATGTGAAGAGTTCTCCAAGGCAGGTGTTTGTCACTCCACCTACTGAGTTCAGGACAACAGAGATTGCATATTAAATGTTGATTGCTAACCTGGCCATATCTCAAAAAGCAACAATAAAAGCAGGCCTTAACATTAAATAGGTATTGGCTTATTAACCACTACAGTCAATATTGTTATAAAAAAAGACAGAAAGTTACGAAAAAACTTTTAATAAGGTTTTCAACAATAGCAGTTTCTTAGTGACACTAAGTCATGAGAAAATAAACAACTTCACCCCCTCGGGAACTAAATAGAAAACAAATAAATAATTAACAGTAAACCAAATAAAAATATGCTTGTTAACATTGCCATAAATAAGCCCTCAAAGCCTATTTATTGCAATCATGTTAAAAAACAATGTTTCTTGCGAAGAGTCAGGTCTACTGCATATGAACTGGGCACTTATTTTGGGCCTGGGTGCAAAGCCCCATCATGCCCCAGGTACAACAGCATCCCAGTGATGATATATTAAGATTGATGACATGTGCTCTTCTTATACAGGCAGAAGACCCTTGCCTTGACTCACCTAGCCAAAATCAGAGGTGTGGGCATCACAACTTTAATCTGTTGAAGGAAGGAGAAATAGTCCTGAGGTTAGGAACTCGAGCCTTATCTCTTCTAGCTGAGTGCTTATACTTTCACACTCATCCTAAGGAAAATTTGATGATATAGTTGTTCCTTTATAAAGTAACCATGTGGTTTCAGCATTTACTCTTTCAGGCAGAAAATCTGTTTTTTCCTCAGTGGATTCACTTTGCCCCCTTTAATTCAGTGGAGGAATAATGTTTGCTGTCTTTTTCTAATCCTGGAATAGTTCAGTTATTCCAAGCAAAATCACACCTTCAACAGAAAGAACAAACTAAATCTACTGTGCAGTATGTACCTTACACCTACTTTTAAGAAATTCTGTTGGAGCTTCTTCAAACAGGTAGCAGATAATCAGGCCATAAGTTTTGGATTTAAGTACCTAAATTTCACTTTACATTGTATATGGCATTGCAACTGAAATCAGGGAATTACACATGTAGAAACATTAAGGAACATCTTGACACTTGCTTAGGGGTATTTTAGGGTGAGAAGATAAAATGTCATCTATGTGTGAACAAAATTTTTATCACTGCTTGTCTCATTTTTGGTGAAGGGGACAGTGAGTCAAGTCAATAAACAACAGGGGAAATATTATTCATAATAATAACACTACTATTAATGATAATATTAATATCATCTGTTTCTAGCAACTAAAAACATATGCAGAAGAGCTAAGGCTAGGCAACCCTCAGAAAGGCCTTTAAATGTCATCATATTCTTTAAACCACACGCTCTGTATAAGGCCATGTTAGTTAAATTGAAAATAGTTATGTGAAACCAGTATTTAGTATCCTGTACACTTGGCCTATTCTTTTATTCCTCTGAAGTTTTGAGCTGAGGGTACATCATGTAGCCTGTATCGTCTTACTCAGTGATTCTCCAGAAATTCCTGAAGTCCCACAAGTCCTGAAGCCTGGAACAGGTTCTGAAATGATGTCATCATCATCTTTTAAAATTCGTGAATAACATTTAAAGAATGAGTAATAGTGTACTATAGCCTTCTCATAACACTAGATTCATAGAACTGAAGAAATATTAGGTTTGGAGATCCTTGAAGGTGACCTAGTTCAACCTGCTGAAAGCAGTGCCAGGTACAAAGAGCTGGTGACTGAGGGTCTTGTCTAAACAAGGATGGACACTGCTTCTAGTGCCTATTAGAGATTTGCTAATCAGAATCACAATCACTGACCATTTTGATGAGAGGACATCCCTAACATGCTTTTTTTACCTCCTATTTCCCAATAGCAGGCCTTTCAGTAGGCTGAGAAAGGCTTGTTGGTTTAAATCTAAAGAGACTGTCTAGCTAAAAGCTGAGAAAATGATCAAGATGTCTTGCATTATTTAAATTGCTTGGGCCAAACCCAGAAGCTTTTCGTTGGGCCAGACTACTACTGAAGTCAGGTGCAGTTTAAATATGTAGCTTATTTGCAGTTTTCTGTTAGATTCATCTCTTACCTCAGCTCCTGATCTGCACTGGCTGTTGAGGTTCAGTTATTCTGACTCTTATTATTAGTTAGAAAGATTATTTTTATGACACTTCTTCCCTCCTTCCTGAATATGTGATATCAAAACCACAGTTGAATGTATTTATTTTTTTAAGTCAGGCTGACTTGAACACTCAGAAAGCATAGGAAGAGTAATGTATGAGGAGCTATAATGGGATTGACCTGGATTTTAAGGAGAGTTGTCCATCAGTGACCTTGCTAAGTGTCTGGCCACAGAGTTTCCCTGTTTATGACTGTAGTGGGTCTGT
>VYZX01015226.1:0-34257 GCA_013401335.1 Brachypteracias leptosomus
AGCCCTAAACGGAGACAGTATTCTTATTCCACAGTAAATCTTTATTCCAGAATTGCTTACAAGTCTGCTTCAACTGTTTATAAAGAAAATAAAATGTCTGTATTGCAGAGAGACCAAAAGGTATTTTCTAAATGTAGTAGAAAAAAAATAAGAACTGAAAAAAATATTCACGCCTCCTTATTTGTAGGCACAAACTCACAAAAATAGACTCACATACAATAGTGAATAGGCCATGAATGACTTAAAATTAAGACACAGAACCTGAGCTATGCACAGCTAAGATAAAACAATGTGCTATCGGCAGTAGTAAAAGGAATGGTGATGCATGAATGATGTATTATCAATGGATTGTAAATAACAAAGGTATAATAGTTGCTGGGCATAATCAGAGAAGGTGAACTTAACTATCAAGACATTGCTTTGTTATAATTCTTCAGATATGCGGCTTTAAACTGCACGAATTTTAGTTAATATTTTAAAAAGTGATTTTCAGTCTGCTGTCCTTGTGCTTCTCAAATATTTCTGCTAAGTGGTTAAAAGAAGCATGAGAAACTGTATTAAAAATTATAAACATAAATACATTAAAAAATGCAATAGAATGTACTTGTTCAATGGGAGTAGTTGTACTATTCATTTCTATGAAATTCAACATCAGCCAAACCTACGCCACCTGAGCTCTATAGTAGGAGCTTTTGAATGGTGATCTGGACCTGCATCCCTCAGGTCCTGATGCTTTTTCACAACAGCTATTATCTCACCAGTTATAAAAAGGTATGTCCATGTGGAGAGTATGTCCATCAAGAATGAGCACACACTATAAGAAAATACCGTCCTCTAAAACATCATCTATCATTATCTGCTGTTGTAGAGAAGCTACTGCAGCAAGTGTTGTATCGCCTACAGTACCTGGAAGCCTAGCAGTTATAAAATGATCAGCAAAAACTCCTGAAGTACCTTTGTTTACTGCTGCCTCTATATCCTATGGGGATTTTATTTTTGTAAGACTGTAAGCAAATTAAATGTTCTATTTGCATATTGTTACAAAGTGTAAAGCTTTTATAGTATTTTATAAAGATTTACACAATACTGTAAACTTGATACATATCCAGTGCTTTTGTAATTGAGAGATGCTACACAAACTGCACTAGTTATATCAATTTCTTTCATTGTTTATGATTTTGAGTAACACCATTAGTCATGAACATATGTTATTGTAAAACACTTAGTAATATCCTCCCCTCCCTCACACTTCTAGATTTAAATCTCATTGAAATTCACCTGTTCTATCACTCATGTGACATTTACCACATAGGATATATTCAGAAGTGGCCTGTAACCAGAGTAAATGCCTGGGACTTTTCTTACCTTGTTGAGGTAATTTTATTATTTATTATGGTAGCAACATTGATTTCTGAATAAATGATTGTAATGTCAAATTTACATTATAGTAAAAGCTTACAACTGCAGCTGCAAATGAACAATGTAAGTAGAAATATTAAAAGTGGGAGGAATTGCATACTGTTGTTCATTTTATGCCCGATTCATTTAGGACATATAACTTGATACAGAACAACAGGATCCCCAGCATCCACAAATATAAAAGCTGAAACCAGATAATTATGTGTCCATACACAGGTTTCTTTGTATCAGCAATGAACATAGTTCTTCTCTGAGAGAAAGCAAAGGGAGGAGGAAAAGAAATCACCTATAGATACAGGTAATATCAGAAGGGAAAGAGGGCCTGAAAAAGAGGAAAAATGGAACAGGAGAAAAAGACTTGGCCAGTAAGTTTATGGCAGTGATCAAGGAAAACCCCGAACAACAATCCAACAAAAAAAATCCCTGTATAAAATTATTGGTAAGGCCACTACTTTTGACTCTTAAATTAGCAAGTACCAGTCTGTATTGGGACCACTGTGAATGAAGTGCTTCACGGATGTAGACTTACAATGAAGCTTAGAGTCTAGGTATACAGCAAAGCAGGCAGATAGTATGATCTTTGGAGCAGTCTTTCAACTGGTTAGAATGATTTTAGTCATTGTGCAACAGAAGCTCTCTTGACTTCCTTGTGTTTGGTCTTCAAATCTGCAAAATGATGGTAATGAAACATTCCTTTTGACTTGATGCAATGACACTGAATTTATTGAGAGACATTCAGAATAACTTGTGCTATAAAGATGTTAAATAAACAAAGACTATGATTCAGACTGAAAATGACAGATTTAACTTTCCAAAATAATATTTGATTTTTTGGTGCTAAATAAACTTGTCGCAAATACCTCCTATGCCTTTATGTTTACACAATTGAAATTCTGCAAGAAAATCTGTACTCCTACTTTCTGGTGATATACTTCTGTTATGTCTGGAAAAGTGCTGCATGTACCTAAGGGCAGCTGTATGTGCAGTAAAATGATTTAAAATGGGCCATTTGTGCTTGCTGAGAGATATAATGTTCAAGATTGGGTCCTCTTTCATTTCCTACCCAAAATGAAACCTCATTCGGTTTTTGTTTATATAAGATCTTTCTGAAACCATAAGCTGTTTGTTTTTTACAAATCTAAAACCATGGATCCGAGCTACCTAAACTAAGTGTCTCTATGCTAGAAACATAAAGAAAATCTCATCTGAATATTTCTAATGCATTCATTATTCCAGTATCAAGGCTGCATCTGGATGATAGAATTAATTTTATATTTCTCAAAGTATCATAGAGGCTTTTTTGCATTGTCTTTGAAGCTGTCTCAAAAACAATAAAATAAAATACCGAGTTTTAAAACAAAGTGAAGAGGTCAGTTCTGTTCCTTTCCAAATCAGTGCTGTTACCACCTGCTGAATTACTGCTGTTCACAGAGCTACCTTAACCGCCCTGACTGTGATTTCAATTACTTTGTATGTTGTAAATGTCAAGGGGAAGCAAAAGCAGTATGCATTTTTCAACAATGTAATTTTTTAATTTGGCCTTGGAAAACATTCAGCTGAACTTATGAAACTCCCCAGAAGTGCTGCTTATTAGCTTTCAGTCTTCCTGCTTTTACAATCCTCTATGAATGCCATGTCATCTATATATGTAGAAGGGAGAGGTGACTTGAATTAATTAACTGTTAATATTTAGGTACCCATTGAAACCTGGTGAAAGCAATACAGGCACATTTTATGTGAGAAAAAATAGCTTAAATGTCTGACTGCTATTCAGGAACTGAAGTGATGAAGCATTTGGTGGGTACCATACTTCTTTCTTACGGAGAATGAAAGTTTGAAGATTAAAATGCTTTCAGAGTGACAAGTTGTCAAACTTAGAAGAAATACAAAGTAGTGTTGGTGATCAGCTGATTCACAAGCATTTATTTGGTACCATGTATTCTTATTTAGTTTATTTCTCTTTTTATTTTAATATTTTGTTGTTTGCCTTATTCTTCAAGGAGTTTGTTCTTCACCCTCTCTCACCCTTGCTATAAATGAACAAAGGAGACAGATTGAGGTAAAGCAGTATTCCCATGAGTAGTCTGTGTCTAATAGTGAACCTAAAGAAAAATAAAATATATAAAATATGAATTGTTTTTAATTTTCTTTTCCCAATGGAATTGTGATAAATCAATCTCAATAGTCATATACCTTATCATATCATTACTATAAAAGCTCATTAAATTTTAACTCAATTTTGCCTTTGTCTACACTGCTTTAGTCAGACTGGGAACAACCAGCATGCACAAAGGTAAGAGAGAAAGATGTTTTAACTTTACAATCCACAAATAATCCCTTTTTTAGTGGAGATAGATTTGAAGTTGAGGTTAAATTTGCAATGTAGTAACCTTTTAAAAAGCTACATTCCTATTTTATTATTACAAGCTACTGCTGGTTGGAGGCTTGAAATTTCTGAAAAATCCAAGTTTCAAGTTCAATATAAAATTATATCCTGTTTCTAGTTGTCACTAGTTATAGCTTACTTATTATACAAGATAGAAACTGAAAGATCATGAAATAACAACAAAATTATTCAAAAAGGCTGGCACAACATATTTTGATTGACTCAACCAATGTCTACTCCCTCTTTTTTTTTCCCCCCTTCATTCAACATTTCAAGAGCAGTTTGGAAATTGGAAAGATTTTGTCCTTACTTGATAAGGTCAGGCACTCCAAAACACGCAATTGGTCACCTTTCCCAGGCAGTAGTAGTGGTGGAAAGCTTGCTCAGAAATTTAAAGAAAGGTTTAATTCCCATCTATTTTTAGCAATAAAAAGTTATACCCCCTCCCTCTCAAAATGTGCCACTGACTAATAGATTATAAATTGTTCTGGGAAAATTTAGGTGCAAGGCAGCCTGCTTTGTGCAAAGAGTCCAAGAAGTGCTAAAATAGAAAAAGGGAAGCAACAAGTTTTTAATAAACAGACAAACCAACTTTGAACGTCAGCATTATTCTACCCCTGAACAGGCTTGTGGTGATGATACGAAATCTGTGTAACGATGAGTTATGTTCACTTAAAGAGTCTTTTCCTATTTGTTCTTCATTAGCATATTCATCATTTGGAACATCTGAATGAATGGATACTTGGATCAAGAGCTCCTCCTAGACAATTAGGAGTTGAAGTTTGTTCCAAATAGCATTCAGAAAGCAATTTCTCTGAAAGTAACATTAAGGTTTTAGATGTGATCTATGAGCTTAGAGCTACAGGCTGCTAATAACTCCAGGCATGCTTCAAAAGAAAACAAACCCTATTTGAACATAAAATGCTGTCTACTATAGCACTTATTTTAAGATTTTCAGGTCCAGATTGCTAATGTATCATTCCTGAGCCTGATACTTTGACAGATAGAAGTTTCAATGTCAGATTGAGAAAAGCAAAGGAAATGTACTTAGAATCGTGTTGGTTGATGACTTCATTCCCTTTCCCTATTCCCTAACAGATCAATGATAATTAAGTAGTGAAAGGTATAGTGCATTTTACAAACTAATACAAGAAATAATTACATTTATTGATTTTTGTTTACTGATTTATTAACTTTTTTGTGTTTCTATAGGAATGATTGAGCAAGCGTGAATCTTTTTTCTCTTTTCTCATAGCCCACCTTTGGGAAACTCTAGGAAAAAACTAATTATCAGTAGCTGATTTATACTTTTTCCATTTGCTACATGCTGTTTTTTTCCTATTGCTGATTGTTTGGCATTATATAAATATGGATTAAGTTGGCACACAGTGACATATGTTATCAGACTGTAAGGATAATAAGAGTCCTCCAACAGGAAAGTAATTCACGACAGGATCTTCTCTGTCTGTGAAAGCAAGCCTGAGTGTATATATTTTCTCTTTTTTCTAATATCTCTCTATCTTTTCACACTTAATTATGAAAAAGGACCTTGCTGTTTGTTTTGTTTTACTTTGGTTTTTACAGCCTGTCAAGAAAAAAGATATTCTTAAATTTATTTGTTTGGGGAGCATTCTGAGGCAGAGGGAGAAAACCAAGGTGGAAAGTTTTTTAAGTGCTTAATATAACAGCAGTATCACCAGTATTACAGATTTTTCTCATATTACATATTGTCTTTAATGAAGTAATCATATTATATATTTCTGGTAAATCCTAGGCATAAAGAATACCTCAAACAGAACTGAAAACTGACTGAAAACACCAGTAATAATCGCAGATACTTAGGGGTTATTACATTTGAGGTTCTTTATACACTTTCTAGTTAGAAGCTTGATTTCAACTTAGGGCTGAAGATGATCCCTTTAAAAAAAATCCATAAATAGTATCTCAAAACATCTTTGAATCTGTCATTAAGAAAGTAATTTAAGACACTCAGAAAAGTAGTTTAAGATATATGTGATCTCTCAAAATACATCTTCTACCTATTAGCAACTCTTACTGTGCCAAAGCCTGAAAGAAAGAGAATGCATCCTTTAATAATCCTTGTTGATTATTTCTTTCACTGAGACTCCCATGTTAGCCCCTGATGAGTAGATGATGAATGAGAGTACAGGCTTTTGTGACAATCAATTTCAGTTAAATTGTTCATAGAATACCTGAATCAGTCTCCGCAGTACTATATTTCTCTTATGTCCCTGTCACAATGAGTCAAGTATGTGTTATAAATACTGCTCCTTGTAAAAGGAATCTGTACTTTTGCCTCTGCTAGTTATTAGAGCGCAGGATATGATATTTAAGGACTCATGCCTGATCACTGGATTGCAGGAGGATACACAAGTTTTTCCTTTGCCAGGGAAGCTGAAGGGGCAGATTATCCTGAGTACCATCATGCAATACATGCAGGACAACCAGATGACCAGGCCCAGTAAACAAAGGTTTATGAAAGGCAGGTCCTACTTGACTAAGCTGATCTCTTTTTTACAACATGGTCCCTCACTTAGTGGATGAGGGAAAGGCTGTGGATATGTCTATCTGGACTTTTGTAAAGCCTTTGATACTGCTTCCCACAGCATCCTCCTGGAAAAACTGTCTGTTCATGGCTTGGATGGGCATACACTCCACTGGGTAAAACTCTGGCTGGATGGTTGGGCCCAAAGAGTGGTGGTAAAAAGAGTTAATTCCAGAATTCCAATTGGTGGCTGATCACAAGTGGTGTTCCCCAGGAATCAGTACTGGGGCCAGTCCTGTTTAACATTGTTATCAATTATATGAACGAGGGGATTGAGCGAACCCTTAGTTCTTGGAGAAAAACCCTTAACTTCCTGGAGAAAAAATATGTCTTCGCAGTTGGCGTCTACCCCAAAGAGGGAAGAACAAATATGTGGCAGGGCATCGACACCTTAGTTTTGGATAAGGAGCTAGAGAAGTCAAAGACAGTGGACATGAGGATAAACCAGAATTCATGGGTTGTACTGTATTTTCTGTTCAGATTGTGTGATAATATAAACCATTGTTTCTTTCTTTATTAGTAGAACTTCAGTTTCAAGACTAGAGTTGTATTCTAACCATTGAAAAGCACACGTTTAATGGTTGCTTCACTTTTTATACAGAACAGTAATCCATAGGAAAAAGTTTCCACCAAATATGCTTGTCAGGCTATTCTTTACATATTTGCCTCTTCAATATTTAAATATGGAAATAAGCCTGAAGTTATGATGGTCTTCATTTTAGATGCCTATGTCATATAAATATTCAAGATAAATATGCAACAGGCCAGGGAGAAAAATGTGGTCTTCTTTATGATTTCAACAATATCTAAGCTAAATTGTTATCTTGCAGTTCAACATTCTTGCAGGTTACATATATTAAGATAACTCTGCATGGGAAAGAATGGGAAGAAAAAAGACATAACACTGATGTACAATGAATCATCACATCTGAGCTCCTTCTCATGATGCACAAATGGGTTGGAAGACAGTAAGGGAACTACGTTCAGACAGCGTTGTTCAGGCTCAGCGTATTGGGATGTAGAAGGTGCTATTCTTGGCAATGCAAGTGAGTCTTGAGGTCTTGCACATAGCATGAGTAAAATGAGACACCTCCCAAAAAGTTTTAAAGTAGATGTTGTATCTCCTATTTGACATCACCAAGTCACACTCATTGTTCTATATTTCCTAGCACCGGTCAGCAAGCACAAGGACATTCCTTTGCAGTATAGTACACATTTCTCCATAGCTAATTTGTTGTGATTCTAGCAATAAGAGCATTTCTCTCCTTTGGGACATACAAGAATTGTTTATCTGGAATTTAACTGAAAAAGCAAGCTCCCTTGGTGGAGAGAAACACATGTTCTTTGTCAGCTCACAGGACATTTGTTGATGTTCCATTTGTCTTTTGAAATAAGTGGAAAAACTATGGACCTTCTGAAGATCTCTGGAGCCTGCACAGTTTGTCTGAAATAGAGCCAATGAGTTTGAATAATTCTAATTCCTTACTATCCCTGACAAAGTGATTGCTTTGAGGTTCCAATAACACTGGAGCAAAGCTTGCTGTCACTTTATGTATTGAAGTTGTTTCACAGTGCCTTAGGTGCCTCAATCTTAGCAATGATAAGAACTTTTTTTTCCTTTGCTATTTACAGCACTATAACACTTTCATTTAGGCCACTGAGGTGGTGTTTTCTGAGAGACTCTGTGGCTGTAATTTTTCTTTACCATTCTCATGCTGTTTTTCTCATATTGCTGCTCTCATGGCCTTACACTTGCAAATCCCAACAGTGTTACAGAGAGTTCTCATGAGCAACATCTATCATTTGTATGAGACTCATCTTTCTCTCCCTTTTTTTTTCTCAAGTCCTTAACATAATATACAGCAAAGTACATGATAAGAATTAGTCAAGATGAAATATATAATTTTGGGTGAAGATATTAACACATCTACACTTTTGCATGAACTGGCTGTCATGAATGAAATCATAAGTCTGAAAGACACTGGAACTTTTGCAATTTTTTGTTTGTTTGTTTTAAAGAGCAATTCTTTTATCCATGCTATGTTTCTCCTCAGATTTGCTTTGAGATAGATGGAATGCTATAGATGGATGCTCTAAAACACCAGCTATTCTGTACAGATGAAATCAAAGTCAATCATTACAGGTTAAAATAAAAGAAGAGCAATGCATAACTTTAAGGATGAACCTTTACTCACTTCTGTTTGTTCACAGCTGAGCATAGCTCGAGGAGTCTTCTATGAACAATTTCTTACTGCCTTAAAGAAATTCTAAGGGAAAATTATGTCTTGGGCCCTGATAATGTAAAATGAGACCAAGCACAGTAGGCAGTTGGAGATTTTCAGGACAGGTAGCTGAGCTGGTGATTTAGTAACTAATTTCTTAGTTTCCTATAGCCTTATGAAACATTAAATTGCATCCACGGCACAAAATTCTGACCCAACTTAGACAAGGTCTGCAGAAGAATACACTACTCAAACTGAATATTCATGACCTATCTAATTAAACAAGAGTTTTTTAAAAAACACATACTATCTTTCTAACTAATGTCTAAAACTGCTAACACTCTGGTTTAGTGAATCCAAAAGACTATTTCTTACTTGTAGGTATTTTCAGAGACATTGCAGAATTTATGAGAAAAAAAAATCACTTCAATTAGGAGAAAATCGAGGTGTGGGGGCACATCCTTATGGTGTGAGTTAGATGTATTCCTAGTTATTCTAGTAGGCTTTAGAGTGAAACTCAAGTGTTGATGTATCATTATGTCTATCTTTTGGTATTGAAAGGTACCACTCTGGAAACATATTTTACTGAAGTCAGAAGAGTTACCTGTGTGCATATCAGATTGCTCTTTAAGCAAAATGTACTGAAATCATCTGAGATGAGACACTAAGGTTTTTTTTTTACTATAGTGTTTTCTGTAACACTTAATGTAAGGGGACAGTCATTATTTTAAGTGTACGCATAGTTGATGGCCTTTTTACATGGAGTTTTGAAAAAGAAGGAAATGGCAGAAGAAATATGCTGTGCTAGCTAATTTCCAAACCCAGAAATCCCAAATAACAAACTATCATTTCACTGAAGCACTAAAAGGCCACATGGTCCATTTACTTTCATATTTTTTGACGACAGATGAGTAAAGATGCTTTAGAGGATTCTTAAGGAATTTTTTGCTGACAGTTAAAGAAGAATTTGCAGCTTTATTTTTTTAGACTGTGAAGTTCTGAATACTATATGTCACTTAAATGTATCCTATTTTTTCAAGTTTTAGTGACTTCTTGACTGCATTATATTTCAAAAGTAAAATTCACTATTCAGCTCTCCAATCCTGTGTTTGTTCTTGTTGTGAGTTTTCAACCGAGTTACATTTTCCTTGTTCTTGTATTGAGAGAAAACCATTGCAATAATATATTTTGCACCATTATTCATGTTCTCCATGGTGCTTTCTCTCATCTCCTGACATTCAGTTATCACATAGTTATTGCTGTTTGGAACCACAGGAATTAATTCTCAGAGAATTTAGATAAAAGTGTGTGTGAAAAGGGAGAAATCACTGTGCCCTTCAGATCTGAGTTCCAAATTTCCATTGTATAGGCAACTCGTTGCCATATTTAATAGCTGTGAAAATAACTTAGAGGCTCACAAACTATAGGATGAATTCAAAGATACCATGAGTCGTGCTGGGAAGCCTGCAGTGTAGTATGTATATAGAGGAATTCCTATGTCCATCTCCTTGCTAGAAAACATTTTAAAAGAACATAATAAATATCTTTGCATAAAATTAGTTTAGAATGGTTTCCATTGCACTGTCTGTTAATGAAAAGAAAAATACGACCCAGTTTAAACTCCATTACCATCCAATTTCACCTTTACTAGTAATGGACTTTCTCCTGGGTCCACTCCATGTAATATCCAGCTATCATAAAGCTTCAGTTTTATAGCAGTGTGTCTTTTTCAGTGGCTTTACAAATGTTCTAAACAGTTTTTGCCCACTTTTCTTTATAAAGCAAAAGTTCAAAGGGTTGTTTTCTGACTAGCTGATGCCAACCTTTGAAGATATGAGTTGTCAGGGAGTTTCCAATGGCTTAGTGGAATGACTAGGGAATTAGGACATGACATAGTTGGAATAGGATGGAATCAGTATTTCCTGTGAGAATGTTTTCATGTCAACATATACCTTGCTTGCTTTAGATGTACAGATGTCAAAGTAGCTCTACAGATGTCAAAGTTAATCAGAGAATATGAATTTATCTTTTATTAAGGATAACAAATTTCACACTTGAATAAACTGTAGTCCAGAAAGAATGCAAGTGAAAGAAGAAATTTAAAATGTATATATATTCTCATAGAAACTAATGAGGTTTCTATATGGTTAAAACCATTAATGTAATTACATTCTTTGCTAGACTGGGAATTCATTCCTACTGCAGAATTATTTTGGCTTAATTAGGCTGGAGATCAAAAACTATATCCCTTTTTTAGAGTGAGATTCTTCAAATTTTTGCTCCTGTGAGTATTCTGTATTCAGTGACATTGCTCACATACAGGTGGAAATATACCAACAGCCCAAATTCTGATCATGGAACAGCATAAATGTTGTCTCCTGACAACGATATATATGTATATATACATACACACACATATAAAGCAGTCAGAGCATAAACCAGCACAGTCTCCTGAAGCAAGTAACACTTAATAAAATAAACCATAAAGATTATGCAATTAAATCCTTTTTTGAGTTTTCTGTGAGTACTGTATGTGAGATGTCTAGATACAAAATGCCTCTGTGAGGATCACAGATATTTCACATGCTCATCACTGAGGAGAGACAAAGATGACAAAGAACCGTAATAACCTATCATGAATATATTGATTCAGTGTATGCAACTAATTCACCACATAAAACCTGATATACATCTACTGTTTCAGAATGACTTCTACAGCTTAAAGTGTCCTCAGCTATTCTATTGTTATGATTTAAAATAATTTTAACATAACTTATCTGGCACAGATTCTTGGTTCTTGACATTATTTAATACCTAACCTCACCAATGCTTTCACATGCTATGTATGCCTGTGATGCTTTCTAACTTAATAATAATACTATGTTGTAGTATTCATGTGTAAGTTTTTATTTCACTTTCTAAAAGAAAAATATATTAATCCTAGTGACTTTTAATAAACAAATAAATAAATTTGAAACAAAAACACCAACAAAGGTTAGATACTGCAAAGTGACCTCTCACAGTGCAGTTCTATTATTTTGATAATTTTCTAGAGGACTTTGTAAGTACCTTCTGGCAACCAGTGAAAAATTCTACTTCTTCTATTTAAATTTAACAATATAGTTAAAAAAAATAATAAAAAGTTTAAGCTTCTGGCCTACATGTTGTTAAAATATGCATATAGAATCTTACTAGGTTTATTTAATAGAAGAACTTTCATCTAAGCGATACTCAAAGATACAGTATGTAGTTTAGAGGATTTCTTACATGCTTTTCTGTCAGGATTGTATTTCCAAGGAACCTGCTACTTGCAAAACTGCAAACTTTTTCTGTTGCACAAAAGTTTTTACATGTTTGCCATATCAAACACACTTTCACTCATCTGTTGACCCAAAGCATAAACATCGATTTATAATTATATAAAGAAAAGTTGAAGCAACTGAAATTCAAGATAAGCTCCCTTTATTAGTTCAGAGCATTACCAGCTCCACTTTTCCAATCACTTTGTAGGTAGGACAATCTTTCAGCTCTCTTCCTTTATTCTGCTAAGACTCTATTTCCTCCATGTAATCTTATAGATGTCTGCATTCAACTGTGACAGAAGTGGTTAAGGACAGCAAGGTAAAGTTATGAGTTGACAGAGTGTAAAAAATCACAGGTAAATCATCACATATCTAAATATATGTGTATCGGTAATTTTTCAGTAGCTGATGGAAACAGGAACTTTTGGCACTGGAGATAAAACTGAAAAAATTTCAAAAATACTTTTGCTTAAAATACTTTTCACTTTTCCTCCTAATGCTTTCTCGTGTTTGACTTGGTGTCCACCAGGACCCCAGGTCCTTTTCGGCCAACCTGCTTTGCAGCCAGGCAGCCCCAAGTATGTCCTGGTGCCTGGGACTGTTCTTCTGCAGGTGCAGGACTTGGCGCTTCCTTTTGCTGCGCTTCATGAGGTTTCCATCAGCACATTTCTCCAGCCTCTTCAGGTCCTTCTACATGTTAGTGCAACACAGTATTTTCAGTCACTCCTCCTAGTTTTGTATTACCAGCAAGTCATCTAAATTTTCCCTGTGGAGAACTTCCAAAAGTTACTTTCAAGGAGAATTATCTCACATATACAGATACTTGAAATGAGCTGTTATTTTGAATTACCTATTATCTCTACTGATTTTGTTGAAAGCCAAATGAACATCTACCTGGTACCAGATGTTGAACTTCTATACTGATAAACATAAATAACATAAATTTATGTCTAGTGATTCTTCTTTTATTTATTTTGATTCAATATTAACTTTGCCTATGCCTTCCCTATAATTCTAGTCACTTTTTCTACAAGTCTTCTCTTCTGAAAGTTTTAGATTCTTAAGCAGTCTTTACAAAGGTTGCATGCACTGAAATCAGCAGTAAAACCTACAAGCTGTGAATCAGGATTTTGTTTTTTAACTGTCTCCGAATGTCACCTGAGGACCTTCAAGCTTTCTACTGATTCAAATCCCCATTCCACTGAGAACCATTCCTACTGCTTGTTTTACCACTATGTTGGTTAAACATCTACCCTCTTCCGCACTACTTTTGGTAGGCTCTGATGATTCTTGAAATTCTACCTAGATATTAATCCATTGCAATTATCTTTCACAAAAGCAAGACGTCACATGAACTTACATTTACCTCTCCTTAAGTGCTTGAATAAAGAAGCATTGATATGCACACTAGAAAGGAATAATGGAATGAAAAAAAATACATTTCTTAAAATGTTAAGTACAGATTCACCTTAAAAAGTGTCAGGCTTTAGCTACTTTAATCTCAACTCAAATGCAGAATTGCCAAAAGCCAGAGGAGTGAATATTAACAGGAGAGCTTTATAAGCTTTTTACTTTCCATTGAAAAAAAAAGCTACAGAAAAAAACAAAAATTTTTTAAAAGTATTCTTACCTACATAATTATTTTAACTTAATGAAAATATCCCATTTTAGTATAAAACATCTGAATAGGTAAACCAAATCACTATCTGATAAAATAAGGGACAATTGTAAAATTTCTCAGGCTATTTCCACTGCATAGCTTCTAATATTTTTGAAATTGCAGAACTTTTGATGCAACCATTCTGATTGGAATTAAATTTCCTGTCAAACTGAAAAGAAGGGATATATCTCAGCTTTTTGTTTCAGAAGAAAACTATGAAACTGCAAGAAACATGGTAAATAAGCCAAGACCAAAAAAAAAAGCCCCTTATAAATTTCACAATATTCTTTCATAAATATTTTTTTCTCTACTTTCACTGTAATTTGAAAATAAAATAATTGACTGTTCTGCCACCCATCCCCATGGAAATGAAACTCATGAATTATTTATATGTTTTGTGACCTCATTTACTCAGTGCTATTATGTCTAAGCATCCAGTATTATGCAAGTTTTAAGCTGCTGATTTTTAAAAGCTATATTTGATTATTTGCTAATTTATATTTTTGTAATATATCACTTTACCACACATTTTATCACCTTCTCTTGTTCTTCCTTTTGCAACCCTCAAATACAGGCATAAAATACTGTGCATAGTATACTGCATAATATGAATATGCAGCTCTGAAGAAGAATTATACAAAATCAGTAGCTGCTGGTCTCAGAGAGAGGTGTCAAACTGAAGTACTACCCAGGAAATATGAATTTATTTGTATTATTATGAATTTATGCACAGACTTGTAATGCCAGAAGGAACAAGTATGAGCAGGAACTTTCACTGACTGCACAACATACCACACTGAATTTCAGAAATTTGTGTCACGAGTCACAAAAAATGATTTATCATTAACCTGTGTACTCAAAAATCAAAGTGGAAAAGAGCTTTAAAGTCTCCTTTTTGTTTGCTTGCTAGTTACTTTTAATAAAAACATTGCCATAGTGCAATATGGTAAATTGTCCACAGAATAAGAGCTAGGGGTTAATGACTGTATTAAGAATTAAAAATCAACATATTACTGACCTGGAAAATGTGAAATGCTAAATAAGACTTTAAAGGCTGAGGAATTATAAACAATAAACTGTAATGGCATTAGCTTCCTAATAGTTTAATAATAGGCTGTTTCAGAGTAATGCAGTAATGCTTTTTAATTTACCATTTTTTGCTTTGATTATATCAAACACTTTCAGGTTATGTATGTTCCAACAGTCACTCTACACTGGTGCCACATCATTTTGTATCCAAAAATTATGTGAAGCCTGTTAGATGTAGAATGAAAACAGCAGATAAAAGCTGTTGTGATCTAATGCCTCTCTGCTCTATGCACTTCTAAAGCTTGTATCAGATTCAGAATTTGCTTACAAGCTATCCCAGAGTTCATTTATCATTGGGTGGAAAATATTTATAAATGGAATTAAATCAAATATTCTCAGAAACTCTAATTATTATGGGTGATTAATTTTCTATTCTGGACTCCATTGAGTGCCTTTACAGATATTCTTTCCACACATCCAGGTCCCTAATTTATTTCCCCCCTCCCCTTCATGTCCTAACAGCGCAGGGTCGTGCTGGGATACTCATTAGTTTTATGCTAGCAATTCTGCCAAGCAGCCTCAGAGGCACCAACATCACCTCAGAAATCATTAACGTAACTGGTGCTGCAATCTAAAACTGACAAGCATAGAATAATCATTTAGGGGCTGAAACATGTTCTTCCATAAATGAGCATTTTGGAGAAAAAAAAAAAAAAGTATGTGTTCCAGTCATGCTCTGGAGACAAAAAGAGATCTTAATAAATCAGAACTCAAGCACTTTTATACATATAGCCTTGACATGACTGAGAAATAGCATCAAGTTTTTCAGATCCATGATTTATTTTTCACTGACAAAGTCCAGAAGTATTGAATCACATGTGACAGCAAAGATGCTGGATCAGGTTCATAATTTGACACTATATTGGCTGAGCCTGATTACATTATTTGCATACTTGTCATGATACGTTTCACTTAAGATGTCTACTGCCTCCTTATCAAGACTATTTATGAGGCAATTTTTCACAAGAACAACATGAAGAATTTCTTGGTCATATGTATGAAGATTCATCTGAAATAAATAGCACAGTTTTGAGGGACTTTGAATCATTAAGTACTGATCCTGATTGGATCAGTGGGTCATTTGGGGGAAGCTCAGGAAAATCAGGTAGGAGAATCTGGAAACAAAAAGGAAATGTGTCTTGCATTGCTTAGTGACTTGGCCCTTAAGGCTTTCCATTTGCTTTCTAACAGAAACATCTCCTGTTATTCCTTGATCACTTACTATAGACACATGTACACTTTTAAATACCTTTCTCACTTCTTCTCCTCATAGCTTGAACTCCATAATATCGTTTTACAGAATCACAGAATCACTGAATGGTAGGGGTTGGAAGGGACCTCTGGAGATCACTTAGTCCAACCCCCAGAGCTGGTTCACCTAGAGCAGATTGCACAATATGATGTCCAGGAGGGTTTTGAATGTCTCCAGAGATGGAGACTCCACTACCTCTTGGCACAGCCTGATTCCAGGGCTCTGCCACCCTCAAAGTAAAGAAATTCCTCCTCATGTTTAAATGGAACTTCCTCTCTTCAAGTTTGTGCCCAAATAATTTTTTAGAATCATTTTTTCCTTTTTCAGTTTAACCAAGAGAGGTGAGAAAGCAGCTACCCACTGGTCCATATTGTCTCTTTACTAAAACACATCCACGCACATATCAATGATAATATAAACTAAAAAAGAACTCTTTTCACTAGATTCACTAATAGCCTGTCTGACTGTAATGGTCAGCTTAGTAATTTTGTCACATTGAAAAGGAGATGAGTAAACCAAGAACTTTTGAGTTAAAAATATCAATAGAAACAACACCAATTACTCTGATAACAGAAGAGTAGATATATATTGTTATTAAGAGTACTGTAAACAATAAAAGTAATAAACAACTAAGTACAAACCAGCCAAGAGACAAAGATCAGTTGTCAGGGTCTTCAGGTCAGCATTCATCTTATCCGTGTCTCCACTGTAGCCCAAACTTCCATTTTAGCCAATGAAGGCTGAGTCAATGAAATCTGTATGGTTCATACTATCATTTACCTCATCCTAAATTTGGTTGGTAGACTTGCACATTTCAGAAGATGAATTGCAATCCTAAATGTCACTAATGATACTGATTAGCTGTTGATTGATCTTGAGAGCTTTGATATCATGATTAGACTTAGATTCCTAGGGCTCAATTCAGTTGTATACAGCTTGGAGTCTGATGCTGCTTGAGATCACCTGACATCATCTATGACATTTTTGGTGTTTCTGGACAGGATAGTTACAGTACCTATGGAAGAGCTCAACCTCTTTAAGGTGGCTAATGGAGGTTAAGTGACATATCCAAGGTCATCTCAAATGTCAATGGATACCCATGTGAGGAAAGAAAAAATCAAATCAAATCGAACCACCTAATGTTAGGAAAGATTACTTGCAGCCCACCACTGGCTCTCCTAGGTTCTCACACTTTCTCTGTGCCCCAGTTTGCCGTCTGTAAACTGGGTTTAATGCAATACCTTATGAAGCAAAAGAAACACTAAAAAATCATCAGGCAGACACTGTGGTGGTGTCAGGGAATATAAAAAGATAGCTAGAGTAAGTGTACAATCTAAACAAAATTGTAAGTGCCGAGCTGAATAATACACTACATATAGGATTCACGGTAGACTCTAATGCACCTATTTTGTTTGTCTGAACTCTCAGCTTCGCTTCCTAGAAAACACAGCAAGTTTCTCTTTCTCTTTTCAAGGTTCTGATTGACTCTCTCATTGCTTTTAATGACACCATTTGCAGAGTAAAACACTTCAAAGCAGTAAATGTGGCAGAACCTTGGCTGGCAAGAGAAGAGACTCATTATGAAAGTTGCTCTTTTGCTCAGGGTGGATCTCACAGCTTTCTGTAAAATGTGAGAATTCTATCCAAAATCCAAAGTTCCTGGAAAAAAATTCCCTACTGTTCAGATACTCAGTTCTCATGGGAGATATACATGTCACTGCTGAATCATAAGCTAATAATACCAAGGTTGAGGTAAACTTTAAAAGCACACCATCATACATTTTGTGAGTCTTTTCTTGTAACCCTATAAAAATGCCAACAGAAAATTGTTCTGTTTGGCTGCAGTTTGAAAATATGGTCATTTTATCTACAATACACAAGAAAACAGCTGGGTAAATTCTGTCATGACAGATAAACGCATAGCACTTAAAGAAAGAGTGAAAAAAGAGACTTTGTGACAAATTGATTTTCATCTCCAATTATGGCTCTTTAGAAATTCTCTCTCTCAGAAAGAATTCAAACACATCTCCTAATGCAGGTACCTATTGCCTTCTCTTAGTAACTCTACTTAATTTGTGCTTTCATTAGATGTCTTATACTACAAAGCTGGCACATAAAAAGTTTACAAATGTGATGCTGTCAATGACATTTTAAGACCTGTATTGCAGCTCTCTCAAAATGCAGATATCATATCACTATGTTACAGAGTGTTCTCCGGGAGGCCTTTTGAAGAAGCAAAGCTATATGCTTGCTGGAAAAATATTGCATCTTATTAGATCAATTTGTTAAAATTCCAAGAAATAAAGGATTCCAGGTAGTAAATTCCTGCAGTACATTGCAAAAAGAAAGGGATGAAGTTTCAAGTAACATGGGCTTTATCTTCCTGTCTCTGAATCTATTTGAGTGAATTACACCAAACCATCTGTACAGCCTTCACCTCACACAGAAAAGCAGTGGAGAGGCATTTGGATAATGGTGCCAAAGAGAGGATTCTCATTTGCTTTTATGTGCCACACTGGATTTCAGAGTTTATCCTCAAACATACCAACATTTTTATTTTGTCTGTCAAACTCCCGTATCAGCACTATTAATGGAAAGATGATTAGTATATTAAAATGCAAATTAAATGAACTTTGGCATAGAATTCCTGGGGTACTCCTATTTTTACAGTAACAATTAGCTTATGAGCTGTAGTAGTGCTTTAACAAAAATAAATATTTAGATAGGGAACTTTAATCTGCCATATTATATTCCATTTCAAGTGCAAGGATAACTAAATCGTGACTTTAGTTGCACTTGAATGAGTTAGAAGTAACATCCAGACAGTGATTTTGAAAATAATAGCTATGTTTTTTATGAAGCAGCAGCACAAGTAGAAAAATCTATCTAAATCAGTATTTAACAGTTAACAATATCGCAACAATTAGCTGTAGCTATGAGGAGTGCTAAGGTGCAATTTTCAGTTCCTAAGTAGGACACACAGCATGTTTCACTTCAATTAACAAGTAGAATAAGATTAAATTGTTTCAGCTGTTTCAATGAGCTTTTCAATGGTTGTGATATGGCTTCCATTTGATTAAGGAGGCAAATAAAGCTTTTTGACTCTACAGAGATAGATTGGAAAAAATCACTAACCTTTTTCCCCACTTCTAGGTGAGTCAGACTGGACATTCTGAGAGCAGGATATCTGGGCTATTTTGGCCTTTAATTGAGCTTCGCTTCAGATTTTCAGTGGACCAGGGGTTCTTTGATTTAAATTGCTCTGTCTGGCAGTATTTCTTTTCCAAAAATGAGGTAACACTTCTGTCAGGATTACAAGGATAATTGTACCATTCCCCTTCCTCTGGTCCCTATCCAAAAATGCTTTAACCTGTCCTGGGGAACAATGACATTATTTTCTCACTTTCTAGAATAGGCTCTTGGACACAGTACTCTGTATATCATCACTGCTTAGCAACAAAAGCAATTTTATTTGGCAGTACCTTCTTTAATCAAAATATTGTTGCACTTTAAATGAAAGAACTTAGAATTTAGTTAATTTTACTTAAAAATCAAAATGCTCCACACATATCTATAATAGGTATAATCTACCATCCCATGTTTTAGGCTGGAAGGGACCCCTAGAGGTCATCTTGTCCAACCTCCCTACACAAGTAGGGACATCTCTACCTAGGTCAGGCTGCTCAGNTGGCCCAGGTGCAGGACCCTGCACCTGGCTTTGTTGAACCTTATAAGGTTCACCTGGGCCCACCTCTCCAGCCTATCCAGGTCCCTCTGGATGGCATCCCATCCCTCTGGCATATCAACTGCACCTCCTAACTTGGTATCATCTGCAAACTTGCTGAGGGTGCATTCAATGCCACTGTCAACGTCATTAATGAAAATATTAAATAACACCGGTCCCAGCACAGACCCCTGAAGGACACCACTCGTCACCTTCCTCCATCTGGACATTGATCCATTGATCATCACTCTCTTGATGCGACCATCCAGCCAGTTCCTTATCCACTGAACAGTCCACCCATCGAACCCATAATTCTCCAACTTAGAGATAAGGGTGTTGTGGGGGACTGTGTCAAAGGCCTTGCAGAAGTCCAGATAGATGACATCCATAGGTCTACCCTTGTCGGCTGATGCAGCCACTTCATTGTAGAAGGCCACTAGGTTGGTCAGGCAGGACTTGCTCCTAGTAAAGCCATGCTGACTACCTAGGATTACCTCCCTGTCCTCCATGTGCCTTAGCATATCCTTCAGGAGGATCTGTTCCATGATCTTCCCAGGCACAGAGGTGAGGCTGACAGGGTGGTAGTTCCCAGGGTATATATGATAGACACTTATGTATAAAGACCATATATGTGTCACAGCGATCCATGGGATGAATTACATTACACCTTTCTGAGCATTTCATGCAGACTCTGATAATTAACTTCTCCCTCCATCAGCTCCTTTCACATTAAAATCTATGAGCAGTATCAAGCAGATTTTCATTGAAAAATTGACTTGCCACAAAAATATTTCCTTATTTCTTGTCAGGAATCTGTAGAAGAATCCAGTTACCTCTGGGCTAGAGTTTAAGATTTCCTCGCAATGAGAGTGTTCAGCTATCCGTGGGATTCACAGGATTTGACAATAAAAAAAAATACTACTTTTAAAAATCACTTTCACTTAAGACCATCTCAGGACTTACAATTTTGATGCTCACCTAGATGTTCTCAGTGAAATCCCTTCTCTTGTAACAGTGTGAGAACACAGCAGGTGATTGTAATTATTTCTGTGAAGAAATCTCATGTACAATTCTACATGAGAACCCTATGCATGGACAAAACAGCTTGTTCTCAGTGAGACAATAATTTCCCTTTCATGATTGAGCTTTGAGAGTCTAGGGCACAATAATGCAGGGCTTGTACTCACAACAGGAAAGGGAGTAAAAGGGGAACAGTAGGGAAGGGGACAAAAAGATTCATCCTGGCCTGGGGACAAAACAGTCCACAGTATGATGGAGGGTGGGAGTTCAGGATTAATAACAGATGAGAAGGAGATTTGGATAAGAACAAAAATACTCTACTTGTTACTTCAGTTTGAATTCATGTACCCTGTGAACAGAAAGGGGTTTAACTTGGGCAGAGGATTTGATCGTTAGGATCTCAAAAATGAATAGCATATTCAAACAAAGAAATAAAAATAATTCCTTAGCTGTTTGCCTGGAGTTACAAAGCCTCACTGTTTTTTCTTTCCTTTCCCCAAAAGGTCTCACCTGTTTTCACTTAAGTAACTGGGACCACTGATGAAAACCTGAAATAATAATATGCAGCATGAAAATAAAAGTCCTGGTTTTCTGATTTACATAAAAGAATAATTTAACAAATGATCAATGAGTCAATGAGGGGCAAAAGCTATGAGGGGAATAGAAATACTTTGGAAAGGCTGAATAGAAGGAACAAATTTTGATAATCAGCATCAGATATGTCTGATGCAGATGTAGCTAATTATTTAATGAAAGGTTAATGGGATTTACAATATATACTGTAAATCTGTATACCATAGAACAGGCAAACTGCCACAGATCCCATCTCAGATTATCAGAGAATAAAGCATTTACATGCCTTTGACGCTCAACAATTTCACTGAAAATAAAAGAAAAAGAAAAAAAAAAGGCAACCATCTCCGATCTGGAGTTTTCAAATAGTGGCAACGTTAGCAGAAACATACTTCCCTTACAAGAAAAGGTACAAATAGAACTCTGAGCATTGGACTCTTGTTTTTACCATGAGTTTCCAATTCTTATATTGCATTTTGCTGTCATCTGGTTTCTGTTTCACAGTCCCATCTGGGAAGATCTAGAAAGAATTGTTAAAACATACTAAATGTTACAACCATTTAAATAATATGAACATAATTGTCTGGGTTTACTTTGCTAAAAACATGTTTAAAGAAGATCTTTATTTAGTATACTACAAAGTCTCTTTATTATGCCTGCTAAAGTTAGTAACTTTGTTGAGACTAGATGAAAAACAGAACACTAACCAAAATGGTCAAGAAACAAGAAGGAATAATTGAACCACTACAGCTTTCTATACTTAAGTACTAATATCCTTTAAAGTGTACTTAAACTAATCAGGCAAAACTTTACATGTTTCAGTAATTAAAAGTATCAACCAAGCCTTATTTTGCAAATGTACAAAATATTCCTAGAAAAAGGAAACTCTTACTTGTTCAAACAAGAAGACCATACATGCCATTTTTTTGTTTAGTGCCATTCACTAAATAGACTTGCCAAAGTATATAAACATACATCCAAGTGAATCATGCAACCTGTAATCAGCTGCGAATTAGTCATTCATGGTTGATTCAGGGAGCAGTGTCTGTAAAAGCTGTAGGACCAGTGGTTATGAGTTACTTGATTGATAAAAACTTCAAAAAAGTTCTGTGAATTCTGGTTCCAAGGTATCCACCAAAATCACATATCCACTCCCAAACACTGTTTAAGATATTATTTTCGATAATAACCATAGTTTAAAAAAAACCTCAAACCCAAAATAACTGAGTATAAGAGATGAAAAGCAAAAGAAACTATGGTCACAGGAAGAGCTAGACAACCAATCAACAGCAGTTTTGGGGAGTTTTGGTCCACCCTTAGTGGCTATAATTTAGCTACACCATCATGGTGGGAATTCTATTCAGCTGTTTGAATATTACAACTACTTGCAAAGTCCCAATTAATTAATATATTAGGTATCATAAAGTGTTTATCACCTAGTCATGAAGAATATTTATAATTTGCTATTTGTATTCTGGTACATAAAGTCATATGTTTTGGGACTGGTTTTCATTGAGGTTCTTTTAAGGTGACCAAAGCTGTAATGAGAACCTGAAGAACAAATGAGGCCTTTGAATCTTTTGGGGAGAGGATTTAGCAAATGTTAAATAAGCCTACACAATATAGAGCATTTAAAATCTTTTCTTATCATCTTTAGACCAGCTGGAGAATTATGATTATTTGGCTCTGCAGAAGTACCTTAGTTTCAAAAATAACCATATTCCTTCCTGAGTGAGACAGTGAGATGGATAAAAGCCAGATATACCGGCTGTCTGAGGGCCTTAACCTTCGGTTTTTTTCTTGACACACTCACACCAAGCAATGAAGGTGTGTGGTCCTAGTTGTAAAAGCTGTGGTTGGAGCCTAGTTCTGGCCAGGAGGTTGAGAGAATTTCTGTTCCAACAGGCAGTAGAATATGCTTTTTCACATAGCTGGCAAGTACATGCAATGAGCTGATTTTCTCTTTTATGTAGTGTTCTCAACAACTAATCATCGCAGAATCACTTGTACATAGAAAGTGCTGCTGACAAAACAAGTGGCTAGCAAACCAGTTTGGGGGTGATCTTGATTTTGGATACTTATGAAAACTGAATCTTGTCTTATTCTGTTCAGATATTGTCATGTTGTGTTCAAGTACTGTCTAATTCAGCACATCATGAGTTCTCATTGAAATGTATGTGTTATATCGTAATGCAAATAAATACTTTTATTACGCTTATTATTAGCATTATCCTTATGGTTACTGTTACTATTGCTATTATGAATTATTAACTTTACCACCTTCTTTCTTGCTTTGAAATTAGACTTTATTTTGCAGCTTCTTAGAGCAGTTCTATTAGTAAATCTCAAATGGATTTATCTTAAGGTAGTGTTTTCTTTGCCAAAGTTAGACAGAGATATGTAAATTACTGAAAGATAAGTCAGCAGAATGTTTGAAGGCAGTGACAGTTTCAAAATTGAAATGATCAAATCTTTTTCATCCAATCTTCTATTTGACTTTACAGTCCAAAATGATCAGATATCACAGAATCACAGAATCACAGAATGTCAGGGATTGGAAGGGACCTCAAAAGAAAATCTAGTCCAATCCCCCTGCCGGAGCAGGAACACCTAGATAAGGTTACACAGGAAGGCATCCAGGTGGGTTTTGAATATCTCCAGAGAAGGAGACTCCACAACCTCCCCGGGCAGCCTGTTCCAGTGTCCTGTTACCCTCACTGAGAAGAAGTTTCTTCTCATATTTAAGCGGAACCTCCGGTGTTCCAGTTTGTACCCATTACCCCTTGTCTTATCATTGTTTGTCACTGAGAAGAGCCTGGCTCCATCTTCATGACACTCCCCTTTTATAAATTTATAAACATTAATGAGGTCTCCCCTCAGTCTCCCCTTCTGCAAGCTAAAGAGACCCAGCTCCCTCAGCCTTTCCTCATTTATATCTTATATAAATTCATACATTTTAGTGCAGACTTTCACATACTCTCTTTCTCTCTCTTCAAATATATGTGTTATACGTCTTCAAATAATTGACAAAATACAGAGAGCATACAAGAAAGAAATAAAACACACAGAAATAAATGCAGTTGCAAACGTGCTGCATAATACCAAAATGTTTTCTATACTGAAGAATCTAAATCTATAAGGTATGCTAACAGTCTGGATTACAACAATAGTAAACGGCTAAAACTCACTGTAATGTGTCAAGCAACAAATCCATCGGGGTTGGATTTCTAACAGTCTTCATGTCTAAAATCTTGACTCCTCTGAATTGAAGGGCAAAGCTCCTGTCTCCGTTTAAGGCTCAGGGCAAACCCCCACGGAGCAGAATTTGTTTCACCCCTCTTCCCCCTCCCCTCTTCCCTCCCAGGGGAGGAAGAAAGGCCTCACACAGAGTTAGAAATCAAGATTACAACTTTTAACAGGGAGTAACAAAAGGGATATCAAAGGAAGGGAAATATACAGAGGTAACAAGGGAAGGTATATATACAAATATATACAACACTGATCCTCGGATGACACTGGATTCCTCCCAAGCCACGTGGAGTTGTAGCAGCCACAGAGCCGTCCAGAGCCAGCAGCAATCCCAGCGAGGAGGGGGCGAGCCGGACTTCCTGTGTCCTTTTATAGAGTGTGGCAGGCAGGGGAGTGGAATAGCCACTCCACCTGTCCCTCCCCTTCCCCAAACCTTAAACCACAACAGCTCCCCATAGAACTATGACTCTACATAGCAGCAGAAGATCTGGGTCCCAGAGTAGTAAAGCCTTTTAGCTCAGTTCTGTTCACTTGGTTCTTCAGATAGGAAATGGAAGAGCCTTTGAGGAAGAAATCTTTAAGCCAGCTGAGTCAAGAAAAGAATTCTCACTTAGATATAAAACAGTAATCCTAGTACTGATGAAATAAAGCTATTGTATGTGATGTGAAATCAGACAAAATATATGATCTTATGAAATAATATATGGTAGCTGCCATCGGAAGCAAACAAATAAGCCTATAAAGGGATTCTGTGATGTAGAGAATATTTTTTCATGAAGCTTTCCAATTTTGAGTTAGCAGTCTGTGTGTTCCTGTGCAGAGTTTAGAGTAGAATTCACGTATCAGATTCCTTTCATAGCTCTCCAATTATAAGCATTTTTCTTCTTTTCCAAGAGAAACATTAAATGTAGTTGAAATGCTTTGATGTGCTCTTAAAACCAGATCTGATGTTAACAGAAAGCAACTACACAAAGAGTAAGGGCCTATATCACTTAATCGAAAATTAAGGTGGTTTTATGCAGAGATCATCACTGCATTAATCCCAAACTTGAATTTTAAGGCTTGTTATTTTATATGCAAGCACTAAGATATTAAATTCTATAGATTTCTGGAAATATATTAAGGAAAGAGCACTGGATATTATAAACATACAAGCAGGAGCTTAGAACTGATTTTGCCCCATCTTAGGAGGTATTTTGGCTAACCTTCTCTCACCCAGCTTAACCATATACTATCTCATCTGCATTGCATTTGCAGTCACTCTGGAATACTCATTTTACTTTATTTAGGTTGCCAGTTGTGTAGGAGCTTGCAACCTAGTACTGTTATTTGTTTGAAATGTAGACTGAAACCCATACAGTGGCCAATCCTATCTCCTTGTTGCTGTTTGCTCTGAATTGGTTCTGTGATAGCCAAAAGTTTCAATTCTACAATAAGAAAACAATTCTCAATTACATTTGTTTTTCAACTCTTCTGGGTTTCCCCCCTTCTCCTGAGGGTAAAATACATGCAGATACATATTTTATGAGTTTTAGATACAACTTCTCCACATACATTTATTCAAATTGCCTAAGCAAAGACTTCTGTGACCCTCTTTTTTCAGTTTTTCCATTAAAACAAAATACCATGGGATTCATCACGTTTGACTTTTCACCTTCTCATCAAAAACATAGTCAAGAAGGAAGACAAATTAGATTTGAGGAAATAAAATCTTAAGAAGATCTCCAGCTACAGGAATTTTGAGCACACTTTTATATGGTACAGTGTTTGGTAGGCAGTAGAGTAGGATCATTTTGTTTCTTCAGACTCAGCATTTATTTTTAAGTGCTGCTTTTAAGATAGGGTAGCAAGGTCTATGAGTATTTTCTCCTGTTGAGCTATGCAAGTGGTTGGCATTCCCCTGTAGTGAATTGTGGTCTGTTATTGGACACTGCTTTGGTAAACCTTAAGATGCAAAAAAACCCATAGTGCTTCTGTGGCTTTGGATAGAAGTTGTTCTGGACATGCAATTACTTCAAATAACTGTTGTCTGCTACTAAGAAGCATTCCTTATCTCTTTCAGCATCCCTAGACATATTGCACTGCAGTATTCAAGGGCTATTTCAGTCATTGTGAACATACATGCTCTTACTGTTGTACCAACTCCTCATCTGACACCAAATCTCTTTATTAAATCTTGGTTACCAGCAATAGTAGAATAGTAGAACTGCCATTTGACATTTTCTGGGGTATTCTCTGGGCAGATCTGCAAAAAATTCAGCTCAATAGCACAGAAGAATTTAGCACCCTAAATTCCCACAAGCAAGTACCCTTGCTTACTCAATAGTAGACACTTGATTGTGGGTCTTCAGCAGCAGGTGTTCTATAGTTAATCTTAGGTTCAGTTGATTCCTACTTAATAATTACGGTTCTGTTCAGCAGCTTACTTAAAGCAAGAATTCAACCATTTGGCTTTGTACAAGGAATGAAAGCTCTTTTTCTTACATTTTGAATGTTTAACCTGTGAATAAATATAAACCCATGTATTTTCAAATAACTGTGTTATTTAATTTAGAAGTTAGGAACAATCAAACCCATAGCTTTTAAAATAAGATCTTTCTACATGACTTCTTTTCAGTTTCCTTTTAATAATGAATGGTCAGTTTGTTATCATTTAAATTTCCAAAACAGTTACTGTTCATTAAAACCTCACCTAAAAATTCCACTTATTCCTTTAGAGAACCACGCTTATACTGTAAAGGATTCATTTCTGAATGTTGCATTTTAGTTTTTCTGTTCTTATGTGTTTTCTTAATTCATACTGGTGACAGTTTACAGTGTGTCTCAATATTCTTGTTGCTATCAAATGGATTGATACTCTTCTTAATCATATCTCTCCACCAAAGCTCAGATGGACAAGAGAGTGGAAGAGAGTTGCTTGTAAAGGTGGACATTAGGGAACTGGAGTGTTTGATTAATGTATGAGGGATTTTTGTTCCGAATTCATATATTCTAGACTTTTATTTTTTCACAAAGAAAGAAATATAGCAATATTTTGAATAATGAATAGGAAATATACCTTGTCACTGTTCAGACACCTGTTTGTAACTAAGGAAAGGTCACAGTATTTTAACCTGTAGGAATAGTCCTTTAACCGTCACCCAAGGATTTCCTTGCATATATTTGTCCACCCACAAGCATCTGCTTGAACAAACGAATTTGTGCATCTCATCCTGTCTTTAAACAGATAAAAGAAAAGGAAATCTGATCTACTTTATGTAAATTATATGTGACCTCTAGGCTGTTGTAAGGTGCCAATGCACCTTCGACTGAGCAAATATTGGAGACCTGATCTAAACCAATATTTTTTGAGGCTGTTGCTTGTTAATAATGTATTTATTTGTGTCATTCAATTCACTCAGCTTCCTGAAATCAATAAAATAATCCTTGTTGGAGAGGTCTGGATAGGGTATATAATTCCTTCTGGCTCATAAAGGGATATATTGTCATTAGCCACTCATTCCTAGAAGGGTTTGTGGAGTCTGTGGTTTTCTTCAGTTGGTCAATAGTACAAGTGCCCTAGAGAAACATACTTTTCATTTACACAATAGGGCTGTTTCTTAAAGAGCATCTACAGAGAATTGTTATGGCAAAGGCTGCTTTCTCACCCAATATTGCCATCAAGAATGATATTAAGAGATGTATGCTGCATGAACTTGCTTTTATATGAAACAGAACACATGTACACAGCAGTGAAAAATAGATACATTTTAAGGCAAATGATGAGATATTTATGATTTTATGCTATTATATGTGTATACATTTAAAAGTCTTGAGAAATATATATCAAAACATTTTTCAAATAAACACTCCCTAATGTGCAAAAAGTAAAGACGTCCATCTGTACATTCTATAAATTTTGTACTAAATCATTCTGAGCTTGTTGCGTGAAAGCATTACTAGCCATGGATCCCATGTGATGCCTAATTTTAGTGCTGATGTGGGCTGAGAAGTGTCCTGGCATGATGCAGATAGAACAGCTTTCTCCCAATTCTTTCTGAAGTCTTTGCTTCATCTCCCACTCTGGTTACTTTATACCATCTGCTTTGAGTTCTCTCCAATCTTATTTGATAGAGGATAAGAATACAGCCTTTTTAGGAAGCAGGAAAACATCAAACCCAAAACCTTTTCCGTTAAAAAAAAAACCCAGACCAAAATCCCAGAACAACCAGCGCAAACCAACCCATTATGTATAGCAGCGAGCTTGTGTGTGTGTGTGTATGCAGGAGTGTGTCTACACACATGGGTTTTGTTATGTTTTTTATAAGATAACGATACTTGCCTTTGTTCTTTTTTGTATCCAGAAACTTCAAAAACAGATGTTTCTGCTTGCATCTTCAATTCCATTTTCTTTTTTCCCCTTTCCACAATATCTATAGCAGAAACTATATGTTAGTTTGAATGCATATAACTAAACAGTATATGAAGTGTATACTATATACAAGTTATAGAATAGTAAGAAGGAAACTATCTGTGCTTTGAATTCTCCAGTAGCTATTATATCAATACGAATAAGTGTCATTTAGTATAATTATTCATAACCTTGAAAAAATCTGGTCTTAATATTGTATATTGCAGACAAGAATGGATGTTATTTCCTAGAATTTAATTTAAAATGTCTGGAAATTCAGTAAGTTGGGCTTTCTTTCTCAACTCTTTAGTAAAATTATTGCATCTATCTCAACTACTATGAATCATATTATTCACATCATGATAATGTGGTAGTGGTTAGAATAAAAAATTGAATATATACAGGCACTTCCTGGCAAATAGATTTAAAAAAAAAAACCCAAACAACAAAAAAAAAACAAACTGAGGTTGTTTTTTACCGGCCCCAAAGCTCTGAATTTGAATTCTGAAGTATAATATGACTGCAGTGTTCAAACATGCTCCTGATCAAGAAGAGGAATGGGTATAAGGACAATTCTGTAATTCAGAAATGAATAAAGAAGCATGTCTTCATCAGCCTCTGTCAGTTCTGTGAGGCTGGTTAAAGCTCGAAGATTCAAAAATAGTCTCATTTCAGACAAATATCAATCTATCATGTGACAAAGTGAGGATGAAGAAGTCAAAGGTTGCTAATAAACTAGTATTACCAAATAATACAACATTTGACCTAAATGTCTATCACCATTGTACGTAGCTAAGCAGATGCATAGGCTGCATTTACTTGAACCTGGGGGTATTCCCCCCTTCCCCAATTCTTTAGATATTTGAATCCAAGAGTCATGTTGGATTCATACATTGAAATCTAATTATCTCAGACTTGCCATAGTGCAGAAGTTGAATATAGTTATCAGGGAAATATTTTGCCACACATCACCTGTTCCATTAGGACTACTTGCACTTAGGTAATGAATGTAATGTAATGTAATTCAAAGTAGGTTACCCTGATAATATTATTCTCAGTAGAAACAAAACTTATTAACTTGTCATTAATAAGGTAAATTTAAAATATAATGAGCTATAAAAATATAGAGAAGGTATGGGTTGCCTTAAATTTGGGTTTGTCTTTTACCTAGATAAATACAGCTATATTTGTACATTATAAAGCATATTAATACTTGTGTCTCAGATTACTTAAAAAGCATTGTTTCCCAAGATAATACCAGTGCTGAATGCTGAATTCTGAGAGATATTTTAGCCTTTACTAAGTAAATGAAAGGTCACAGAAATTTACTGCATTATATAAATGGAATGATCTCTCCATATGCAGGTTCTCTGCAGTGAAATAAAGAATACAGTAATATGATTTTTTTCCACTGTAATCTTCGTTTCCTTACTCTGAAAATCATTGTCAATGGTGAAGGAAGCTAGTAAGGGTCTTAGAGAGTATCTTGTTTTTATAAAAAAGAGTAGCAGATGATTATTTTGCTTACGTGTGAGTTACTGACATAAACACATAATATTTAATGTTGATGTTTAAATATCAACATCCTCACATATTTTTGCCATTTGTATTAAGTGGATGGATCTTTCTTTTTAAAGCAGCTTGTATCTGTTTTTAAAGCAGATACACAATAGCAGAGACAGTATTTATATGCCATTGAAACACACACTAAGAATAGCTGGAAAATGTCTACAAAATAAATGTCCTTCAGAAGTACAGTTAGGATGATGTTTTGAGGGTTTTCTAATAGTATTTTTCATTATGAAGTATGAAATGAAATATTTTTCATGTAGAAGATCTCATTCTGGAAAAAAGATAGCAGTTATAAAGTTAAGTTTAACTTTCTTTTTTTAAGTCATAACATGCCACTTAACAATGTTGTATACCATGTCATGTTGGAAAATACAGTTAGCCCAAATTTCCTGTATTGTTTTAATATGGTTTGGGATTCACTTAAAACATACAAATAACCATATCAGCTGGTACAGACAAAACATCTTTGCTTTGTTAGAAATTGAACTGCTCTCTTTTTCAGGCTCTAGAAGGATTCTTGATATGCCCATGCTTTTAACTTGGATGACTCAGTTCACATTTGCATACAGCCAACATTTGAATTGGGTTCAGGGTACCATGTGTAACTTTTCAAAATCCCCCTTTTCTACAGAAATTTTCACACTTATACAAAGGAGTTTAATCTGTGGAAGAATACAGCAGACCTCTGGCAGAGTACTCAGCATGCTTGAAATCTCCTTTGCAAGCACACCCCAGCTGGCCCTGGGCTCAGAAATGGGAGTTGTGTAGAGAGGAAATCTTACTTTTATCTTTCCTGTTCTCAGCCAGATTTATTTTTTTGCAAAACAAAAACAACCTGTTCTGAGTGTTTGGTAGTTCATTGCAGTGCAGGCATATGTTCAGCACAGTTCTCCTATGTTCAGATTTATTCCTATTTCCCAGGGTATGATACCACTGGGATCGGGTATTTGTAGGAGCCTCTACATCTTCATATTTATCACTCTGCAGTGAGCAGGGCATGGCAATGCCTAGTAATTCTGCCCTCTCTTGTAAGCTGGGTATCATCCTGCTGATGATTTATTTGGAGCTGTTGCCTGTACAGAATGACAGCATTCCCATTGCTCCATTGGAAGTTCTCAAGGTTGATGTGGGTCAAGGACAGACTGGCCATTTTGAAACAGCATGGTATAACAAATAGAAGTGTCCTATTTCAGCAAGTCGGCATGAAGTTTATTTCTGTCATTGGTGTCACCAAATCAAATCTGCTCACAAAAGTCAAAGCTATCAAAGCCTCCCTTGTTTTGTTGTTTATAATTCAGGAATTACAGAGCCATCTACTGGTGCTTCTTATGCCTATATGTACAGTACTAGGGCATTTGAGAACAATATAAATGAGCTCTGAATCTGTAAGAAGGATGTTGTAATGGTGAATTTTGCCTTTGTGATTGCAACTTTAGGTAGAAAAATGAAAAGAAGTGGACAACTACATTTGACCTGTGAAAATTCATAAAAATAAAGAGCAAGTTGATAAAATATGGAAGTGTTAGAGTCATAACAATGAAATACTGAAGCTTAAGTGGAGGCTGAAAGGGAAAACTTCAAAATCCACTTTTTGTGTGTGTGTGCATGTGTGTCTGGCTACTAATAAAATATGTTTTTATTAGGGTAAATAGCTGCTCTCTGAAAATGTAATACAGACTCACTCACAATCAATTCTGTTTTTTCAGGTAGTCTTTACTAGAGCAAAAATAATAAGACTGATTTTAAGGATCCTCAGTGGGAGATAAGCTCTCCTTTTAGGTACAAGCAAAGGTAAAGCAACAGCAAAAATCCCTATGTATAAATTAAGTTCCCACCAACAACCATCTTCTTGTCCCTAAATAAGTATCATTGCAATTTCTGTGTCTTTTGCAAAGTTGTTCACTGGGAGGCCTAATTGTAACTCCACATCCAGGTGGCAGGGCCTGTTCAGTGACACACCTACTTAGATTTGCGAAGTTTAACATTAGGTTGAGAAGTTGGAGATATATTGCTATGTTCACTACAAGCAACTAACACAACACAACAGCGAAGCAGCTTGCTCCAGGCCACCCTCTCTTGTGGAGAGCCTCAGGCACATCACTCCACCTAGGTGTGTCTGAAGAAAGGATGCAGCTGGGGAAACAAGATGCATTTGCAAAGCTAATCCTTGGCTGTCCTTTGGATAAATCTGCACTAGTATGTAAAACAAACCAAGGATAGCTTCTCATTTGAGATCAAGCGGCACAGATTGGCTCACAGCCACAATGCACTTTCTAAAGCAGAGTATTCGTATAAACATTGAGCTTGGCCCTGGGCCCTCTCTGCGCCCCATGTAGTATTGCTGAAGCCCTAAGGCATTGTAAAATCTAAATACACATTTGGTGGGTTCAGAACATCTGAAATAATGTATGGGCTGTACAGCAATCCACCAGCAAAAAACTGCTGGGTGCATGCCATATACCTGATCTTTTTCCTGAGGGCACATGGAAATTTTGAGAGATCAGAGACATGTTGTATAATGTTGAATGACTGTAGGATAGGGGAATCAAACTGGTCTGGCCTTGTTCTTGCTGATTATGGAGAATATCCTTGGCATTGCTATGGCCTAAGTCATACCTGCCTACTGACTACAAAGTAGAAGTAGGGATAAGCCAAACAGCGCATGGTAGACTGGTGGCTTTTAACCAGTGCTGAGGATTATGGGTCAATGTTTACACCCATGTCACTGGTTTTTTTGCTTTTTTTATTATGGGCAGACAGAATTTCTGGAGCAAAAGTAGGGCATGCATTGGTAAGCAAGGAAAGAAATTAAATACAGAGTAGAGAATATGAGTAATTTAGAACAGATTCAGAGAAAAATTGCCTTGCCATGAAAGGTGAAAGAAAGAAATTAAGAAAAAAAGTAGCTTTCAAACCCAAAGAAAGAATAAGGGGGCTCAAGTGGATAAGAATGAGGAAGTAGAAGGAAAAGAACATAGAATAAGACAGAACTGACAGAGGAAACAAAATTAAATTGAGAGCCTAACTGAACCCAGCATAGAGAGATCCCTAGTCAAGCATGTGCTCATCAGGCATTTTCCTAATTCCTATGGTCTTCCATAATGATTCACTCTAATCCTTATTAGAAAAGAGATATTTGTTTCATTTACCAGCAGACTTAAGAAGCCTTTCCCTATGTTCAGGATGTGGACTGTAATATAAATGCAGCGACCATGAGATGGTGAAGTTCAGGATTTCATGTGGCGGGAACAGAATATTTAGCAGAATCAAAACCCTGAACTTCAGTAGGGCCACCTTTAGCCTTTTCAAGCAATTGCTAGGGGAAATCCCATGGGACAGGGTACTAGAAGGTAAAGGGGGCCAAGATAGTTGGTTAGAATTCAAGGACCGCTTCTTCCAAGCGCAAGATCAGAGCATCCCATCACGTAGGAAGTCAAGAAAGGGAACCAAAAGATCTGCATGGTTAAACAGGGAACTGCTGGGCAAACTCAAGAGGAAGAAGAAGGTCTATAAATCATGGAAGGAGGGGATGGCCACTTGGGATGATTATAAGACTCTAGTCAGGGGATGTAGGGCCGCAACTAGGAAAGCCAAGGCCTCCTTGGAATTCAACCTTGCAAGAGAGGTCAAGGACAGCAGAAAGGGCTTCTTCAAATACATTGCAGATAAAACTAACACCAGAGGCAACGTAGGCCCACTGCTGAATGAGGCGAGTGCCCTGGTGACAGAGGATATGAAGGCAAAGTAACTGAATGCCTTCTTTGCCTCTGTCTATACTGCTGGAGGCTGTCCTGAGGAGCCCCAGACCCTTGAGGCCCCAGAGGAAGACAGGA
>VYZX01015246.1:0-15106 GCA_013401335.1 Brachypteracias leptosomus
GTTATTCCCTATTCCTGCCAGAAGCAGGTAGAACAGGCAGGTTAGAAAGGAGTTTCCTGGCAGAAAATACTCCAAGCACCACCACCAGCTTCCAAATGAAGGGGTGAAGTGTTGGTGACACGGGTTTAAAGCTGTGCTCTGGGGTGGGTGTCAGTGACACCCTCCAATCCATTTTTTCAACAAAATTTAAAGGAACTAAGGAAGTTTTTCATGGAGTAGCTGTCACAGAAGCCTCACTGAGCAGTTTGGGTTTGGATACAAGGCTGCAAGCCAAGGTCAGGCATGGTTTTGACTCAGGCTTTTAGAAATCCAGCATTGAAGGAATCTGATTAGAGGCGTGACCTTAACACAAATCTAATATCCCAAAATTTGAAATAGAATCAGAGAATGGTTTGGGTTGAAAAGGACCTCCAAAGGCCACCTAGACCAATGCCCCTACAACAAGCAGGGACATTTCTAACTAGGCTCTTTCTCTCCAATGACTTGCACAGCTCCACCAAGTTCATACCTCCTTAGGTTCTGTGTTGGGATCGTGCTCATATGGATGAGACTTACGCAAGCAGTCCCACCATGGTCTCATGGTCTCTAAAGCTCCATGGGGACACCACTACTCACCTGCAGCTTCAAGTAAAGCTTCTAATCTTGCCTGGGTTTCTGGATCTACCGTTCTCAGGTCAGCACCATCGGCAGTACTCGACAGGAGCAACTTAGAAGCTGTTTCCAACATGGGGTTTTCCAGATCATCTTGATCCAAGATAAACGACTCCACCTGGAAAAGACCAGAAGTGCTTTGAGAATGATGGAACTGGCCCAAATCTCCTTAAAACAAACCCCACACAGGCACAGTTATCACTTCACTAAGTATTTTGTTCCGTTTCACACAAGCCAGTTCACCTTCCAGGGAAGTATTAACCCAGAAGAACTAAGCCAGGACTATTTTAGTGTTGACCGTTGCCACCTGATTTGGAGGGAAATTCTCTTGGCTACGTCACTACTCTGGAGTTTGATGTCCCCTAATTGAACATTTTAGAAACTAAAAAGGACCAACAACATGTTCTAGATAAAAGCCAATGCAACATACAAAGGTCTCACAGAATATTCCTCAAGAAAACCTTTATTTCAAACCTCCCCTACAGAACGTGCAACTCGTTATATCTGCCTTTGTTCAGCAAAAGGAGCACTGGGGTCAAGGAGTTTAGAGAAGACACTTCTCCAGGAGTTCCACAAACACACCCCAAGCCTTGAAATCAGCCACTGAACCACTTATTAGAGTAGAAGGACCAAGTTTAAACACGAACCATTTATTAGATTGTCAAGACCAAGTGTAAACCCAAAGCTCACCAGCCTCACAAATCCACACCTCCAAACACCAAAGAAATAAAAAAAAATAGGAACCAATCCTAATCCAGACCCTGGGACAGACAAAGAGACCCCACGTGCCAACCACTGCTACAAAACTTGACTCATCTTTGGGTCAAAGCAGCCGCTGTCTGTCGTGCTGTGGTCGTGTTTCCACATGGAATAGTACATCAAGCACAATAAATACAATTTATTTTCTTCTTCTGATTCGTCTGTGTCTCTAAAGCTTAAAAGCAGCCTCATGAGCATCACAAGTTGAGATCCCTGCAGATAACTGCTCCAAGGATCTATGTGGGCAGACAGAAGACTGACTCCTGAAAGGTCTCCCAGCTCTTCTCCTGTCACAAGAGCTCACACCAGCACTTCTCCTTCTGCACTCTGCCTCCAGCCCAGAACTTCCTGGGATGAGCCAAGCAGGCTGAGGACCACCATCCAAACACCACCAACTGATCACACCAAGGATACCACCGAGAACAAAACCTGCTGGCAACACACAGACATCTCCAGGACATCTCTGAAGCTCCTTCCACCGCTTGGAAGCCTCTTTGTCCTCCTCCAGCAGCAGGGGAAGGAGCTGCTCTGCTCACAGCTTCCACCCCTGGAGAGGCAGCCTCCCGAGCAGGCAGGAGGATTCTTGGCTCCTCCAGCTCATGTAAAATCCCTGCTACTTACACTAACTGCAAAAAAACCTCCTCTCAGTGAGATACTGAACAGCTGGTCGTGGTTCTTCCCAACACGGGGAAATATTTGCTACAAGAGAAGTCAAAATAGGAACACGTCTCTCCCCCACTCACATCCTCACGCCTCAAATTAGGTCTTTTAGGCAGTTCAGGTTTGGAATGGAAAAAAACCTTCCTGTTTTCCTTCCAGCTAAGAATGTGAGCGTGGTAGGATTAAAAAAACCCAACCATAACACGAGGAGAACGGGGAGAAAAAGCAACCCCCCTACTAACAGCACCCGGACCACCCCAAGCCACCAGGAGAAGGCTTCTCTTGCAAGCAAGACTTGGAAATATTTATATTATCTGCTGCCATTTCAACCGTTTCAGAGCAACACCTCAAGAAATTCACTTGTTCAGTAACAGACTGAGATGATTTCATGCCAATAACCACAGCTGGGGTTGCTCTAAGGTAGAAGTGACACATCTCCACCCTGCAGCACTCCAGATACCCTCTTCCATGCTCCACAACTGCCTTTTGAGGGCTTCAGGAGATCTCCAGCCTTGTCTTTCCAGCTGGTTCAAGCTGAGTGACAGGCAGTGAATAAAACCATGCTGGTGGAAGTGAAAATTCCACTCTGGTTGCTCAGAAAGTGCTGCCTTCCCTACAGAAGCTCCAGACAAAGCCTTTCCACTGCCCAGGCCAAGTAAACAGACATTTCCTTTCATGGGCTTCAGATGTATTTTATTTCCCTTCAGCCAAAAACCTGCACAGAATAGCAGAGAAAAGCTCCACCTCACATATCAGGGTATTTCATCTGGGTGCTGGGGTCAGTATTTCTGCAATCAAACAATGCCCTGACATCATCTGATTGTTCAGCCAGGCCCCAGCAGAAGGGTTTTTACAAGAGTTCTCATCCTGCAGTGAAAATCCTCATGTTCTGTCCTTGCCCAGCTTTGCTTTGCCTCTGATCACTCCGGGTGTATTTGATGCTCCTACGAAACCAGGAATAATAAAGGTGGGAGAACAAAATGACTGAGTTGTGACCACTCACCTCCCCTTTTGATGCACTGAGCACAGCTGCAAAGATCCATTCCCATCTTCCTTCCTCTTCATTCCTTTCCTTTTCCTCCTCACAAGGATGGACACAACCCAGCATCTTCCAGATTTGATGCCAAGCAAGATACTTCCCACCTACCAACAACGGTCTCCCCACATCTGCTGGACTTGGGAGGTCGAAATCCAGTCTCCAGCACCCAACAGCTCCTCTGGAGCCCATCACCAGGAGCAGCATGAAGCTGGTCAAGTCTTTGCTGCCAACAGGACAAGCCTGAAGTGCCAACAAGCTCTACTCTTGGTTGATGTCAGGCAAGCAAAGAGCCCAAGAGCAAAGCTCAGCATTTTTGTTACCCTAGGGACTTGAAAATGTCACTTGGTTTAATGTTTCAAGTCCTTCTTCTCCTACATCTCTACACTTGGTAATAATTACACTTTACATCAATAGAGTCACCCACAAAATGTTACCAGAGAGCTTCCTGATTAGCTGAACTGTATCCATGACAGAAGACACTAAAGGCAACTATTTAAGGTTTAATTTATGACCAGTGGCAGCAAACCACTTCCAGCATCCACCACCTACTAACACCCGTGCTGCAGAACGGACAGAACCTGGTATTTATCCCTCTGATCAGACATAGCTGCACAAATAGCTCTGTTCATTAATTTTCACAGCATTTCCAGCATTTATTTATCACCCTTTTAGAGTTTTTCCTCCATCGAGCTCAACCCAGAGGCACTGGGAGAAGAGAAGATGAAAAGCACCTTCAGCCAAGCACCCAGCAACACCCTCCTGGAAGCTGCACCAGTTCCTTGCAGGGTTGTAGCTTTGTTTCTCACCAGAAAATAGACAATATACGGGGTCTCTGCCTTGCAGCCTCACATGCTCAAAAAACCCCAACAACTAGTAAAGGGTTGTTAAAGTCTCAAGTGCAAGTGTCTAGCAGCTTGGTGGCAAACAACACATGGTGCAGGCTGTGAAATAGCAACTCCTACTTGTGATCATAATACCACAAAACCCTTTTTAAGCTGGGCTGTTTCCAAGCTCCAGAAACAGCAGCATCAAGACCTGATTTGGGGGAGCCACAGGAGCCCAGGCAAGTGTTTTTCCAGGCCCCCAAAAATCACCTTTCTTGACAAAATATTTTTCCCGTGGGTTTTTCTTCTCATTCTTGGGGCTGGACTCTTATTTTCTTGGCAACAGGAGATTATTACTAGTTGCATATTTTTATACACAAGTATTTTTGTTTATAAAATAATTTTTTTAGATATTTTGTGTATGAGAATTTGCTGTATTTTCACCGGGGTTTGAAGGCCAGAGGGTGCCAAACAGATCCCAGAACCAAGCCTTGGTGCAAAGCCTTTCTGGAGAACCCACTGTACAAGTTTTAGCAGCTTGAAGGGCAAGGAAATCTCTGGATTCTCCTCTTCCTCAGCTAAAATGAGGCTCCTGAAGAGAGCAGCACTAATCCTGATTTACAGGAGGAACTCAGCAGAGCCTGACCCCCTCTCCAGTAACTCCAAGATTATCTCAGCTTTCCCTCCAGAACACTTTTAGCTCTCACACCTCCCGTGGCAGAGAGCTCATGATTTCTCCCCCTGCCCTTCCTCTCAGGGAGGCAACAACCCACGGATTTTACAGGGCTATTTACTGGGTTAGAGCTGGACCTGCAGCACCTGCACCCCACAAATGGACAATAAAATGGTCCCCAGCTCTTCTTTAGCTGCTGCTGAGACCCACCGAGCACCTCAGCCCTGGGGATCACTGTGATATTGTTACTGCAAGCACTGAAAAATTAAATATACACCTCTCCATCTTTCAGGCAACTTGCACGAGCCTTTTTTTCTTCAACTCTTTTCCACTGTTTCCTTCGTGAGTCTGTTTCACACAAACAGCAGCTTTGAAACCATCACCTTGCAACTGGAACATAAACCAACATCCCCAGTCCAAACCCAGCTAAGAACCAGGGAAATTTTCTTTGCTAGCTTATTTTTTTATGTCTTATACCTAAACATCCAACGGGCATCAAGGGATTTGTGAGGTAAGAGGGAACCAGATCAAAGCAATGATATATTTGGAACGTGCCAAAGTGGGTCAAGTGTTTCAAGCCCCCACTTTTCACCTGGGCACCCAAAACCTCTGCAAATTATGACGTGTAATTGCACCATGTTTTTAACCAGAATGGGCTGGCCAAGTCTTCACATGCAATTGTGAGGCTCAAGAAATGATCTGGAGTCTTAGGAAGACAAAACACTCCTTATTCCAACGATACTTCAAGGTACATGCGCTGCATTTTTTGTCCAGCTTCAGCACAGGGTAAGAAAGGGTAGGAAATATTTCCAGCCCCTCATATGTCCTGTATTAAAGCCTGAATGAGCTGCCTGCTCTCCTGCACCCTGCTACCTCCCAGCCCTCAGAATCTCACCTCTTCCACCTTCCAAACACATCAGAAATCCCGGTGGAAAGTCAGCTCGCTGCAAAAAACACTTTGATGTGAAACATCAAGACAGAGCAATCAACTTAGATGCACACACACCTTGAAATGAAGCAGTGGGGACACCCAGCTCAATACTGTGCCACAGCCACCCAAGGCTACGTGTTTGCAGGGGAAACCACCTCTTGCTTACCACAGGCTTCCAAGCCACTTGAAGATGGAGATGTCTCCAATATTAATCATGCAATACATTAAAAAATCCATTCCCAACTTGAGACGAGCCCCTGGCATCACTTGCAGGGACAAAGCAGAACATCACCTCCATGTCATGCCCAGGGCAGAGCTCTGTCAATGGGAGGATTTACGGGATATCCCCCCAAAACACCATTTTCAGCTGCCCAGTTCCTGGCTGGGAAGGCACAGGCTGCAGCCAAGTGAAGCAGATTCTTTTCCCTCCCCAATTGCAGCCTTGTAGCTTTTGTGGCTTTTTTCCTGGCCTCCGTTTTGAGGCAGGAGGGAGCTGGGGGATTCCCCCTCGCCCTGCCCAGCTACTACAGCAGCATTCCTTCCCTGCACAACTGAGGACTGCTCCCACTTCTCTGGGATGCATCATCAGATCTTAATAATCTGTCTTCCAAACAAGCAGGGACCCTCCCCAAACCTAAATATGCCTCGTTCAGCAGGAATCTGAGGTCCAGCAGCTGGAATGTCTCAGTGTCTTCTTTTATTCCATCACTACACGTTCCATTTCTCTGCCTGCTGCTAAAAAAGATTTTAAATGGGGGTGTGGAGGAGGGAGAAGGGTGAGGAGAGCACCAGCCCATGCTGCTGGAATGGCACAGCAGTGTCCTCCTGACTGGCACCACCAGGGCTTCTGCTGCAGGGCCACCTGCATTATTACTGCAGTATCCCCGTGCCGGTGACGAGACAGGTGCTGATGTAGCCACAGGAAAATTCCCTCCTCTCCCCTCTCCCCAGCAGCACAAACAACAATAGGGACGGGCAGACCCGTGCCTAAGCTGCAAGGAGCCTGTGAGGCTGCAAGGAAAACACCTTCAGCTTGGTGGTGGTTTTTTTTCTCCATTTCAAATCTTCATTCCGAGCACTTGGCACATTTCCATGGTGGGCAAATTCATGCTGCAACTGCTCGTGCAGAAAGATTTCAAGCCAACGTAAAAATAACAACATCTCAGCTCATTATCTGGTGAGGTTCCCTGTCCCAGTTTCACATTTAGGTGGGGGTGGGAAAAAACCCACAACACAAGTTTTAGTCTCTGATATGAATAACCTGATATAAAAATCTTCAAAGAAACAAATTATCAAAATAATGACTTGAAAACTACCTCAGCTTCACACAATAATTTTATATTAACAATAAAAAGCTGACACACCCACAGCCCAACCCCTTGACCTTCACTCTCCCCCCCAAGCCCCACAGAAAAACATGGATTGCACAGAAACCATCTCTTCTGGAGCAGGCTTGGAAAGAACTGACCATACAAGTAAAACTTCCTGGTCAGGGTAGGAATAACTCACTTGGCTGCTGTCTCTGGACTCACTCTGGGATGGGGTTGTCCACATGAGTGCAATACCACCTACAACAAAGGCTGTGACTCTGCTGCCACAAAAATGGGGTGGAAAAGGCTTTCTGCAGAATCCCCCTGTCACCTGAAAGGTCCTCAGCAGACAGCCTGGTCCTACCCGGGCAATTTCTGCTGCCTGTAGCAAGTAACCCAATCACATCTTTCAGAGAGACACAACAAAAGGGACATGGAACAACCATCCAAGAAGAGATGATGCAACTGAGCTCCCCGGAATGACCCTTTCTTTGGCAAGGTGAGGTCCCCCAACGTCACACTTGTCTCTCCAACTGCAGCCCCCTAAGACTCTCTCTCAAGTCCCCGAGGTCAGCATCCCTTAAGCTACTTACCAAGTTACTTATAGGGCCACACAAAACGAGCCTCTCAGGAGAGCTGTAAAAAGCTTAGAGGGGTTACGCTGCCTCTGACCACCCAGACCGTGTCACAGGCTCCTTCAAACAGGCCTTCTCAGCTCCAAAAATGGCATTTTAGAGTCTCCTCCACCTCTCCTGCTGCTGGAGGACAGCTCAAGGACTCTGAATCTCTCTGGAGAAGCGTGCACTTGAAGCACACCCTGAGGACCATCACCACAGACTCAGACTGGTCACCAATCATGACGTGGCCAGCTTGGATGGAGGTAGGAGTAAAAAGCAAGGAACACAGAGAACATGAGGAGTGCAGAACGACAGAGGCAAGTCTTGGTTTCTGTCATTCCACGTGAGAAAATGGGGCAGGACATGAAGCTCTCCTCCAGACGCTGTCCATCTACCTGAAGAGCCCCTCGACCCAGTGCCAGCAGCACCTCTGAACAATGCATGTGTGAAGGGATGGTGCAGACCTGCCGGGGGCTGTTCCCTCCTGCTCCTCACTGCCCTACTTTCCAGACACTAATGATTCTCTTAAGCCTTGTTTAACCAAGGTGAGCTCAAAAGAAAGAGAAAATCCTTCTCTACCACTTGGTCACGTTCCTTCTCCCCCAGACTCCCCTTCTGCCCTGACTAGGTGCTCCAAGGACAGACTGAACGGACACATGAAGTGAAGCACCTTATTATGCTGACAGATCCACAGCAACTGAAGCATCTTCCTTTTAAACAACACCTAAGGAAGAAGTGAAACCTTAAAACACCAAAACCCTGAGCTGCTGAACACAAATGCATTGTTGCTTCAGCTCTGCCACCTCTGCAGGAGCCAAGCTTGAAATCCCAGGGATCATCCCCTTCCAGCTCCAACAAGCTGTTATTCTAAGGGCCGTCCAGCAGCACAGGGGAACAATGGAAACAAGACACCATGCAGACAAAGCTGGTGGTGACCAAGCTCTACACCCACCCAGTGCTGTGGGGCTTTGCCTCCAGCCTGCTCGGTCTGCTCACACGAGAGCAGCTCTCTGCACTGGAACACATTCTGATTCCTTGCAATGAGGCCAGGCCTCAGATGACCCAAAGGAGCTTCTCTGGAGCCCATGCCAAGGAAGCTGCTGAACCTAGCAAACTATGCAGGGCTCAGAGGGAAAGAGGACAGGCATTGATAGCCATCCCTGTCCAGCACAGGAGACACCACTCTGCTCTCCCTCCCTATAGATAAAGCATATATAAAGTATACATAAAGCACCAGGATCCTATGTCCATCCAAAGCACATCTCCCAAAGGAGAGTCTCTGCTACGTGGCAAAGCTCCACTGACAGCTCACGCTCCATTTTTCAGGTGAAGAAGGGGGAAATGAGCAATTTTCCCAGACCTGAGGAAGAGATGCTTCAGACTTGCCAGGTTAAAGCTGCCGGGAGGGATTTCTGTCAGCAGGACCTTCATCATGAGCCCAGCCAGCTTGGCTTCATCCCTCCCCGTGCCCGCGAGCGCCCACGGCGCTGCTGAACCAGCTCCTTCCCTCCAGGACTTCACCTCTCTTCCCCAACAAATGACTGACTTCTCTGCGTGTCCCAACACTGACCCTACAGCCAAACTCCACCCCAAAGCAGAGGGCAGCTCACACGCTGGTTTATACCATCAAACCTCTAACCAGAAGGCAGACTGCTCTGCTGCAACAGGGACACACCGAACTGCCTCCTGGAGACATCACAGCTGAAACACAGACTGAAAATTGCATTTCTGAGTGGAATGAACCAAGGGTAAAAGGCTCCAGCTTCCCCTCAAGCATCCCACGTTCTCTTCTGAATAGAAGCTGATGGGGAAGCGAGCAGAGAGCTCCAGGAACAGCAGCCAACTGGAACCTGCCAATTAAAGATGATTTCCTGACCTCGGGGCAGCACAACTGCCTTTGGTGGTACAAGTGCCTTTGGTGGTAGTGGCCCAGGGGGTTGAGAAAAGCAGGAACCCAAGCTGAGATGAGGCAGGCACCTCACTGTGCCCACCCTGCCCCATGCCAGCCTTGGGAAGGGTGCAACATCAAGACAAAGAGGCCAAGATACCATCAGGAATTGAAAAAAAACCTCGTTGTGTGCTACAGAAAAAAATAAATCCTGCCAGACCCCCCGAGGTCCAAGCCCTCCAGGGTGTCAGACTGTCTCCCTGCCCGTGCTGGAGAGAGGAGGAGCTGCTGCAGGGAAGGCAAGGCAGTGGCACACATCCATCTCTCCCAGCACAGCGAGGAGGAAAAGCTGTTTGCCTCCCACTCCAGTCTGCCTGTTTTGCCCACTATGCATAACCTCTACTACCTCCAGAACAGCTTCTCCTCCTGGGAGACAACACCAGGGAATGAAAGCCTTGGGAAAAAAAGAGAAAATGACGACAAAAAACCAAGGATAATGATTTTAGCTGTCGTGTTACCACTGCTCTCCATGAATGCATGAGGTACTGCTCCTCTCCACCTCAACCACACCTTTCTTCATCACTGTTCCTGTTAAAAAACCCCCCAAACCTCTCTCATAGTCTCAATTCTGAGCATTCCTGCACATAAAGGTGCATTTCAGGCATCGGGTCCAGAGGTCACCAAAAGGAGATGCAGACACAAGGGTTGGACTTGATGATCCCAGAGGTGCTTTCCAACCCAAAGGGTTCTATTTATTCTATCATCCCCTGCAGCTCCCGAGCAGAAAACCCCATGAGCGAGTGGCCTGAGCTGCACACCACCAGTTGGGCTCCAAACAGAAATAGTTTGGAGCTGCCCACATGTTTTCTTACCCAAATTTGGCAGGCAACCATTGCCTTCTGTAAGCAGTTTGGGTCGGCTGCTCTTCACAGGAGGGCGAGGAAGGATGAGGCAGCAGAAGGGAAGGAGGACATGTGGAGGAGGCACGGGATGAACACACAAACAGCTACTCCAGGTCCTGCTCAGAATTCCCTCTGCCATGAATGAAACACTTGCTGTGTGCCTGAGCTTGTTCCCAGCAGCAGCTCGTGTGTGGAGATGGAGAACAAAATGCAGGAAGGCTGGAAGAAGCCATGTGGAGCTCTGCTTAGTCACAGCTTTCCCTGCCCACCACGGGGACTGGAGCAGCCACCAACACACCACACGAGTAGAAGACAACTCCATCCCCCTCCTCATAGTCTGACCACAACGTGTTGTTCCAGGGATGAAGAAAACCCAAAGAAACATGATGGATGTCCCCAAAATCATCCCACCCAGTGCTAGCTGGCAGCTCCTCTACCGAAGCCAGGTAGAGGTGATGCACACCAAGACTTGGTGATGCACAGTCAAGCAGCAGACCCAGGAGAACCAAGAAAAATGATACAATATGGGGAAAAATCCTAGTTACTAGAAGGACAAACATTTCTCTACCAATCAAGCAGCAACTAGAGGTCCTCAGATGACATCTTTTCTCCACGTCATCATCTTGCTGCAGTCTCCCTTCAGCACCTCTTGTTACTGCCCGGGGAGCTGAGCACAGAAGGAAGTATTTCTAATTTCAACTCAGTTAAAATTCTGACTGGCTTCATAGCCACTGAGCCCTCCTTCAGTACAAACTACTCTTAGGCATACCTAATAAATTAATTACCTTCCTTTTTTTTTTTTGCTCTATTTGGCTGCATATTGAAGAGCTCTGAGCAGTTTTTACACGTGGTAAATTAAGACTTGAAGGCAGCTAAAGCAAAGCACAAGTATTTGAGTCAATTCAAATATTGCTCCCCTCTTACCAAAAGGAAGTTCTATTAAAAAAAAAACAACAAACCCCCAAGATTTAAGGGCAAAGACAGGAATTTTAAGTGGAGTCCTTCCTTGGCATGCTTGGTATAAAAATGATGTGTCAGGTTCCTTCACAATTTTGATCCCTACTCTCCCCTGCTTCTGATCACACCAAACTATCTCAGCCTATTTATTCCACGTTTGCATGGACAGAGCTCCATCAGGAGCTTCTCACTGGGACAAGCTGCTCCATGACTCGTTTCCTCCCCTGAGCACGAAGTACCTTCAGTTACATTCAGATCAACCTGCCATGGCAAAGTTCCTCTTTTTAGGAGATGTTTCTCCACCATGAGACAGGAGCAACACTTCTTCCTGAAACATCTGAGATGTTCAAGTCCATCACCCACCAGCAGCAAGGAAACTGGAGAAGCCCTGCAAGAACTTTGCAGCTCCGGATGTGGTGGCCACCACGTGCCAGAGAGCCAGAGTTGACACCAGCCAGTAGCCAGATGTCCCTCTCGGGTGGCTCTGATGCTGAGGCAGAGGAACAGGTTGTTTTGAGTGTGGGCTGCAGCTTCAGAGCATGTGACTTCCTATCTGTCCACGCAGCCAGCACATTCCAGCACTGCAAAGGTCTGAAGAGATGGCAGGTCCATGCAGGAAAAAAGGGAGAAGCACCTAAACCATGAAAAGAACCTTTGTACACGTCTACATATGTTCAAAGTTGGGATGTATGGGGGGAAAAAAATCTCAATTAATTCACCTGCACAAAGCAGCTCTCTCAATTCTCTTAGTACCTGATTTGAACAGAGCTTCAAAGACAGAAGAGCCCGGGTGGGTTGGAAAGGACCTTTGCAGATGATCCCAGCCCACCTGTTAGTCAAGGCCTTGGTGAAGTCCTCCCCATCACCAAGATGCTCACTGGCTGATAGGACCACTGACTAACACTGACCTTTTAAACAGCAGCTACCCAAGAACCAAGTTAGTTATTCCCTTAAGGGTTTCTCACACAATAATGGTGTTTTCATATCACTGCACCAGGAACAAACCATCACTGGAAAAGATAAAGCATCACTAACAAGGAGAGCCTCCCATTACACCATCAAGCCTGCAATCTCCTCCTGCAAGTCAAGGAGAGGCAGCTGCAGACCCCAAGACATCACCTCTACCAGCTTTTACTGCTTGTCACCCCAGCTACTGGGGTCGAGGTGACTGCTGGGGCTGCCACCCCTCAGAATGACACCATTCTGTCAATCCCCCCAAGCCAGGGGAAGAAGGTGGCACCACAAAGAGCTCTGCACTACGTTAATAGCTGTACAGTACATCAGCCAGCTCAGGACGCCCCTCTGTGCTCCAGCTCATGCAAGAGAGGGGCAAAAGAAATGGGGTTTTCCTCTAAAACGTCCTAAAATCGGGTGATGCTACGAGACAACAAGGACAGGGTCAAAGTTCTAGCACCCTGGTCTTCCCACTCACCTTCATCACACATCACTCAGGTTCTTAGTCCCAGCTCCTGAAGGTAAGACACTGGTCAATTTTAGCCTCTTCTCTTGCCAGCTTGTCCTTCAGACAAGGCCTGTTCACCTACATCCAGCTCCCACTCACCCAGAGAGCTCCTGGCTCCTGAGATCACCTCAGAACAACCCAGTCCCAGCCCCTGAAGCAGGGACCAAAACTGACTATTCATCACCTGGGGCTGGGAGGAGATGCAGTCTCTGGTCTCCATACCAGCAGTGCTCCAGCTTCCTTGGACACGGCACATGGAGAAGTTGTCCTGACAACATGTGAACAACCACAAAACCAACCTCTGCAGTTAGGAAATACTCCCAGTATCACAGTAGGAAATTAAGGTTTGTTGGCAATGATTCTGAGCTTCAGTTTGAGGTAGGTCCAAGATATTTCCCTTAAGCTAGAAAGTTAAAGGGTTTTTTATTTTAAATGCACTTCCTAAGGACACCAAGAAGCTGCCCCACGTGTGCTTGTGTTAATACTCCAGCCTGCTCCTCTGCAGCCAAGCACCAAGAAGCTTTCAAAGAACCTGAAGGTCAGAACACACGGTTGCTCCTCTTGGAAAGTCTCAGATCACCAGAGGGACTATAAATTTCCCCCTCTGCTGTCATAAGCTCCCTAAGTGGATTTCTGCTGCCAGCCTGAGCTCAGCACACGACAACACTGAGCACATCCTCACCAAAACACACCTCCTGTGCTCCCAGCCCTGCACATCTCCCCGTGACCACCTCAGGCAGCAAGAACATCCCACACTAAGGTCTCCTGGAGCATCGTGAGTCCTTCTCTAGCACGCACCAGCCACAACTGGCAAGGTTACCACCACCACAGCAGCATGGCCAAGATACACCTATCAGGAGAACCCAACGAGCAGAAGCTAACTGCAGATTAACCCCATGGTACTTTTAATTTTAATTCAACTGATTACAGCCCCAGAGCAAAGGCAATGCTCAGCTCCAGCTCCTCTGAAGGTGGTCTGAGTGCACAGTGACCAGCACACACTGCATCAAACCCTCCAGGCTCAGCACCCTCCCTGCCTGCAGCTGCACTCAGCTCCCTGCACAGTTATTTGTGGTTTATCCTCCAAAAATAAAGCAGTTTTGGGAGGATACCAGGAGTATGATACTAATTTCCAAGAGTCCTGCAGCTTCAGTAATGAAACAAGGAGCTCACCTCGATGCCTCCTCCCACCAAAGAAGTGGCCTTCACTCTAGGAGAAACCAGAAAAATTACTATCTATGAATTAATTACTGTCTACCCTCTTAACTCACAAGTTATTTGTGCCCCAGAAGCACCCACCCCCTTCTTGCAGCAAGAACCTCTAACAACACTTGAACCTCAGGCTCTCCACTAACTCAACGTAACCACCACACGCTAAAAAATGCCTTTTCTCTTTTAAATTACAACCAACCCAGAGGTGAAAACCTTCCTGGAGGTTTTATGAGGGGGCAAGGACAGATTCCTCCCAATTTAACTACCCATTAAGCAGCACCAAGTCTGCTCAAAGAGACCAGAGATAGATTCTGCTGCTTAAGCAAGAGCCATTCTCTCAGTCTCCATGGTGCTGTCTTTGAATGAACATCAGAAACTGCTCCACAGGAGGAAAAAAACCAACCACCCTAAAGAGGGAAAATAAAACACACACACCATAAACACGCTGCTCAGAGTTTCAAGGGAACCAATTTCCCTTCTGGACTTGTACTGGGAACACGAGACAACTGCATTGCTCCAAGGTTCTCAAGAAGTTCACCCCAACTCTAAGTATTCCCATTAATTTAAGATTTTAGAGCAAGTATGACCACGAAAGGAACAACTGCACAAGAAGAGCATCACCCAAAGTGTTTTAATATTGACCACAGCCAACAAAGCAGCAGCTTTTTGTTAGAATAAAGAAAACACCCAAATTATTTTGAAAAGCCACCTGGCGATTAGATGTTTTTTGTTTACAGAACCCTAAGAAAAACACCCCAAAAAAGATACTTCCTTTAACTATGAGACTTAACACAACCTGAGGAGAGCTCTGTCACCTGCAGGGTGGGTTTCCCCTGACAATTCCCAGCTTTCCCACCTCCCCAGACAATTCCCCTGTCATTTGGCTGCGACAAGAAGGAAAAGGCATTGATTTCATCACGTAGGATCTACTTCTGTCAAGGAAGCCAAAGCAGGGGATGGAAACACAGCAACAGAAATTGGATGGGCAAAAAAACCATCAAAAGAAATAAGGGTTGTGAGGAGCAGGCGTTGTGCAGAAGGGCTGGAGGCTCTGGCAGCCTCCCTGCAAAGTCAGGCACTCCAGGGCCACGCTCGGCGGCCTCCCTGCTCCCCAGCACCCCAGCGTACCCCCTGCCAGCCCGGGGGCCCGGTGCCGGCGGAGGGAGGCCCGGCAGCGGCCCGGCGCTCCGACCTAGGCCCCGAGGCCGCCCGCGGGCAGAG
>VYZX01015249.1:5988-27723 GCA_013401335.1 Brachypteracias leptosomus
GGATGGATGATGACCTGCAACCTGGACTCTAATGACTACTGTATAGTGACTGTTCACAACTTGATGAATGAGTGTGGCAAGAAAGTGGTATGGAATAAGAGGAGGAATGTTGTGGTTTAAGGTTTGAGTAGGGGGAGGGACAGGTGGAGCGGCTATTCCACTCCCCTTCCTGCTACACTATAAAAAGGACACAGGAAGCTCTGCTTGCTCCTTCCTCTCTGGGATGGCTGCTGGGACTGCACCTCTGCATGGCTGGCTACAACTCCACATGACTCAGGAGGAATCCAGCAACATCTGAGGATCGGTGTTGTATATATTTGTATATATATCTTCTCTTGATAACCTTTGTATATTCCCCTTCCTTTAATATCTCTTTTGTTGTTCCCTGTTAAAAGTTGTAATCTTGATTTCCAACTTTGTGTGAGGCCTTTCTTCCTCCCCTGGGAGGGAAGAGGGGAGGGGAAGAGGGATGAAACAAATTCTGCTCCGTGGGGGGTTGCCCTGAGCCTTAAACGGAGACAAATGCTATTCATGGAATATTGTTTTGGAAACTCTAGTTTCCCAGGGTCTAGAAAGACTTCTTTCATATTTTCATTTGAAGTTACCTCTATGTTGGGTATGTTTTTTTTGCTGTTCCACTGAAACCCATTCAAGCCAGAAAGATCTGTAAAACTCTTCTCAGCAACAAAGCAGTGAGAACAGCTTAGAAGTTGCCAAGAAAGCTACCTGAAAACATCCTTCTCTCTTCACTGATTGCATAGGAAAACTAGCACAAATTCACCTTGTCTACCTTTAGAAGTCTACAGTGTAGGTGTTTACTTCTGAGCTAGTCAGCTAATGCTCCTTTTATAGCACAATGTAGGAGTTAACAGCTGGTTATCTGAGTCCTGCCCTTGATGACTAGCCTAGACATAGAACTTTTAAATTTAAATTAAATGAGATGAATCTCATTACTAAGAAGTAGCTAACTAGTCTGTATTTGCTTTTTTCCTCATTCCCCCCCAATATTTATCACTGTCCTACCCTAATTCAATTAGTGAATTGATGGTGGTTTTGCTTAAATTAAAGTGACTGTTTCCTCAAGTCAAGTCTGTCTTTTGCTTGTGATCATAGTTGGTGAGTGTGCCCTCCCTGTCCTTTGTTTCAGCTCTCCAGCCTTTTGTTGTATTTTCTTCTCCTCATCCCACAAGACGGGCATAGGAGTGAGCAAGTGGCTGCCTGGTGCTTTGTTGCTAGCTGGGTGGGCTCAAACCACAGCAGGATTCAATGGCACGATTGATCTTATAATGAATGCAGTGTTAGCAAAATAGCCACAACCCACTACATGTGCCATTTGCTCTTAGATCTCTGAGCTGGTTTCTTCTCTGCCATACATCTGCATGAAAAGCATAAAACAGATCCTTGCTCTGATGTTTTTGGAACAGATGTGTCTCTGACTACATTGCTACAAAAAGATGAATCTTGCAAATAGGCAAAAACATATATTTGGCTCCTTAAATTACAGTTTGCTGAAGTCTTCCACTAAATCTTACTGAGTTTGTCCAAAGCAATCTTACACTTGCTTCCTAATGTGTTGTGGTTTTTTATTCTGTGAGCCTAAGGGCAAGGACAGAGGAAAAGGTAACTTAATTGCAGGTGCTCAATACCAAATGCTTCGTCAGTGTTACTGGGAGACCCTGGCACCGTGTTAGTTCTCTGGGGCAGAATACACAGTAGCTGTTTACAGCATGTTTTGTTGTCTATTTTTATGAGCAAGTTCCTGGAAACTAAGACAATGCAACTAGTAACTCTGTTACTTATTTCATGCTTAAAGGAGTTGTCTGTTTCACCGCTCTGGGTTACTGAAGGGAGATTTCAAGTGAGTGTAAGTGCAATTTAAACCTCTTTAGAACATAAGGATTGCCTCACATTCTTCAAGTCCACTATCCTGTCACCAAGACTGACAAGTCACACATGCAAAAGCAGAACATGTCTATGTTAATCATTCCTCTGTTACATCTTCCCATCCCAGTGTCACAGTTTGAAGACTTCCTCAGCTAGAGGTTGAATAGCTACTAAAAGACTTGGAGGGCTCTCTGCAGTTTCCAGGCAGTGTAAAAAGAAAAAAGCCTATTTAAGAATCACAACGGCCATCTTTCAAGCAATATGGTATGTCCAGGAACCTAAAAGGTGATGGTGAAGGATGCCTGGAGTGGTTCTTGTTCATTCCTACTTTCAGTATGCAGTGGAGACACAGAATAATTCTAAGGGCAGCTGCTGCTACTCCCCAGATGGTCTCACTTTTGGTTCATTGTAGGCTGAAGGTGTGTCATAGGTGTGTCATAGACTCTTTGCCACAAATTCAAAATTCATTCCCTGAGGAATTCCAGAATTCAAAAGGGGGGGGGGGGGTGTGGGGGGGGGGGGGGGGTTTAGGCAGGGCTTTCCAAGTACCTAACATGTATAATTTTTTTTTTAAGTGGGGGGGGAGTGTGTGTTTAGGCAGGGCTTTCCAAGTAACTAACATGTATAATCTTTTTATTCAGAATTAATGCTGAAGGGAGGGGTTTTTTTAAGCTACTGTAAATATGCAACATTTACTAGTTGCCAGTCAGAACCATATGCTGTTTAGAGATAATAGATGTAAAGGATTCACAGGAATGATCCCAATTACAGATACTGAACAGAGGCACTTAGAAAGGAAAAGCAGCCTCACAGGATGTCTTATGTCCTTTGGAAAACCCCCAGGTCTAAGCACTGTATTTTTCCAATACAGTGTATGTGGAAAATCACTAGAACCACGAACTGAACCATGAACGGATAATTGTCTGTTGAATTAGATGTTGTTACATCCAGGCTCAGTGAATAATTAATGATTTATGCAAAGTCCAGCCTCTCCATACATGTAGAAACATACAGACATGTTCATATGTCTAAATGGGCACATAGAGAGATGTAATATTCAGTAACCTATCACTAATGGCTAGGATGTGAGTTCAAGATCCTACTTTTAACCAAGCAGTTCTGTAATTTAAACACTTTAGGTATGTACAAGACTTCAACAGAACAGTAGTTAGGGGTGTCTCACCTGATCCAGTTGAAGATTACAAAGCCTCTTGGAAGGTGACTCCTTTTACTGTCTGGATAGGAACTGACTGTCTTGTCCAAGAGCTCTGATCCCTCATGTGAACATTACATCCAAATAACCCAACAGATTCAGTTTTGTTTTGTTTTTCAGATAAACACTCACAAGTTTTTGTGCAACACTTATGTATGTTCAGTTTATCTAAAAAGCTCCTAAACAGGTTATCCTCTGCCATGGGTAGTATATTCCACCAGACATTGCTATTATGTACTATTACCATTTATGAACGCTCATTTTCTAAACTGATTCGGAGCTTTAATTTTAACTTGCTTTCATTGGGGGGGGGGGCTGAGGGGAAGGTGGCGAACAAGTGATTGAACAAGAAGAATGTAGAAGTTAAAAAAAAATTGTTCTGTTCTTGCAGATATGTTTCTTCATCTATTCATTACTTTTTGCATATGCATGTGTGTTCAATGTAATTTTCATTGCTTATACAAGTTTCTGGTTAATATACTTTAAAAGCTTCATGAAGAACATCATCAGTTGAATTATTTATCATTACGGATGCTTTTAAGGCACTTATCACCATGATATCTCAACGTACTTTTTATAGTTTGTATTAGGTGATTAATAGCTAAAAAGAGAGAAAAAAAAATCACCATCCTGCTCTGCAGCTCTCTATAGCTGAAAGACAAAGGACATGTTTTTGGCCAGTCAGCTAAAAAAGCAGAGGCTTGTGCTTCAGATCAACCCACACATAGAGGTATAACTGCAGCCCTGGAGCACACCTAGATATGCTCCAAAGTATTTCTGATAGAAGCTATTTACAGAGACAAGCCTCTTTTCCAGAACGCCCTCTCCCCAAATTCCAGAGCCCTTACCCTAGTCCTACAGATCTTAGCATTTTATATGAGTAGAGGCCATGGAATCAGTGGAACTGAATCCTGTTCCTTGGCCATCAAATTGATGGGAATGGTAGGGCTCACAATAGCTATGTCTTTGTTTTGTTAGACTTACTACCCAGCTCCAGGCTCTGAGTGAAACATGTGAGTGTTATGGGTGGAATATGGAGCTGGCTTTCTTCACGATGTTATCTTCTAGTGTTGGATCAAGAGTTATTTTAGCTATATTTCACTGAGACCTCAGCTAAGTTGAATTATATTGCATCTGCTTCAGGCTAAAAGGATGCATAGAGGCAATTACTGCAGACTACTTGATGCACAATAACCTATTAGCTATGTTACTTTGTTGATACATCTAAACCATTAGACAACTCTAATAGGAAGCAAGATAGCCTGAAGTAATTCTCACTGCCATCAGCTAAAAATAAAAACACAGAAGTCTCTTCCATGGCTCTACTGCTGTGCTCTTGCATATTGTCCTAGAACACATTCATGTGGCTAAACCATAAGCAAGATTTTCCTAACCATTAGAGAAATCAGTATTTTAGGGGCAAGCAGAGCAGGGGTCAAATCTCACATCTTCTTGTGAAAAATTCATGTGTTCCCTTGTCCTCTTATCTGATTCTGAATTTTGGCAACAGGCCTTCAAAGCCACTGCTGAGCAGACTCTATGTTTTTCAGAGCATCATGAGTCAGTCTGTTCAATACAGCACTTTCCCTGTATCTCTTTCATCTTACATACTTTATTTATTACTCATATCATGAAGCTTCCTATGCAGCACACTGGACTAGCTGCTGCTACTACTGCCTGTATTTTACTTGCACTTTTTTTTTTCTAAAAATAAGCTTTCACTAGTTATATATCATAGACAACCTTGTTAATCCTACTCACTATTTAGGAAAGAATACAGTATTTCACATTATTAAATCATGGCAGCGCATTACCCTAGCTAGATTGAATAAGCCTGTAAAAAAATCACATTTCTTGTATTGTTTCAGAAAATCAAAATACCAGAATAGCCATATTGAACCATAACCTATCACTGGCCAATAGTACAAAGTTGAGGAAAGAGACAAGATTAGGGTAAGTCTACAGTGACACTTCCGTATTAAAACATCCAAGGTTTTAGCAGTTACTAGTTACAGATGTGCTGAGCCAGAGATTGTACCTGGATCTTCACACTTTGTAGCCTTCAGTCTTCCATTAATGTTTATTTTTTCTGAACCCACTTACACTTTGGGGCCCTGAACAATGTGAAATACCAAATTTTTCAGTTTCATTGTATGAAAAATCCTCTCCTTTTCATCTCTTCTTTTTAAAAATTAAAAAAAAATAAATTGAAAAATGTAATGAAATATAATCAGGGCAAGTGTAGAGTCTTGCATCTGGGCAAGAACAACCCCAGGTACCAGTATAGGTTGGGGACTGAGCTGTTGGAGAACAGCTTAGGAGAAAGGGACCTGGGAGTCCTGGTGGGCAGCAGGATGACCATGAGCCAGCAATGTGCCCTGGTGGCCAAGAAGGAAAATGGCATCCTGGGGTGTATTAGAAGGGGTGTGGTTAGTAGGTCGAGAGAGGTTCTCCTCCCTCTCCACTCTGCGCTGGTGAGACCACATCTGGAATATTGTGTCCAGTTCTGGGCCCCTCAGTTACAGAAGGACAGGGAACTTCTTGAGAGAGTCCAGCGCAGAGCCACTAAGATGATTAAGGGAGTGAAACATCTTCCTTATGAGGAAAGGCTGAGGGAGCTGGGTCTCTTTAGCTTGGAAAAAAGGAGACTGAGGGGTGATCTTATTAATGTTTAGAAATATGTAAAGGGCGAGTGTCAGGACAGAGCCAGGCTCTTCTCAGTGGCATCCAATGATAGGACAAGGGGCAACGGTTTTAAGCTGGAACATAGGAGGTTCCACCTAAATATGAGAAGAAACTTTTTCACAGTTAGGGTGACAGAGCACTGGAACAGGCTGCCCAGGGAGGTTGTGGAGTCTCCTTCTCTGGAGACGTTTAAAACCCTCCTGGACGTGTTTCTGTGTGACTTGATCTAGGTGATCCTGCTCTGGTGGGATCTGATGATCTTTCGAGGTCCCTTCCAATCCCTAACATTCTGTGATTCCCTGAAAACATCCACCTGTTTTTTTCACTTGTACACCATTTCCTCTACATTATTTGAGAATGTATAGAGGTCTATCAAATTCCTCTTTGACCATCTCTTTTGCAAGCTGAAAAACCACTTTGTTTAACCTTTCTTCACTCAGAAACCTCTATTCCAGCTTCTTTTTTACTGCAACTCAGCTGATTATTCCTTACACTACACACAGACTTGATACAACATCTTTATTTCACTACTGTCATTGCTGGAGGCCAAATTTAGTTCTCCCAGCATTGAAGAAACTTGACATATGGATGTAAGACAAATGTCTTAGACCTCATAATTTGCTGAGAAAGCCTCAAAGAAGAAAAACATAAATATGTTTATATCATCCTGCCTAGGTGTGCCATGTTCCACTGCAGCAGTCGGTTTGCATGAAAAAGAAAGAAACTTCTGCCAGTGGTTCCAGATTTTATTCCTTGAGACAAAACAGTGAAGTCCTTTCTTTAATGTAGAAATCCTTTGTTCAAAAGGTATGCTTGAAAATAACATGGAAATCTTTCTCAAAATTGCAGATAGATTCCATGATAACATAAACTAAAAGGACTAAAAAAAAAACTCCCTTGCAATCAGTGCTCTTCTACTATGTTGTCAAGCCACAGCTGAAGTATGTGTGATATAAATCATAGAATGTTTCAGGCTGGAAGGGACCTCTAGAGGTCGTCTTGTCCAACCTCCCTACACAAGTAGGGACATCTCCACCTAGGTCAGGCTGCTCAGAGCCCCATCAAGCCTGACCTTGAATGACTCCAGGGATGGGGCCTCCACCACCTCTCTGGGCAGCCCATTCCAGTGATCTATCACCCTCATATTAAAGAACTTTCTTCTAATATTCAGTCTAAATCTATCCTTTCCTAGCTTAAAACCATTACTCCTTGTCCTATCATTACAAACCCTTTTGAATAGACCTTCTCCCGCCTTTATGTAGGCCCCCTTCAGGTACTGTGAAGGTCACTATAAGGTCCCCCTGGAGCCTGCTCTTCTCTAGGTTGAATAGCCCCAATTCTCTCACCCTGTCTTCATATGAGACATGCTCCATTCCCCTGATCATTTTGGTGGCCCTCCTCTGGATGTGTTCCAATATGTCCACATCCTTCTTGTGCTGGGGGCTCCAAAACTGGACACAGTACTCCAGGTGAGGTCTCCCCAGGGCAGAGTAAAGGGGCAGAATCACCTCTCTTGATCCGCTGGCCACAGTTGTTTTGATGCAGCCCAGGATGTGATTGGCCTTCTGGGCTGCGATTGCATATTGGTGGCTCATATCCAGTTTTTCATCCACTAGCACCCCCAAGTCCCTTTCCACAGGATTGCTCTCCAATATATCCTCTCCCAGCCTAACCATTCATGACCACTTAATCATCAGCTTCAGCAGTGAAGCTGATGACAGGGGTGACAATTACTGTGGACATTTGCTTAGGGGGAAAAAAAAAAGTATCTAAAAGATCTGAGAAGGAATTTTCAATCAACATGATTTGAGGACAAAAAAAACATCATCTGAAAAATGCAATGTGTCTAGCTGATGAGAACAAATAGATATGCAAGACATATCAAGAGAGACTTTCCAAGGTCATCTAGTCCAATCCCCTGCAGTTAGCAGGGACGTCTCTAACTAGATCAGCTTGGTCATAGTCCCATCAAACCTGGTCTTGAACATCTCCAGGGATGGGGTTTAAACTTTAGTTACTTGGAAGATAATAATTACACTGAGGTAAGGCAGTGGCATACCTCTCCAGCTTCTGGCCAGAGGAGGAAGAGTTGCAATACACATTCTTGTGCAAGGATTTCTGATGAAGAAGCAGAAATAGTGGTTTCTCTGATTTATAAAAATCTTTGTTCACCTTCGGATGTCAAATCAGGACACCACATTCCAGGAGTGACTTAACAGTGGCCAAATACAGATGGAACGTACTTAGCTAGTTAGGCCCTCCTGATACCTCTATTAGGTAATTTGAGGAGTTAATATCTTTATGTGTTAGTAGAAACTACCTCAGGAGCATCCTATATAGTTACATCAGGTAATCCTTATAAATGGATATTATTTCCAAATACCAACGAGAAACATTTGAAGACATTTGTGTTTTCCTATATTACTGGAAAATGTTTCCATCCATTGAAATCTATCACTTTTCTTTATTCAGCTGTAGTAAATTGATAAGATAAGCTAAATTGTGTAAAGTATCATACTTGGTCAGCAGAGTTGAATTAGGTATTTTAGGGAAAAAAAATTCTAAGAGTGCATCAATCCATGATGAGATCGTCAATAGTAATATAGAAAAAGCTAGTGTGCAATACACACTATATTCTCTTTGGGAAAACAGGATATAGAATTATGACATATGAGGCTTTGACAAGAGAGCTAAAGATGTATTTTTCCCCACATTTAATTGTGCAAAAATTAACAAATTGAAGACAGAATGTAAGATGAGTACATCAAAACTTGGAAACTTAGCCTAATGCAGCAATCCAACAGAGAAAAGGCAAACTTTAGGCTAAAGAGCATTGCCAACTAAAGCTCTATCAGGTAGGAAGAGAAGGAGGAAAACTGATACTATTCAAGTGTGATTTCTTTCTTTTTCATTTAAAGTTAGTACAAAATATCCCACTATTCTAGGCAGCTTGGGCATTTATCCTGCTGCCTATCAAATCATGTAAAATATTCCACAATTGGCACCCAATGAGCTAAACTTTGATATTGAGTCTTCAGACAAAATTAAAAGCCAGGGAAATGTCATTCCACCAGAGAAATTTCAAAGCCTAAAAATTTGCATTTCCTTACTCAAAGTAATGTTTCAGTAGAACCAAATAGGTTGTTGGATGGTGGTACCTTTAACATCTGTGATGCCTGTGTGCTGCAGCACTGACACTGGAGAAAATTAGAAGTAATTTTTAGAGTATATGCTAAGAGGAAAAAACCAGATGTAACTGCTCACCAAATAAAAGGTAACTTTTTCTGATGAAGCCTCACCATGGGGACATGGAGGTAGTGGAAGTCTGAAAAGTTTATGTCTATGAAAGCCAAGGGATACACATTTCCTGCTTCTAGCTACGAGCTATCAGCTCTCATGTTGCAGAAAACAACAGACTATCATATAGATATGCAACTGGCAGGTTTTATGCTGGGTTTTGGCTAACATTTAACCCATAAAGGAGTTAAGTCTTATCCATTTTGTAATAAAGCCTCGTTAGTAACTTGTGAGTCATTACCAAATTATTCAAACGAGAAATACAGGAAGCTTGTGGAGACTGGAAACAGGAGGAACAGTCAGAAAAAAAAAGGCAGAGAAGCCCTTCGTTACCATCAACACTTTAAAAGCATCATCTTTGTCATGAGACTTTAAGCAATAGTTATTCCAAACCACAGAGAATGTAGCCAGTGGTGGAATAATGTAAACAGACAAAACCAAAGCAGAGCACACTTGTGCATCAGTCATAATGAGGAAAAACTGGCTATGAGAAAGGAGAAAGTATGGGTAAGGAGAAAAGCCGTAACAACTGAGAGGCGGGACACGCCTGACAACAATACTGCACTTCATTGCTTTAGCAGCAAATTCATCTGTCCCTCCTTTCTGTCGCAGAGTTGAGACGGACAAATGACACAGCAATTTATTTCCACAATAGCAATAGCCTTTTATTTCTGCAGACAGTCCTTTTTGTCCCTAAGGTTACATATTGTGTACTTATTTCATTGGTTAAGCATATTACTAGCATACTGTCTATTGGTTAATAGCTTTTGCATACTCTTGCTCACTGTTAGGACAACATCCCTATCTTGTGGTTGCATGTTCGTCCTTGTACTTGTTTATCTCTCATTTTCATGGGCACAGTTTCAAATCGTCAAGGTCAAAAATATTATTGAGACCTGCAGTCCAGCTGCAAATCTCCACACCTTTCCAATGACAGCCCCAACTTCTGAGCCATGGATGAATCCTGCCCCCACTTTCAACGATATTCTACAATTATCTTGCACCACAGAAACATTTTATATCTGCAGGAGTTACAGAATTGATACAGAATTTAACTAGTGGGTCATATGGCTTGTGCTGTGCAAAAGGTCAAGTCAGATGGACCTAGCAATAATCCCTTCCAGCTTTAATATCCTCAAGTCTGTACAGATCAGTTTCTCCAATAGCCTTATCTTAAAACAGGAAAGTGAAGTTCATTTTACCATAGGTGATGGCTGAGATCCCAGACCAGTCTCCTGATGTAATGATTCCGCAGAACTCCAAGTTATGCAGTCTCGCAGAATTGGGGAAAACTATCAGTTTGCAGTATGGACCACTGAATCTTAAAAGAACTTCTATGCAGTGAACCTACAGGTTCAGATTTTACACTTGACACATTGAGTGCTTGGTATTCTTGTCTTAAATTGTCTTTACACTTCATTGGGAGTGGGGAGGAGGGGTTGGAGTGTTTCCACCTGATATCTATTCCATATCAACTCCCTTCTCTTGGTGCTGTAAAAAGCTTAAAAATGGTACTTTGATCTGTTTAGGTAATTCATAAGCTTGGGGAAGTTCAAATCACAGACATCTCTAGTGGTAAATACAAATTGTTAGAAAGAAAATGATAACCTCAAACTTAGTTTACATGGGGCAATGATTCTGTAATACATCCCTGGTCTTAAGGGAAAGCAGCAGGAAAGTACTTTGAAGGACAAGACTGCCCCACCTGTTTTCATCTGTTTGCATTTAATCTGGACAATATAGACCAGTCTTGTGTTTTTAAGAAATAAAGCCAGGTCGCTCAAAAGAGGGCAATAGCAATACAAAGTGGTTGTATCAGCATCTCACATCTTCACTGAATGATAAGGAAAAAACACAAACCACACAAATAAAGACATCAGAGGATATTAGATATTGTGCTTGATCAGCTTATATGATCACTCTATTTTCCAGTAGCTGACATGCTTTCCATTAACCTCTCCCTAACAATTTGATTGTGCAAATACCCATGGCTCTGATGAAGGCATATGTAGACTAAAGTAGCTGTATATGTAGCTGTACTATTTCTCTATAAATTTAGCTCCTTCAATCCTTGAATCATTTTTATGCTTTTCTTCATATTTTTTCTATTTTACTAGTGGTTCACTTATTACCACACCAATGTTCTGCTTCTTTCTGCACTTCTTTCTTCCTAACAAGCCACCTAAATCTCTGGGTCTCAATATGGTATTCAGTTTGATCATTTACATATAATTTCATCTTTTGCTGCCCTGACAGCATGCCTGAGCTCAGACCCCCACTTCAACCATTGCAAAGGCTGAGAGTTAATCATAGAATCATAGAATGTTTTAGGCTGGAAGGGACCTCTAGAGGTCATCTTGTCCAACCTCCCTACACAAATAGGGACATCTCCACCTAGGTCAGGCTGCTCAGAGCCCCATCAAGCCTGACTTTGAATGACTCCAGGGATGGGGCCTCCACCACCTCTCTGGGCAGCCCATTCCACTGAACTATCACCCTCATATTAAAGAACTTTATTCTAATATTCAGTCTAAATCTATCCTTTCCTAGCTTAAAACCATTACTCCTTGTCCTATCATTACAAACCCTTTTGAATAGACCTTCCCCCGTCTTTACGTAGGCCCCCTTCAGGTACTGTGAAGGTCACTATAAGGTCCCCCTGGAGCCTGCTCTTCTCTAGGTTGAATAGCCCCAACTCTCTCACCCTGTCTTTGAGAGAAGAGGGCTAAAGAAATTTGATAGACACNTCTCCCCAGGGCAGAGTAAAGGGGCAGAATCACCTCTCTTGATCTGCTGGCCACAGTTGTTTTGATGCAGCCCAGGATGTGATTGGCCTTCTGGGCTGCGATTGCACATTGGTGGCTCATATCCAGTTTTTCATCCACTAGCACCCCCAAGTCCCTTTCCACAGGATTGCTCTCCAATATATCCTCTCCCAGCCTAACCATTCATGACCACTTAATCATCAGCTTCAGCAGTGAAGCTGATGACAGGGGTGACAATTACTGTGGACATTTGCTTGGGGGGAAAAAAAAAAGTATCTAAAAGATCTGAGAAGGAATTTTCAATCAACATGATTTGAGGGCAAAAAAACCAGCATCTGAAAAAGTGCAATGTGTCTAGCTGATGAGAACAAATAGATATGCAAGACATACATTCTCTTCACACTCTAGAAAATATCTCCATCACTGCAGCACCCAAAGGAAATACAATTTAATGGACACATTTGAGTCATTGCAACAAAGTGTTCAGATTTAGAAATATTGAAGCATCTTGTTCCTAGAGAAAACTGAAAATGAAACACTACACCACATCTGAATTAAAAATGCAATGAAGTTTTGGTCATGTGGAAAAAGTTCAGTATTTCACTTTTTTATAAATCCAGGAACATGGGTAGTAGCAGAATTTAGTACAGGACTGAAGCCCTGGTTTTTGCTCAGAGCTCTCCTGCCTTGACTAAAAGCCTCATTTCACAGAATAATTGCACAGATGTTAGATCAGCATGCCAGCACTCCCCTGGCCTAAAATGAGAATCTATGATGGAGAAGGATTCTGGGAATTTGCTCTTGTGCTGGTAGTTCCTGGAAGATGCTCTGGACTTTTGATTAATACATGGAAACTTTGTTATAAAAAATTAATACATAATGCACTAAAGGCAAAAACTTCTTGTAGAAAAAGGTTTTAAACCAAACTAAAATTAATCCATGAAACCTGCTAGACCATGAAAATCCATGTAACCTATGATTTTATCAGCACTAAAGAAAGTACTGAATATTTACATAGATAACGAGGACACCCATATGCTTTTTTGGTCGCCTACATAAATTGAGAGACACAGAAACCTTTATGGCTTTATTACCAGTTCTGAATAATGTAGTTTTGAAAGACAAGTTGTTTACAACTGTCTATCATTCAGACACTTACAGTACTCACTGAAGAATCCTGTTTCACAGGTAACAATATTAAATGGACTGCCAAAATGATCGGGCAATGGTCTGTGATTCTGTGATTCTGTGATTCAGAGAGATCAGCTGGCTGGCATGCCTCTGGATGGGTATGTGAGGACATTTAAGAGGTAGCTTTGATCCCCCTGTAGATTTACCTAACAGATGATTGTTAAAGTCTGCTAATGAAGACCAGACTCAGCCATCTGTACAATCAGGTAGCACACAACAGCTATAAAAATTGCTATGCTTTCCTAGCAAATCCTTACAGCCACGGCTGTACTCTTCCTTTTCTGGTGCTGACTGGGACATTAAAAAGAAGACATCTAGAAACTATATATGATGAAGCCAGAGAAATGTCTTCAAAACAGACACGCTGACTCCTGTTATGTCTTGCTGCGGTGCAGCATGGATCCACCCTGCTGCAGAGTAGTAGACTCACAAGCTCTCTCCTGGCTGACACCTCTGGTTAATGCAGAAGTCTACTCATGTTCCACTCAACAAGCAATGTAAAGCTTCCTGGAGGATCAATATAGGTAGCTCACTGGAAGCTGCTCTCTAGAGCTTTACCCTGCAGAGTCCTACATCTCTCTGACAGTGACTCTCTGGAAGGATTCCTGTACCTGTGAAATACAGATACATAATTATCACCTTCAGGAAAACTGTCATGAATGCAGTCCTGTAAAGACTACAGTGAAGCTCCTTTGTATTCATCACTTACGCACAGAAATCATTTTTGTGAAGTTCTCAAAAAGGCAAAAATAAAATGGATATCCAATGTCTCTGCTCTTCCATTGAGGCTGATCTTGTGAGGGCTGCACAGAGTTAAGACACTCAGTAGTCTGCAGTTTTAGGCCCCAAGACTCCATGTGCCAGGTGACTCTGCTGAATCCACAGTTCACCAGACAAAAGATATTTCTGGTGCTCAGACTAAATTTTCCTTATCTAGATGTTTCCTAGGTACCACACGAACAGTGCTTTCCCTTTTGCCTACCACATACTGCAGCCTGCAGATCTGCTTTACAGGATTACCTTAGGGAAGGGAGAGAAAGCAAGAAAGGAAAGATATGGTAAAACTAATCTCATTTCAGGCAGGAACAGCACATACTGCACATTGTATAGCACACTGATTCCTCCACAGAACTGGGATACCATTGTGAAGAACTAGAATAAGAAGCCAGATCATGCACGTTAGGCTATGTAGACAGACGGGAATATCCACTTAGATCAGCTCAGATAGTCCCTTAATTCACAGTGACTGCATTCTAAAGCTCTGTGTCACCTACCGACATTTTAAAAAAACACAACAGCTAGAAACCATTGTCCTTACCAGAAGCTCTTATTAAATGCATTTAGTAAACAGGCTGTACCATTTTCAGTGTTGCAAGAGGAACTAGGCTATAGCAGGAGATGCTAAGATAGATTTAGGCTGCCACAAAATGAAATTGATGGTTTCATGATATTTAAAGTGCGTAGCAAGCCATTATAACTCTTGCTTTCTATGTATATATATTGCCACACAGGGCACCAGAAGCACATATTTTAAATAGCTCAGAAATTGGCCTATTTATATTGTTTTAAATTTACTGACTATATTTCAGATTTATTCTTTTTTTTTTTGCCATTGTAGTGGGTCTGTCTGAGCTGATTTTCCTCATGCAGCCCTAGGACCCAGAGAGTGTTGATAACACACACCTTTGTTATGACTATCAGTGCTCACATGACACCAAAGGTACGGGGGGGGGGCAANTGTAGGTGGGAAGTAATGTTTCTCAGTTCACAAGGAGCCAGACACCATATGTGCTAAAAAGAGTTACATAGCAGAGTGGGTATATATGAACAGTGAGGGTCCTTAAAGCTGTAGAGTCTGGCACAGAGAACTTATGTAAAGCCTACCTTCCACAGAGAAGTAAAAAGTGTTTAGTCAGGCACTTTTTACCTCCAGTTCTCCTCCTTTTGCTCTGTCACTTAGGCAAATTAAAAATGAATTAAAAATAGAGGTTTGAGAAGGATGATGGCTCAGGGAAGAGAAAAGGGTAGGAAAAAATCTGACAAGTTAAAAATTAGCCTGCATTCTGGAAAATAATTTTCCCTATAAAACATAATTGCAGCTTCCCCTGTTGATCTAGTAAATGAAAATTAAATATTTAACCAGAGTACTGGCATCACAATGCCTGCAGCATGTGCCATCCCCTGCCCAGGAGAGGCAGAGCAAATCTTGCAGAACTAGTAGCCCTACTACTCTCTACTCCATGGGGCTGCTTGACTCTGTTATGCAGCCACCACTTCTGCTCATGGCAGCTCTTCTAGCTCCAGGCAGCTGCAGATGGTGTCTCAAATGCCATATGGATGAGGCAGGTGGCACCAGGTGCTTCTGCTGGTGCACTTTATTTTTCCTCAGATATAAGCAAAAGCAAGTGGGACATCAGCCCTTCAAAAAGAGTTCCACGGTCTGCTGCAGCCAGGAAATGTCACGAGTCTCCCACATGTTGCATGACTAAAAAAATTCTGCACAGCTTTTATGGCCACAGAAATGAGAATGAGGTCATTGATGATCAATAACCTGTTATTTTTTTGAAGGATTCGACACCCATAAGTCTTGCTAAAGTCAGCATTAGAAATAGCCACATGATACATATAGAAAATCAGGCCATTAACCAGGTAACAGTCAGGCTCCCTGCAGACACGGGATGGTTCCTTGGAGTACAGTCAATAGTGGTCTAGTCTGCTTTTTCAAATGGCATATGTAACAGAGTCTCCACCACATCCCTTGGTAACTATCCCATAACCTAACAGCTCTCATTTCTTGCTTTTCTGCTAAAGTGTTCCCTCTTAATGTATTTATCCCTACCTCACCCTCTTGTACTCATTCTAAAATCACTCCATTGTGAGAATATTTGGGACCCCCACTTCCAGAAACTCCAAGATTGCTTTTCCTACACTTGTTTAAAGATTAATTGCTTCCTTTTTGTAGTGACCATAAAGAGAGACAGCATTGTTTTCTCCTCTGTGCTTTTGCCATCCAGAAGTGATCAGGACTGTGCTATGCTTGGCAAAGGAACAGGGACAAACAAGATGCTTTATGCAGTGTATGTTACTGTGGATATTACAACTGCATCACAATAGTGCCTGCTCCAGGCTTTTTCCAGTTAAGGGATCCTACTCTCTGATTCCCAAGTAACATTAAAATTTGTACTTTGTCCTCTTATTTATCAATAGCAGACTTACCAATGCATCCCAAAGGAAGCATCAATACATATAAAAAATGCAGTTATTTGCAGCTGAAAAAAGCTTCTGCCTGAGCAGACCTCAATCAGGGAACACAAAAGAGCATGCTCTAGGATGAGTTACATGCTGATGAAAAAAGGCTTTCTCTGAAGCCTGAGTGAAGCCTTTGAGAAGAAAATCAGATCACAGGAGGATATAATTTACTCTAATTGTGGCATTGCCTCACATTGGAGCAGAAGTCCAAATCCTCTGGGGTAACAAAAGCCACACAGGGCAATTATTATGGTCCGTTCTGATATTAAAACTTATGAGGATCTAAGGTTCCAACTCTTTCTCTAAAAGTTAAAATCTATAAATATTGACCACTCATTTCATAAGGAAAGAGTTATAGTAAAAAGCAACCCTTTCCTTTCTAGCAGTAAAGTGTATCAAGCAAAATTTGCCTCACTTTTGTTTCTAATAGCTGTCTTTTTGATGTAGAAAACACCCTCCAACTCTGAAAAAACTCCCCACCCCTTTGCTTTTGCTCTTATAAAATCAGGTTTACATAGTCAAATAAAATCACAAAGAGGGAACACCTGAGTTAACAGGGTTTCTGCTCATTAGAGCCATTAAATAATCTACATGGTCTGCTATAATGAGCAACAGATTTTACAAGGTGGTTTACATAAGGGTGGTAATGAGTGAGGGGGTCTGGAAAAAGGTGAGTCATTATTTGGTTTTTTTGGTATAAACTGTTAAAATTTTACTGTGGTGGTTATAAGCAGAGGTAGTCCTTTAGTAAAAGGTATCAGGCATTTGGGACTTGTGACCCTATTTGTGGTTCTTGCTGATGGCTCTATGCACAGAGGAGTGTCTTCTGTATGGTGCTGCTATCTGAGCACAAAGTTTCCCTGCCATGTAGTTCCCATAAGCTTCTATGGGAGGTGAGTAATTTAGAAGAAAAAACAAACAACAAAATATAACAAACAAACAAAAAAGCACACTGGTAAAGCTGGAGGAAAAAGTTGGGGAGAGTAGGGGAAATGGGTTGTAAGCAGTTTGGCCTAAATCCCCAAGTGAGTATGAGGAAATGAGTGAGTCCAAAGAAGAGCAATGAAATTAATGCAGGGTCTAGAGAGCAAGTCTAATGAGGCATGGCTGAGGGAACTAGGGCTGCTTAATCTGGAGAAAAGGAGGCTCAGGGGAGACCTTATTGCTCTCTATACCTACTTGAAAGGAGGTTGTAGCAAGGTGGGTGTCAGTCTCTTTTTCTTAAGTAACAAGAAATAGGACAAGAGGAAATGGTCTCAAGTAGTGCAGAGGAGGTTGGAGGTTTAGATTGGACATTAGGAAAACATTTTACCAAGAGAGTTGTCTAGCTTTCAAACAGGCTGCCCAGGGAAGTGGTTGAGTTGCTATGCCTAGAGGTATTTGAAAGATTTGTAGATGTGGTTCTTGGGGACATGGCTTAGTGGTGGACTTGGCTGTGCTGGATTAATAGTTGGATTCTATGATCTTAAGGGTTTTTTCCAACTTAAATGACACTCTGATTCTATGAAATAGAGTTTATCTATTCTCTGTATATGACAAGAATAAGACCTCAACTTAGCAAGCTTTTCTGTGCATTCATATTCAGGGCTTAAGAACTCCTTAGGAAATAGACAATATCTGTGCAATGAATGCAAATTCTAAATTAGCTAATCACTCTCTGTGAAGTCCAGTTTCAATACAATATTTCTCAAAAGGACAATACATTTTGAGTCATGCTGAAAAAAATAGTCTTCATGTCACCGAGCTGCTTTCACCCCTCACTCTCAGAAAGATCAGACTTCAAGAAGAATCCAGGTGAGTGAATATGTAATATATAAACTCACAAGCATAAGCCTTATTACAGTGATTATACAGCAGCAATGTGCCTAGCTGCCTTTGTGTTAGCTAACTCTGAGAACCACTTGCCTAGAGACTTATTGTTGGGGTTCCCTAGAAAAGTGAGGTCTTACATGTCCCTGAAGCTGCATGTGAGATCATTCTAATATCAGAAAAAAAACAGAGAGGAGGAGAGGTGGTGCCTTAAAGCTTGGCACAGGTAAGCCTGTCTCAACATCCTTTTTTGCAATAGGAGATAAAGCTGCTTCCTATAATATGATGAGCACTTTTGTAGAAATGAGGAACAACTGTTGAGTTTTGAGCAGTTTCAGATATTTTATCAGAAGAGTTTTCTTCTGTGTGGGATGCTGCAAGCTGTTTCACAGAGTTCTTCAGAGAACAAAGCAAGGTGATCTTTTGCAGGTGTATTAACGTAGCAGGGTCATGTGGCACTCAAAGCAAAGATAGGAGTCCAGATAACTTTGCTATTTTTTTTTATTTGCTGGGTATCTTTGAGCAGCAGGATTGAATGCTGAAAGCTTCACTCTTAAAAACAGGCCTTCCAATATTTTCGTACTATGTGAAAACTGCTCAAATGCTTGAGTAGAAGCACCTATGTTACAAAAGATGAATACTCCCTCATTAAACAGAGTGTCCAAATCATGAGAGAGCCAAGGGAAGTCAACGAAGTTCTGTCAGCTTACACTAGTTCAGATAGAACCCTCTAACCTGAGATGAAGGTGCATATAACAAATATTTATCTGCAGTCTTTAAATGTCTTGAGCAATAGCTGATGTCTGATATTTACCTCACTAAAATCTACCCCAAGGTATCTATCAAGTACATTGAGGATGAATTCATGCTTAAAAAGAGCAGATATATCAATGCAATTATGTCTTAGCTGCAGGACAAGCATGCTGTACGGTAGCTACTGATCGTCTAGATTTGGCAGTTTGGCAAGGGCAGGGCCTGCTAGCTAAATCACAGCTCTTTCACATTCTGTGCTGCTGTGTCCCGAAGGGCTTGGCCACGCCAGGGCAAAGCTTGTGCATGCTGATGTAGAGGAGTATTCCTGCCATAGTCAGCAAAGGGCTTCCCTGAAAGGAATTAAAGACTAGCATGGATTTAAGAGCTTTGCTCTATCTGGTTAAAGGTGCCCCATGCCTTGAGGGCTTGAGCTCTGATCCAGCACGAGTCTAGTACTTAAGTAGTCATATTCTCCTTTCATTTAACACTGATGTGAACTAGAATAACTCCACTGAGATTAGTGGCATTACTTTAGCTTATACCACTGTGCAATAATGCCAGTACTTGACAATAATGACAGTATTAACTGTTTCTTATTGTGCTCTGCACAATGCTAGAGATGCTAAATCTCTGCAGAACCATCTATTTGGGGCAATAGAGAGATTGCCATCTATCTAATATTAATTTTTTGACTTCTATGAGCCAGGCCCTGAGGAAACATCTTTCAATCTCTTTCAACAGAGATATTGATAAATTTCCTAATATGTATACTGATTTCCTTTTCAGTGCTTGAACTGAATACATTTATAAAGTAGATACTACTTTAATCTGGAAAATATTCTCCACTAGTGAATATGCTATTGTTCTCCTGGCTTAGCTGGGATGCTGCTCCTTTCTTCTCCCTAGTGACAGTTTTGGTTGTTGAAAGAAATGTTGAACCAAAGAGATCTTAGGGCATCTAGTGGATCACAGGGAAAACTGCATCTTCATGCCAGAGGTTTGAGGATGAACTGACAGCATTAACAACTGAGGAGGCAGTAAGGGGTGCAAGAGGGGAAGTGTCACCTCTTCTAACCACAGTCAGTGGTGAGCCTTTGGCCTCACTCACAAAAGCTCAGTCCCTTAAAAGCTCTGTGTGTGCCACTGCCCAACCTTTGTCATCACTGTCAAATGACAGTGACAGGTACCAGACAGGTTGGAAGGATGCAGGGATGTGATAGTTTGCCCTCTGCATCTGTTCAAAGACTGTGATAGAACAAATCCATCCTAATAAGGCAGTAAAAATGGAAGACTGTGATTAATGGGGTACAAAGACAAACATGGATTTCTGCTTTACTTTTCCTTGCATGATTAATGGCACGTATTAAAAAATGAGTGTTTACCATATGGAAATGCTGCTTACTCCCAAAAGAACTGTCTCTCTGAGTACAGAAGCACTGGAGATGGATTGTAGCTGCCATAGTCACATACATATGGTTTAAATCCTTATTCTTGTCCATGTAAGTGTAAATAGTTTGGCTAACAGTGATCATTTTGCAGACTGTTAAGCACTTTTCTAAGGGTATTGTTTGTATGGCCTAAAGCTAGACTAGAAGGGGTTTCTTTTTAAACTGCATCTTGCAGGCAACAGTTTAAACTTTCAGAGGGCCCAGCTGAGATCAGAGCTTTGCTGTGCCAAGCATTGAGTAAATATATAAAAGAGATCCTCAGGTCCAAATTAAAATTCTGAAAAAAACTGAGGTGAAAGGAAAAGCAATTCATGTGTAGAATCAGACATTTTAGTACAAGGAAACAACACGGAACTGAGATGAGCAGGGAGGACAAATAAATAAATAGAAACCAATTGTCATTTCTATGTCCATCACCTCCCCCAAAGGCTTCTCCAGAGCTCCTCATGCTTGAACTGTCGCCCTGTGTTTTTTGCAGTACAAGATAAAGCACAGGCTTTCTGATTTAAATGCCATAGCTGGGAAAGCAACAAGTATACTTCTTTCTTGATTGTAAATTAGATCTACACACTGTAAGAAGCATTTTATTAAGGTTGCAACTTTGTAGTGCAAAGTTAGAAAGTGGCAGAATGATGGCAGTACACAGAATTTCAGTTCACTCTTGTGTCTCTATTATGGCACATTTCAGTTCCTTGACTGCATGCTATTTTTCTCAGCAGCCCCCTGACATATATTGCAGACCTGGGCTGAACTGATCATCAAAATTCTGCATGGTAACTAGCAGGGAAGCCGTCAGCTACTGGAGAGATCTACAATTAGTTCAGTAACACCAGCAAAAATGAGAAGCCTGTAGTTCACCTGACCAAGGTTGGAATTAAGATCAGCGTATATGCCCAATTTTTCAAAACTGCATTTGTGTATCAGAAGTCCTCTAAAGCTAACAGAAAAGGCCTATGCCAAATATGTGATCAACGTGCTTATCAGATAGTGGATAGTCTAATATGTAAGCATGTTTGGAAATCCTCAGCAAATGCATCGTGCAGTGACAGATCATATGTTTCCCTGTAAAGGAAGTCATGGCTAATGTTGTGGTATAATCACTGGACATGACTTGAAATTTAAACTTATATTAAAAATACAGCATTATTCACACATTAAGGACAGTTATAATATTGAAGAGGCCTCCAGGGCGGTGTACAGCTGGTATGAATGGAATCCCTTCCATAACCTGCAACCTTGGAAACCCCACGGAGGGTGGAGCAGAGTGAAGACTCTGAGGCCAGGCTCTATGATAACGATGCAGAGATGGGAACTCAGTGATACTTTGAAAACTGATAAGCTGTACTTTTGCTACCCTGAGCCAACAGTCTGCCATCTTTTGATGAACTGCTGTCCTTTGTGCAAAATTGTTCATTATAATGTCGTTATAATACCAAAACAC
>VYZX01015249.1:27739-55546 GCA_013401335.1 Brachypteracias leptosomus
TATCTGAGGATAAGCTGGAAAGCAAGGGGGTTTATCTCCTGCCAAATTACTTTACTGCTCTTAACACAACAAATGTACATTAGATTCTAGCTACCAGATGAAATACTGTTGGTCATTGTTTTTCCAGGAACATACGAATGCTGTGGTGCTTAGTGTTTGTCATTACCAAAGTAAAAATGTCTAAATGGTGGTTCTGTTACTAATTCAAGTCTGTGGCAAGGAAGATCAAAAATACATAAGCGAAACTGCCTACCTTTTTCAGCCTATTATCTGCAGTCTTTAAATGTCTTGAGCAATAACTGATGTCTGATATTTACCTCACTAAAATCTACCCCAAGGTATCTATCAAGCACATTGAGGATGAATTCATGCTTAAAAAGAGCAGATATATCAATGCAATTATGTCTTAGCTGCAGGACAAGCATGCTGTACGGTAGCTACTGATCGTCTAGATTTGGCAGTTTGGCAAGGGCAGGGCCTGCTAGCTAAATCACAGCTCTTTCACATTCTGTGCTGCTGTGTCCCGAAGGGCTTGGCCACGCCAGGGCAAAGCTTGTGCATGCTGATGTAGAGGAGTATTCCTGCCATAGTCAGCAAAGGGCTTCCCTGAAAGGAATTAAAGACTAGCATGGATTTAAGAGCTTTGCTCTATCTGGTTAAAGGTGCCCCATGCCTTGAGGGCTTGAGCTCTGATCCAGCACGAGTCTAGTACTTAAGTAGTCATATTCTCCTTTCATTTAACACTGATGTGAACTAGAATAACTCCACTGAGATTANCAGCTACAGGACAAGCATGCTGTATGGTAGTCACTGATGAGTGAGTAGTGATGGCTAATTCTGCCAGAGCTGCATTATTACCAGCAGTTAGTATGACTTCTCCTCAGGGCTATTTGTTCTTGGAGCAGATAGGTCAAAGATGTTTCTTCTCTGGCATAATACACAACAAGAAGGCATTCTTGAATTCCCAAGTGATCACAGATTTGCGTTTACAGTAAATAATGTTAACAAAGGTTACTCCATTTAAATATCACTACCCATAGATTATGCTTCACCATGTTAAAGAACAGCATGAGATGTGAGAGATGGGACATTATCTATATTATTCAGACTACAGAGTCCAGGTTGATGGCAATGATACTGTTGATGGCAGATACCTCAGAGAGACAGCAGTGCTGTGCACACCAGAGTGCTTGACTTAATTTCAAAGTGAAAGTATTCTGGGTAAGTAAGAATGAGAAAGATACATCATGGCATAAACCTACAAGAAAAAATGATTGTAGCTATGCAGTGTTTAGTTATTCAATCACAGGAAAGCTACTTGAGGAAGATAAAGAGGTTTAAGATCATGTTAGATATAATAAAGGAAAGGATTATACAGAATTATTGCAAATAATAACATTATCCCAATCATTCTATGATTATTAAGAGGTGTGTTTTAATGCTGTATGTTCCTGGCAGGACAAAAACTGAAAAGAGGGTTTGTGTCTCTGCTTCAGGATACTTAGCAAAAATGAATGAATAAATAAATAAATAAAAGGGCCCTACTAAGATCACTGGCCAGGAATACTCTACTCACATGGGTAGGAGTGCTCCTACCCGCCCTACCCATACCTATCCATACATACTCAGGAGTTATCTGAGGAAGACTTGTGCATATCCTTATTATTGTTATATTGCCATCTCCTTGTAACTTCAATTTGAGTACTCTGTTAATCAGTTTCCAATAATTTCAAATAATAATAATAATTGTCTTTTTATCCATCACACAGAACTGGGTGAGGGCATCAGGAAAAAAAGTGTCTATGAATGCTCAAATAGGTGCTCTCTAGGGCAATTTCTTATTCCTTGTGGGAGGAGAGAAGGTTGTTTGTATACATGTGAGCATCTACTTTTCCATAAGATTATGAAAACAAATTACGGCGTAAAGGAACCCTACAAAGGCTCTATTAGAAGAGGATAACCAAGACCCATTTCTTCAACAAAATTGTTTTGTTTTCTTTCTTGTAAAAGCATAAACAGCATTATGTGTCACCTTCTGATAATTTTTGCCTTCTCTGGAATATATGAAACTCCTAATAATAGCATGGAGAGAGTGGGATTATAAGAGTGGGATCATAATGTTCTACAACTGCATCAAAGAAGATTTCTTAAGAAGATGCCCAGAGCAGAACCTAGAGAGATGTCAGTGTTTCTTGATGGCAGGCTTGATGCCAGGTGAATGGACTGGCTCCAAACATGTGCTACTTGCTTCAGGTGAAGAAGTGAAGCATAATCCTACATGATCCTTTAGGGAAATCAGGTAGATACTGCTTTTTCATTATTTCATTTTTTTTCCTTCCCTCTGCAACTTAATGACATTCAGGGCAGCAGTCTGATTATTGATCCATAGGACAAAGATTCTGTCCAGTTCTTCTATGGTGTAGAATCATAGAATCCATTGGGTTGGAAAGTATCTTTAAAGGTCATCTAGTCCAATGGCCCTGCAGTAAAGCAGGGAACATCTTTAACTAGATCAGGTTGCTCAGAGCCTCATCAAGCCTGACCTTGAATGTCTTCAGGGTAACCTCATATCAAAATCTAACCAGTTCATCCCCTTACTAAAACTTCCTTCTTTGCCCTCTTCTTTTTTAAGACATAAAAATTATCGAAAGTGCTGAAAGGGAGAGCAGCAGTTACAGCAGAGCTGTGTGTCAAACCTCTTCCTTTCTCTCCCTGATTGTGCTCTGATGTGCTGTGTTATCATACAAATAAGGTGGTTAGATCTCCCAGGGTGTTGCTTGCCTCTGCTCTGTAGAATGGAGGCAATTAAAAACATCTGCCTCATGGGAATGCCTTACACTGATACTTAATGGATTAACATTTGTAAAGCTCTTTGAAAGCCTTAGATGTGGGTCTGTATAGAAATTTAAAACACTGTTATCTTGCAGGATAAATAGGTATTTCTCAAGGCCGATCTTGCTTTATTCACAATATGTGAAAGATGATAAAATATGGGGATAGAAACATCACTGTAATTCAGATAAAGCAAAGCCTGCTGCCTTGCTTGTGCTTCTAATAATATCATCTTGTCTTCAACATCTTCTGCTTATATCTTAGCCTGAGAGTGAAAGTCCCAGTGCATGTAAGGGTAACGGGACCTAATGACACAAATGTGTATTTTTTAAAAATTCTATGATAGCTGTTGGAGAAAAGGCATATTCTGGTCAGAATGCAGAACAAATATGTGTTTTGCCTTCATGCAGTGGGCAAGCTAAAAGAAAACAACTTTAGCAGACTTTCTCCCCATGGCTGTGAAATGAGGTTGTCTTTCTAACTACAAGTAATGTCCTGGTACCAAGAACACTTCTAACTCTGGCCATCAAAGTCATCTCTTGGTTTTGATAGTAAGTGCATATACACTTTAGAGATAAGGGATAAAAGATTTAATCCTAGTTTGTATGTAGATTATGTAGCAGACTTGCCTGCTGTACAGAGAATAGGGAGGCCTTCACAAAAACTCAGAAGTAATTGAGACCTCCTAATAGGGCAAATATGTAAATTCACAGCCAAGGTCTTCAACACGCACCAGATTCCACAACTGCAAAAAGAGGTAGATGCTACGTTGTCAGACCATGCACTACTTCATGCATTCCCTGGGACTTGGTGAGGAAAGTGAAAGCCATCCAAATTAAAACCAGGTTATCCTATACATGTGCCTTGTGGCTCTTGGCAATAGCACAATTTTGGAGTGCAGCTTTTAAGTGCAGGAAGCTTTTTTCATTCCTATTCTAATTCTTTTGCTGCCTTCTTTCTTCCTTACAAAAATCAGTCCATTCCATTTGTAAACCTGCCTAACACAGGCAGATGAAGTGAGTCAAGTCCTTTTTTGTTGTTTAAAACAAACATGATATTCAGCTACAATGTTACAATCAATCACAAAAGCATTGATAATCTTAAATAAGATAGTTGTGGTGAAGAGCCTAAAAGAGGCAAAACAGAACAATCTCAGGCCGAGAAAATAATGATGAGGAAATCTTCAAGGATTTGAATTTGTTTTCATGCTTAAAAAAAAACAAAACAAAACAACTAAAAATGTCAAAAGACATGAGCTCTTCCCTGCACCTGGGGAGGAATAAATAACCCCATGCACCAGGTCCTGAAGAAGGACCTGGGAGTCCTGGTTGGACAAGTTAAGCATGAGCCAGCAGTGTGCTCTCATGGCCAAGAAGGCCAATGGTGTCTTGATGTGCACTAAGAAAAGTGCAGCCAGCAGGTCAAGGGAGGTTCTTCTTTCCTGCTCTAGTGAGGCCACATCTGCAGTACTGTGTCCAGTTCTGGGCTCCCCACTTCAAGAGAAAGAGGGAATTACTGGAGAAAGTCCAGTGGAGAGCTACAAAGATGATGAGGGAACGGCAGCATTTCTCTTACAAAAAAAGGCTACGAGACCTGGGTCTGTTTAGCCTGGAGAAGAGAAGGCTGAAAGGGGATCTTAACATCCACCCTTTAGATATTTATAAGCATTGATAAGAGGATGGGGCCAGACTCATTTCAGTGACGCCCAGTAATAGGATAAAAGGCAATAGACACAAACTAGAACACAAGGAGTTTCAGCTAAACTTAAGGAAAAACTTCTTTACTGTGAGAGTGACAGAGCACTGGAACAGGCTGCCCAAGACAGGTTGTAGAGTGTCCTTCTCTAGAGACTTTCAGAACCTGCCTGGATGTGTTTCTGTGCAACCTGATCTAGGTAACACTGCTTTAGTAGAGGGGTTGGACTGGATGATCTCCAGAGGTCCTTCCAATCCCTACCATTCTGTGATTCTGGGAGCTTTCTAATAAATAAAAGATGCTCTCTATATATCAAGGGATATTGAGAAAAGTTGATTTTACATTTGATATAAATCTCTGCTAAAAATGAGGAGTTGCATACTATGAGACAGACTAATGAAATCCTAGACGAGACAATCTAGAAATGTGAAATTCACTTCATCAGTGGCTTAAAGAAGCAGCTAAACAATCAAAGGATGATTTCCAACTAGTTGGTTTGGTATGAGAGTTGGAGGTTGGAATGTTTTCCCCCCTATCTCCCACCATATGATATGTTAAAAAGAACCCCATGGGTTCTTTTCAATAACAATAAGCAGTACAACCTGATGTAGGAGGTACTTTGATAAAGTACATGAATTTCAAGATACAACAAAAAATGCAAGACATTTCAAGATATAATTAAGTTCTTAATGAAGTAATTTCAATGATTTAAAAAACATACAAATAAGGGGAGGCTGTCTTTGCAATTGTCTTTATTTTTACTTTGGAATAAATGAATACTGTTGATGGTGTGTTTGGGTTTGTTCTTTTTTTAATGATGTGCCATGAAACAGCTGGGTTTTTCAATTCATTATAGGAGAGAAAAAAAACATACATTCATGTATTTTACTGAATACATTGCTTTTGTTAACTTATAGACAAGCAGATTCAAGAGTACAATGCAACAGCAAATACATATCGTGGGTAAAATAAATCTGATTAGGGAACACCTAAGCAACATGTCTATGGTTTTAAGTATTCAGGCAAACCCGTTAGCTTCAGTAAGGAAAATTAAATCCTCAGCATTCATTAAATGTCCTCATAAACCAGTGCCTATAATGGGAAGTCTAGGGGATGCTTTCTTTCCTTTTTGGTAAAGTGGTTCTGTGAATTTTCCTGACTCAAATGTGTGTGCCCCCTGGAGCTTTTGCAAACAATCTTTTGAACTTTGCACAATGGTCTCTAACTCAGTTTTGCAAAATGCTGTGTATTACCCAGTAAGTGTGCATTCCTACCATTATAACTTGTGTTAAATCCTATTGACATCACTCGACTTACTCTAAAGAGAAATCTGGACTGAGAGGTCAACAATTAGCAATTCAGTGTACTCTTGGACTTTGATCTGATGAGTAAATAATCGTTAATAATTTGGGGTGCTGTTCTGGTTGCATGCTGGCTTTGCACAGGAGTAATTCCATTGACTTCATTGCACCCGATTCAAGCTTGTAATGATCTTATTGCATATTTCGATACATTAATAGGTTTTTATTTTAGGGCAAAGCGTTGTTGAATTTCAGTCACTTGTAGACTATGGGATTCAATGACTAACACAAGCTAGATACTGGTCACACAGAACATTAAGCAGCATGAGCTTAACAGCGCAGTGTTAAAAATGAGTCAATTAACAAAGGTAGGGATTGATTAGTACAGAATAGAATAAATGGTGCACAGTTAAAAACATTTTTCTCTGCTTCATTCTTTCAATTTAGATTTTACTTTAAACTATATTAATTTAGGGATACCAGGCTGATCTATTTCATCATGCAGTCTCATCCTGAATCCTGTGGCGACAGATAACTGTGCATGTTAGATATGTAACAAGTGAATCTACTTGAATCATTGAGTTGTTAGGTGGGAGTGTGCTTTGGCAAGGGAATTTTAAGTTAGTTGATGGTAACTCCTAGAATACTCAAAAGTGAAATTATTTTCTGATGTATATCTTCCTAAGTGTCAACCATTTATCTGGAGATATATATGGAAAACATCAGGTATATTAACATAGAAGTAAGGAAATACTCTGAACTTACATATTTATGTAAGAAACTATCATGTATCCCATTTCTGACCATCAAAGCTGAGTATTTTCTCTTCCTTCTAATTATTAACTTACAAATTGTCTTTATACCTTCAAACTTTGTACTCTGGCCTGCACTTCTTTTCTGTCTAAATCTGGATTGCTCCCATTCCATTCTGTTCTGTCAGCTAGTCATTTCTTGTGCTATTCTTCTACTATATCAAAAAGGCTGACTACTAGCAGGCTTTCCCTTATTTGCAGTTTTCATTTCTGTGGCCACTTTTGCTGATCATCTCATTACTGACAGCAGCTTGCTGAAAACATTTTCTTTTAAATGTCAGCATATTCTGTGTACTGCCTTCTTGATGGCCCATGTTTTCATCATGACGAAAACAGGATCACGATAAAAGGCATTAGGTTGCATGACTCTGCCTTTTTTCCCCTCCCGCCCTCTTCCCTGGGTTTATAGGGACATTCCTCTGCTCTTCACTCTGCCTCTGTTATCCACCTCTAAAATGGAGAGGATAATTGTGATCTACAGGAGGGGAAGGTTAAAACAGCTTATGGATTGTTTCAGTCAAACGACAGGAATTATGAAAGTAGTGATTTGTATTTTTCTCTTTCATATATACAACTAGGGTATGGTAGACAACAATAACAAATTCCTGGACTCAAATAATGAAGTGCTGCAAAACAAAGATGGAAGATCCAGTACAGGGCAACTTGCAAATTTCTCCATGCTGTACAATGCTGAAGCCACACTGACCAGTGCACTTTTTAAAAAGTAAAATGCCATCTATAGATAAATGATAATAGGAACACAAACAACTGCTTCTGATGAGCTTATTATGGACTGTTACATACTCACAGGAGAATTACAGCAAAAGAGAATGGGATTAGAGGCAGCTGTCAAATTGGAGGGTAGATGGAAACAAAACTTGAGAGTTATATAGGAAATTAGGTGAAATGAGATGAAGCAGCCCAGCTGAGATAATATCATGGTATATGCATTTGTCACACTTACAAATAAAACACTGACTTATTGCACTTCCAGGGTGTACAGATCCCAGGGAATTTAACATAACATGATGTATATGTGGGGGAAGAAGAGAAGGTCATATACAAAAATCTGATGCTGGAAATGGCTTTCATATAGTCTATAGTGGAGGGAGGGAGAAAAAAAAGCAAAGAGCATTCAAAACCTACCGGTTTTGTCTTTAAAACAAAATTCTAATCAGGACTTGGGCACAAAAAATCCATTGGAGCTTGATGTTGGTTTCATTTCCAGTTGATGCAAACCTTCCTGATAAACAGGAGAAACCATCCAAATAATGTGTCTTGTTCAAAACATAGAAATGCTTAGATTTAAAAAGCAGGTTCTCTTTCTTTAACTCTTGCTGTTTTGAAGGGATGGAGAAACTCAATAGTGTATTTTTCAAATGGAGTGGACAAGTATTTGCTGAATGAACAGAACACAAACACAACACAGAGAGGTATCCTGTGGAGTGTCTTTGATGTAAATGTGATCTCAAAGTGCTTTTTGTACTTAAATTGGGTAGAAGGATGGAGAAATTAAAAACAGGTAGGTGAGGAAATCAGGAAACTTTTTTCAGGTGATGACATGGAAAGACATAGACTGGTTTTCAGCTCTTACATGATGGTCTGCTCTGAGATAGTAGAGAGAAAGTTGAAATGAGTATATATATGGAGGGAACTTCTGGATGAGTTTACAAAATGTGTGTATAAAACTCCCTGAATGCTTTTCAGAGTTCATTAGAAACACAGGGTTCTAGTAGGAGAGAAAACACAAAGAATTTTTTAAGAGACATAACTTTACAGCCTCTTAAGGTGTGCCAGAAAGGCAGAAGAACATTTGCTGCTGTTCAAGAAATATTTTAGAGGAGGCAGAATAACTGTCTGTCTGTACAAATTAAACAGTTATCAGTCTTTATGAATCCTATCATGCAAGCAACTTTTAGGGTTTTTTCCATATCTGTTTCTTTGGGGTAGTTTTTTGGTCTGGTTTTGTGTTTGCACACCTTCCTTCAAGCAGGAACTTCCTTTTGCAGAGTTTTGTTGGTCTTTTGAAGGACTATTGACACACAACTGATTCATCTGTATCTACCTGCTTAGCAGTCATTCTCTGAAGTCTTTCAATGACTCCATTATTGCTGACTTGAAATATTTGTCCTTGCAGGCAAAGGAGGACACGACAGGTATGACATCATGTGCTATTCCTGGATGCTGCCTATTCTTACTTTATTCCTGCAGCCTAAAAATACAGTCTATGGGGTTTTGCCTTCACTTAGTTTAGAGTTTTTTGTAACACTTCCTTGGTCATCTTGACAGCTGCCTCTATGTTGCAGCAGACAAGATGTGATAGAAAAACTCTAGAGTCTGGATTCTGCTTATACTGCACATGCAAGGTACTCCCAAATGCTGGATGGAGCAAGGCAAGTTACATCAGCCGTGCCTTGAAGCTCTTACCTTGGGGAAAACAAGTCTCTGGCATTCAGTTATATAGACTACTCCTGTTTTATATAAGAGAACTACTTTTGAATTGATGTTCACATTATTATAGCAACAGCATGTCCCATGTCAGGTATCTGCACATTAGCTCTGAAGGCTTCCTAGTATTTACAGATATCCCAACCATTCGCACTGCAGCAGGGAAATTGTTGTTGCCTGACCTTATGCTGAAATGACTCAGTGTTGGCCAGCTCCACTAAAAATGAGTTAAAATCAATCTAATGTCATACTAAAAGCAGTAAAGAAGGTCATAAATAGGGCATGTCACAAGCAGGCCTTCCTGATCTTTTTTCTTTTTAAAGAAGGAAAAGAAAATAATAACCATCATAGTCCATTTGCTCTTGAGCACCTTTGTTGACTTACTCTGTATTGATGGCTATACAATTAACTCTTTCAAACCAGCCAGCAAAAGCCTATGCAAAGCATTGCATTATAAAAGACATAACCAATGACCCAGCCATCTGAACAACACCTGGCTGTATGATGATAGTGGAGAAATTGTTCTGNTTTAAAGAAGGAAAAGAAAATAATAACCATCATAGTCCATTTGCTCTTGAGCACCTTTGTTGACTTACTCTGTATTGATGGCTATACAATTAACTCTTTCAAACCAGCCAGCAAAAGCCTATGCAAAGCATTGCATTATAAAAGACATAACCAATGACCCAGCCATCTGAACAACACCTGGCTGGAGGATGATAGTGGAGAAATTGTTCTGCTGAAAACCAGAGCATCATCCGCTGATGAATAACTGGCTACACAGTGAGGAAAAAGGTTCAAGGAGGGCTTGATACATGCTCCGTTTGACACTTCACCAGCCTGCCACGTCAAAGATGGATGCTTGCATAAGAGGGCCTGGCAGGATGCTATCATGCTGCTGAAGTGTCAGTTCTGGCTGTGGTTGAGGCCAACGTTGCATAGCTACTACAGAAAAGAGGCAAGGCAGACTGTCACAGCCCACTGATGTGTACCCCATCCTACTGTGACATGTGAATGGCTGCATTCTCAGATTTGTATGCACAACGTCTTCAGAAGCTGAGTGAAAAACACTGGATTTGCCCTTCACTGAGTAAGGCATCAAGGTACCAGATTGTCATACATTGGCTTGCAAGTGTGATTAGGAAAAGCACTAATGATAACTTTCCTTATTCCTATCACTAGTCTGTCTGCCTCAGGTTCCCTGTCATGATAATAACGGAGTTTCTAGTGGCATTAGTCATTCCTTTACATTCAGGGAGTTTTGACTGGTAAAGGCATAAAAATAAACAAGACGCAGTACAGATAAGCAGTAGGTAACAATTTTCCATACAGTTCCTCTGTACACATTTTCACTGCAAATGTCACCATAAGAAAGAACTATATAATCAAGGCACAAATAAGTAAAAAGCACAGAATATAAACACAACAGCGCTTTTACTGCAAGATATACAATTTGTACTTACTGAAGTGTAGAGAGTGTACTGAACGCTAAGGAACAGCTCACATACAGTAAGATAAATTGCTTTCTTCTGATGATATGGTTCCACATGGTGTGGTGACTCAAGGGGAGGGAGGGAGGAAGGTAGAAGTAGAAAGAGGAGGAAAGAACACGGGTCTCTATCTCAAGAGGAGAATGAAATGCATAAATGAGTAGAAAGGCACCCTAGGTAAGGAAGTCAATTGTAAGACACTTTTAGTGCAGGGAGAAGTCCCAAATTTTAATCCACTCAGTGATTTCAAGGTTACACACTAAGGGTCCTTCTTGTGGTGAAAACAGGGGAATAATTTTTAGGCAGAGCATGAAGACAGATGGCTTCAAGGGTCATTGACCCTTTTGGCACCTGAATTTCAGACCAGTCTCAATTCAGATAGAATTCCATTCCTAGTATGTTAATACATAACTTCCAAAGGGACTGTGACCACATGAACCTCCAGAGAAACGGGGAAATGACTTCTAGAGACATGCATGTGTTATAGTGAAAGAGATTTAAGAAAACCACATCACCTGGTTCAACTAAATTCTGCTTTCTAATTATTGTGTTGCTTCTCTTCAGATTTTCCTATAGGGCTCAAGATGTTGAGCCATACTGTTTGAATGCTCTGTCAAATGCATTCATGTAGTGATGATGCATTTATATTCAGTGTCATTTATACTGTGCTACGTAGTTATGTAAAAATCAGAAGTTGACCTCAAAATTGTTTGGAAGCATAGAAAAGATTCAACTAAAGTAATTCTGTGAACCTCAGGAGCAGTATGAAAGTACACCATCTGGAAAATAAACCTTATAGTTGTACTTTACTTGCTGTTTCCCCTAGCTACATAAGATTTCCATCGGAGTTTCTTAACAAAACACTTGCTATTTTTGAGGAGTTTAAGGGAATCAAGGGAAATTAACTGAAAGAACTGGATAACTATTGAGGATAAAGACCGAAATCTGAATATAGTATTCAGGAGGGGATCACTAGAGTATGTACTTCTATGTGCACAACTAATTAACCTCAAGTGTTAAAGCAAACTATCAGTGTCTGTAATTTCTGATCAGATTTCACATTGTTCAGCTCCAGTTCAAGCAAGACAATCTGCCATGTGTTTTTGGCAGACCTTATTTCATGTCTGGCACTCGTATGCATTAATTTGATGAAGAGGTCAGAGAGAGTTTCAGTATTTGTCAGGAAACACATCTTCCACTTTCACTGAAGTTCCCTGTTATTACCTCAACTCTGCTTTTTGTAATATCTACTTGATCTGGGGGCTGTCATGGGACAGGAAATAATTCTAAAGTGACTACTATTCCTGCAGTACTAGAGACAGCAAAACAGACTTTCTGAATCAGTTTGACTCCTGGGTCATAGCCTGATTTTTGACAATATCAAATGTAGAATGGAAGTCTGCTTAAAGCAACACTAATTTGGTTGGGATTGCATAAACCTATGGCACCACCTAGCTGCAAACACTTTGAGTTTTTAGGTTTTTCCCTTCAAAAAACCATCTTTTTAATTCAGCTAGCACTGAATTAAGAAGTGGGCCAACTATTTACTACAAATCTACTTATCGTCTGATCTATGGTTCCCCAGACTTGTTCCGAGTCTGCATGTGCTGGCTTATCTCACTGAACTGTTACAGGATGGTGCATTAGTGCTTAGTTATGTGCTCTGACTTGGAAAGAACTCAGCTGTCTAGGGCTCACTTTTAAGTACAAAATTTCTTATCTGAGCCAAGATCCTAACTCACATTTCTTCTTTCTGAACCAGAACATATGCTGTTAAATCACATAATCGTTATCACCCCAGACAGAAAAAAAGAATTAGGAATCCAACCATTCAAAAAGATACGCATTTTACAGTAGGAATTACAGTTGCACTTAAAAAAAAAAAAAAAAGTTGTCTAATGTACCAAACAATGCTCTTTTGTGGAAATTAGAAGTATTTGTTCTTTGGATCAAATTTAGCAGTTTCAATTTACCAGAAAGGGGTAAGAAATATCAAGCTCCTCAAACGGTCTCTTCTGCAGCTTCTCAAAAACATGACAAATATATTTTTTTAAAAAAAACAAACACTCTTATTTTTCAAGTTTAAATGAAAATGTAAACACAGAGATGAAACAGTACCCTTAACAAGGAGGTCAAAATAAATATTCTTACTCTATACAAAAGGGTATTTTGTCCATTTTCTTTAAATAGATGTTCATTTCTATATTAATCTAAACCAATGTGCTTTTCTTTTCCAGGCCATTTCTTACAGCCACTGAACAAAATCAAAAATCCTGTTATTTAGCCAACTCCACAGAGGACATTGGAGACACATCAAGATGTATTAATATCTTCATTGCTCTTGATATGTTTCCCAGAAACCTTGGCATAAAAGAAGTAGAATTTGACATTTACAGAATGGGTCTTTTATGAACTTGGTGGCCTTGGATATACTTACAGTTAGAAAAAATGCTTGAGATGTAATGGAAAAGTCTTCATGACTGAATGATCATTTGACCATTAATTGTTATTATATTTGGAAAGAATAGAAAGCTGATGTTCATCTTGGGCAGAGAAAAAAAATATCTTTGAGGAAGATGCAGTACATGCTTTAGAGAACAGAGAATATTTAGGGGTTTTCTTTTTCTTAGAGATGGCATTTTAGACATGTCAGCTTCCTTGTCTCTGCAACATGGACGCAAGATTCACTTATGTCATTGTGCAAAATTACTTGGAGAGACTTCAACTGTACGTGTGTATCATTATCAAAGGTCCTGCAGAAAAGTCAGTCCTCTGGTGCTTCTGAAGATATATTTCAGAAGCTGAAGGAAGCAAAAGCATGTGAGAAGAGATCATAGCCCCAGCAGCTTAAACCTCATCCTCCAGGCCTCAAAGAATGCTATCACAGATATGAGAAAAGATGCAAAGTTTCTCCCAAAGCAAGTTTTCTATTAGCAATTAACCAGAGAGTTAAAAAATATTATTTTTATTTAGCACACTGAAAGGCTGTTTTTGCAGTATGGTAAAGTGAGCTTTTTTTGAACCAGAGAGGTAATGCTACTCTGCATTTCATCATCTCCACAGACTTGGAAACTTAGATGCTGATTTCTGAGTTCACTTAACTGCATGATCCACAAAGGCTTTTCCAAAGCTTAGTGAAGTTATTGCATCCTTCTCAATGCAAGATTGCATTCTGACAGCTCTGGTTCCCTAAGCTCTGCTGTTGAAGTTTCCCAGAAATGAAAAGAAAACATTCAAGTAAGTCAAGACATATTCCTGATCATGAAGGTTCTGGATTAATTTCAGGGAAAAGGCTTGGAATCGAATTAGCTGTTTTAATAGCTTGCACTTCCAGACTAAACAAGGAAGGTTAACCATTAAGAATCAAACAACTTCTTGCAAAAGCTTTGTGATTATAGAGATATAGGAAATTATACCCTGGGTTGTTATTCATTGTTCATAGGTTTTCTGCTCTTGCCCTTCTTTCTGTGCATATCAAAGAATCTTCACATAGTGATTACTTGTTACTTGGTACAACTGAGCAGGGCACAGACACTTAGAAAGCACCAGGAAGTTTTCTTGTTAGCATTGTATTCATTCCTCCTGAAATGAGCCTCCTGGTTGTTCCAGCAGGGTTGTGTGTGGACAACATGGTGAGATGAATTGGAGAACAGAACCGTGTCAAAACCAACTTTGCATAAAAGCAAGAAAAGCCCTTGTAAACCTGGGTTTAATGAACCTTAGTGATATCTCTCACGTAACTCTGAGCAAAATTTTGGATACATAACCAAAGAACTACAGCCAGCAAATCTGAAAGGGCAAAGCTTCTCAGGGGGAATTTAAATGCTTAAACATTTAATGAAGGTGCCTCAAAAGGTATTCAGGTGTTTCTGAGCGTACACGGTTGCTTCTGTTTTATGGTTGGAAGTTGCTGCATAATTCTGATATGCTTTGTCATCTCACACCAAAGAAACAGAATTCACAATACAGTAATTTTACTTCCAGAATCTGATTCAGTAAGCCAAATACAATGATGCCTACCTTTTCCCAAAAAGTGGGGAAAAGTGGACCATCCAATGGACAGGTCTTAATATAATTGTACATAAAATAACTTTATGTGTGAGTATTGTGCATTGGGCATCTGCTTGAAACTCGGGAGTATTTGCCTACTGAACACAATAATTATAATTATTAAATGCCAGAGAGGTGGGTTCCTACCTCCTCAGGCAGGAGAAGCAATGTGCCAGAGCACCCTAAAAACCAGTACACTGTTGAAGAAAAGGGTAAATGCAAAATGTCACATCCCTCCCTCCGTTTCTTTGCAATCTGTTGCCAGAAAGTACTGGACATTTCATTCTTTCCATGCTGTTTTACCAGCATCTCCATTAATCAAAAAAAAAATCCAACCAAAACCCAACAAAAAAACACAAAAGAGATACTTGGTCATGAAAGTCCAGAAGAGGTTCTATAACTTTGAATCTTAGTTAGAGGCACTGTACAGAAAGAGTAAACTCCAGAAGGAAAAGACTAAGAGGACTTAAATATTCATTTGCTCTAGACATTTCTTGATCCAATGAATGAGTTTGGGGTTTTTTTAACTTTCTTTTTCCTCACAAGTCCTTGAACAAACAACAACTGCTGCTGTTTAGACTTGGTTTTGGTATGGCAGAGGATATTACAAAAGGATCCAATAATTGCATATACTGATCATTAGTGGATTAATTTAAAATCAAAGTCATTTGTTATTTACTTTAATAGGACAAACTTTGGGAGATAAATTTGCTGCAGTAGGCATATAAAATACAGAAAAGGACTAGAATTTCTTCCTATTCTAAAAAAGAGGAGGAAGAGATTTACTGAGGCAATTAAGATAGCTCCGGTTTGTACCTACTTCTGCAATACCTCACATGACATGGTTACTTGTGATGAGCTTGGATAGCCTTTATCCAAGACCACAGTTGCATCTGGGCTGTTCTTTTCATCCCACTCAACGGGAAAGATCTCTAAAGATGAGCTTCTAAGATAAGAATCACTTCAATAAGAATATTGGGAAGGAGAATGGGGTGAGGAGGAAAGCCTTGGCCAGAAAATAAAGTTGTGCTGTGGAGATCCAAAAGTATAGGTACAAAACTAGTTGGAAAACATCAATATGTGTCAGACCTTGCAGTGTTTTGTTTTGCATAAGAAAAAAGGTAAAATGTTGCTTCTTTGTAGAAATGCAAACTAGTAAATGAAAGAAATGGTGTTGCTATGTATGGAGATGGTATGGGCTAAAGATTAACTGAGATATAAGTAAATAGTAAATAATATCTTGTTCTCTGTTCTACATACATATTCTTATTCAAAGTGCAATAAGGGTAAGACTATTAATATGAATGAGTGCATAGATATGGAAAGTACACATTCAACAGCGAAATCACTGACCCATGGCTGGTAGCAAGGTTATTTTAAAAGCTATCCTTTCTAGTCTAAAATGGTTCCATGAGATTTGAGGATAGTATATTATATCTTCTGTTTAAAAAGAAAAGAGTAGTGGTGTCATCTGCCTGGATGTGATGCTGTGCAATCTGCCCTAGGTGAACCTACTTCAGAGGGGGGGTTGGACTAGCTGATCTCCAGAGGTCCATTCCAACTCCTACCATGCTATGATTCAGATATCAACTGGTCTATTAGTTTGACCTCAATTGGCTAAGCACTATCTAAAAATGACAAAGAACATTTTACTGAAAGCAAAGGCCTAGACAGAGATGGCTAGTGGGGCTCTTGACTATCTGTTTTTGGACTTCTCTTGTCAAATATTTTCATTAGTGGTGTCAGCTCAGAAATCTGGTGCTCTGATGAAATTTGTTGCATGTACTTTGCAGTGATTAGCAAATCAGATGAGGTATTGAATATCAACAGGAAAACCTGGATTACCATAGGGCTCTGAGTAATGGAATCATAGAATCATCAGGGTTGGAAGGGACCTTAAAGATCATCTAGTTCCAACCCCCCTGCCATGGGCAGGGACACCTCCCACTAGATCAGGTTACTCAGAGATATGAGATTAAATAAAATCATTCAAAACAGAAGCTTATGCATTTACATCATACATTATTGATCATTCCTTAGTAATGAAATGACAGAAGATCCTATGTTTAATAGTCACAGCTTATCTATGACCACCAATGTGATATGATCTGCTTAGTGAATGAAGAAAAGTCTGTGGATGTTATCTACCTAGACTAGTAAGGCTTTTGACATTGTTTCTCACAGCGTTCTCCTGGAGAACAGGCTGCTCATGGCTTGGACAGGCGTACAGTCCGCTGGGTAAAAAATTGGCTAGATGACAAGGCTCAAAGAGTTGTGGTGAATGGAATTAAATACACTTGGCAGCTGGACACAGTGGTGTTCCCCAGGACAGGGATGAGGGGAATGAGGGCACCCTCAGTAAGCTTGCAGATGACACCAAATTGGATGGGTGTGTCTATCTGTTTGCAGGTAGGGAGGCTCCACAGAGGGATCTGGACAGGCTGGATTGATGGCGTCAAGGCCAGTGGTATGAGGTTCAACATGGCCAAGTTCCAGGTCTTGCACTTGGCCACAACAACCCCACGGAACACTACAGACTTGGGGAAGAGTGGCTGAAAATATGCCCAGAGGAAAAAAGACCTGGGGATATTGAATATGAGTCAGCAGTGTGCTTAGCTGGCCAAGGCGGCCAACAACATCCTGGCTTGTATCAGAACTAGTGGCTAGCAGGACTAGGGAAGCAATTGTACCTCAGTACTCAGCACTGCATTCAGTTTTTGGCCCCTCATGACAAGAAGGAGATTGAGGGTCTGGAGAACATCCAAAGAAGGGCCATGAAACTGGTTGTTTAGAGAACAAGTCTTATGAGGAGTGGCTGAGAGGAATTGGGCATGTGTAGCCTGGAGAAAAGGAGGTTCAGAGGAGACCTTATTGATCTCTATAACTACCTGAAAGGGGCTGGTCTCTTCTCCCAAGTAACAAGAGTTAGGATAAGAGGAAATAGCCTGAAGTTGCGCCAGAGGAGGTTTAGTTTGAATATTAGGAAAAAATTCTTCACAAAAAGGGTTGTCAAGCACCAGAACAGACTGCCCAGGGAAGTGATGGAGTCAACATCCCTGGAGGTATTTAAAAGACAGGCAGATGTGGTACTGATGGACATGGTTTAGTAGCAGACCTGGCAGTGCTTGGCTTAATGATTGGACTTGATGATCTTAAATGTCTCTTCTAACCAAAACAACTGTATGGTCTTCAAAAATAAAAATACATTCTGGGATCATGTCAGGAAAGAGATTTCCAGCAACCAATATATTGAGAAAAGATTAACTTCAATACATGAGCCAGAGTTCAAACTTTAGCTGCTGGAAGGATGTATCTTAGAATGTATCTCTAGCCAGACACCCAGGTGAAGAAAAGGATTTTCTTCTTTCTGGGTACCAGAAAGATGCGAGGAGAATGTTGAGTCATGTAGAAGGATGATCAACATACATGCCATGCCTAATGTTATTCGAAATTTATAGCATTGTTCTGTAGCTGAGGGCCTCCAGGATTGACTCTGCCAAAACGTATCAATACTTATCTGGCTGATAGCACCTAAAGAACAGTAAGAACAGATTTAATTGCCCAAAAGCAAATTAAATTACAACAGAAAAAGTACAGAGAAAGTCTTTCCTTTTCCCTGTGCGCCCTAACAACACATCTGAGAAATCTAAAAGAGACGTGCTTCATCTGCACTGAGAAGGGGTACACATGAATGGAAAGCTGGGAAAAGAGGTATATAAAGCAGAGACCAACTTGTGCACAAACTACTGACAATTTTTTTTAGATTGAAACTTAGATGAAGGTTTATAGCCATCCTTGGTTCTAACCTGGCTTCTTAGCAACAGTAAAGATGCAAGTTTATGATGAGGACATCTGTAACAGCAGTGGACTCATCTCAATGAACCTCCAAGTCTCTTTCTGTCCTAGTAAAATTCTTAGGGAAAAATTCCAGCCAGCTTTCTGCCTCTCCACTTTTTTTCTATCAGACAAGTACCTCTGTGATTGCTGGAGGTCATAGCAACCTGAAAAGGAGACAGAGGTGCTAGCAGGCAATGAAACATAATTATAAAACTCTAGTAATCACAATAAATTGGAGTCTACTTGGGAAGTTAAGCAAAGAGAATCTAAAATGCTGGTGGCTTTTGCTTTGGTCTTACCTCTGTTGCAATATTGTTCTTAGAATTAATGTCTGCATATTCTCATTCTCCAGACTATCACTCTGCATAAAGTCTTTGTAAACTTCCTCAAGACTGAGTTAGTATCCTAATCATAAATAAATNCTATCTGTTTTTGGACTTCTCTTGTCAAATATTTTCATTAGTGGTGTCAGCTCAGAAATCTGGTGCTCTGATGAAATTTGTTGCATGTACTTTGCAGTGATTAGCAAATCAGATGAGGTATTGAATATCAACAGGAAAACCTGGATTACCATAGGGCTCTGAGTAATGGAATCATAGAATCATCAGGGTTGGAAGGGACCTTAAAGATCATCTAGTTCCAACCCCCCTGCCATGGGCAGGGACACCTCCCACTAGATCAGGTTACTCAGAGATATGAGATTAAATAAAATCATTCAAAACAGAAGCTTATGCATTTACATCATACATTATTGATCATTCCTTAGTAATGAAATGACAGAAGATCCTATGTTTAATAGTCACAGCTTATCTATGACCACCAATGTGATATGATCTGCTTAGTGAATGAAGAAAAGTCTGTGGATGTTATCTACCTAGACTAGTAAGGCTTTTGACATTGTTTCTCACAGCGTTCTCCTGGAGAACAGGCTGCTCATGGCTTGGACAGGCGTACAGTCCGCTGGGTAAAAAATTGGCTAGATGACAAGGCTCAAAGAGTTGTGGTGAATGGAATTAAATACACTTGGCAGCTGGACACAGTGGTGTTCCCCAGGACAGGGATGAGGGGAATGAGGGCACCCTCAGTAAGCTTGCAGATGACACCAAATTGGATGGGTGTGTCTATCTGTTTGCAGGTAGGGAGGCTCCACAGAGGGATCTGGACAGGCTGGATTGATGGCGTCAAGGCCAGTGGTATGAGGTTCAACATGGCCAAGTTCCAGGTCTTGCACTTGGCCACAACAACCCCACGGAACACTACAGACTTGGGGAAGAGTGGCTGAAAATATGCCCAGAGGAAAAAAGACCTGGGGATATTGAATATGAGTCAGCAGTGTGCTTAGCTGGCCAAGGCGGCCAACAACATCCTGGCTTGTATCAGAACTAGTGGCTAGCAGGACTAGGGAAGCAATTGTACCTCAGTACTCAGCACTGCATTCAGTTTTTGGCCCCTCATGACAAGAAGGAGATTGAGGGTCTGGAGAACATCCAAAGAAGGGCCATGAAACTGGTTGTTTAGAGAACAAGTCTTATGAGGAGTGGCTGAGAGGAATTGGGCATGTGTAGCCTGGAGAAAAGGAGGTTCAGAGGAGACCTTATTGATCTCTATAACTACCTGAAAGGGGCTGGTCTCTTCTCCCAAGTAACAAGAGTTAGGATAAGAGGAAATAGCCTGAAGTTGCGCCAGAGGAGGTTTAGTTTGAATATTAGGAAAAAATTCTTCACAAAAAGGGTTGTCAAGCACCAGAACAGACTGCCCAGGGAAGTGATGGAGTCAACATCCCTGGAGGTATTTAAAAGACAGGCAGATGTGGTACTGATGGACATGGTTTAGTAGCAGACCTGGCAGTGCTTGGCTTAATGATTGGACTTGATGATCTTAAATGTCTCTTCTAACCAAAACAACTGTATGGTCTTCAAAAATAAAAATACATTCTGGGATCATGTCAGGAAAGAGATTTCCAGCAACCAATATATTGAGAAAAGATTAACTTCAATACATGAGCCAGAGTTCAAACTTTAGCTGCTGGAAGGATGTATCTTAGAATGTATCTCTAGCCAGACACCCAGGTGAAGAAAAGGATTTTCTTCTTTCTGGGTACCAGAAAGATGCGAGGAGAATGTTGAGTCATGTAGAAGGATGATCAACATACATGCCATGCCTAATGTTATTCGAAATTTATAGCATTGTTCTGTAGCTGAGGGCCTCCAGGATTGACTCTGCCAAAATGTATCAATACTTATCTGGCTGATAGCACCTAAAGAACAGTAAGAACAGATTTAATTGCCCAAAAGCAAATTAAATTACAACAGAAAAAGTACAGAGAAAGTCTTTCCTTTTCCCTGTGCGCCCTAACAACACATCTGAGAAATCTAAAAGAGACGTGCTTCATCTGCACTGAGAAGGGGTACACATGAATGGAAAGCTGGGAAAAGAGGTATATAAAGCAGAGACCAACTTGTGCACAAACTACTGACAATTTTTTTTAGATTGAAACTTAGATGAAGGTTTATAGCCATCCTTGGTTCTAACCTGGCTTCTTAGCAACAGTAAAGATGCAAGTTTATGATGAGGACATCTGTAACAGCAGTGGACTCATCTCAATGAACCTCCAAGTCTCTTTCTGTCCTAGTAAAATTCTTAGGGAAAAATTCCAGCCAGCTTTCTGCCTCTCCACTTTTTTTCTATCAGACAAGTACCTCTGTGATTGCTGGAGGTCATAGCAACCTGAAAAGGAGACAGAGGTGCTAGCAGGCAATGAAACATAATTATAAAACTCTAGTAATCACAATAAATTGGAGTCTACTTGGGAAGTTAAGCAAAGAGAATCTAAAATGCTGGTGGCTTTTGCTTTGGTCTTACCTCTGTTGCAATATTGTTCTTAGAATTAATGTCTGCATATTCTCATTCTCCAGACTATCACTCTGCATAAAGTCTTTGTAAACTTCCTCAAGACTGAGTTAGTATCCTAATCATAAATAAATTAGGAGGACTAGGGCTGTATCTTTCCTATTAATCCAAGGACAAACATTTTCTTCATTTCATTTGGAGCAAAATGGGATCAAAAGGTTTAGTACTCTGAAGCCTTGTTCACTCATGCAGTCATTTATAAGTGCAAGATGATTGCAAATTATTGTATGAGGAAGAAGTCAATGGTGAAACAACTGTTTGGATTATATTTTCTATTTACATAAGGACTCTCTGTTGCCCCTCAAACATCACTTGCATTAACAGATAATGTGAGTTGTTAAATGGTTTTGTTTGTCTGAAATAGCAGATGAACTGGCTGCTGAATTGCCTTTTTCCAAGGGGAGAATGTTCCACTGAATTTTTTTCTGAAGTCTAAGCTTTCATGTGAAATTTCTGAGGAAAAACTTAATGTTACTTTTTTATATTTTGCATATTCTTGCAAATATTAAAAAACAATAAAGGAAGAGGAAATACATGGCAGGAAAAATCTGCAAACACATTTGAAGTGTCAATACAGCAACAAGCAGATCAATTACTCTCTCAGTGAGCTCAAGTTTACAGACTGAAGATGACAGATCAGAATGAGCCAGAGATCAGAATGTTTTATTCAATCCTGCAGTTATGTTTTGTCCTGATAAAGTAAAATAGGCTTAATTTGGGTATGATTTTCCTTCCATATTAATCACCTTAAAGTGAGTGCCTTTTTTATGGCTATGTTCTAGATTATAATTTTTTATGCCAGTCAAATGTTTTGACAGCACAAACAAACTTCATGGTAGTTTCCAGACCATTTCTTTGTCATGACTCACTATTAGTTAGTGATTAGAAAGTGGAGCCACTCCAGCTGGGTGGAAATACAGGGATTATTGCCAAATCCTACAGGTTTGGGGGTCATTCCTTTTTTAATTTATCTCTTCCCCACTTCCTTTGCTCTCTCCCATTACACATTTTGCCAAGTCAGAACTAAGTTGTTCAAGATGGGTACTGTCTCCTCTGATATGGGTGTAGACTCGAGGTCTCTATGGGCATAGAGTGCTTTAGCATGAGGACTTCAGCATGACTTTCCCAGTGACAGGATTTTAGTAGGACTTCTTGTGCTCTTGCTTGTACCCTTCTGCTCATGTAGGAGTTCTATGTTCTGCTACCACTAACCAAGGAGGTCAGGATCTTTCTGTTTTCCCAGAATATGTCCAAATACCTACTTAGAATGGTTTGGACCTTAAAGATCATCTATTTCCAACACCCCTGCCACAGCAGGGACACCTTCCACTAGAACAGGTTGCACAAGGCCCCATCCAACCTGGTTTTGAACATGTCCAGTGATGGAACATCCACAACTTCCCTGGGCAATGTGTTCCAATATCTCATCACTCTCAGAGTGAAGAACTTCTTTCTCACATCTAATCTCAACCTACAGTTTTCCAGTTTGAACCCATTACTCCTTGTTCTATCACTACAAGCCTTTGTCAAAAGTCTCTCCCCAGCTTTCTTGTAGATACTGGAAGGCTGCAATATGGTCTCCCCAGAGCCTTCTCTTCTCTAGGCTGAACAACCCCAACTCTCTCAGCCTGTCCTTGTAGGAGAGGTGTTCCAGCCCACTGATCATCTTTGTGGCTCTCCTTTGGACTCTCTCTATCAGGTCCATGTCATTCTTGTGCTGGGAGCTCCAGAGCTGGCCACAGTACTCCAGGTGGGGTCTCACAGGACTGGAGTAGAGGGAAAGAATCACCTCCCTTGATCTGTTGATCATGCTTCTTTTGATGCAGCCCAGCTGTATCATTTACTTGATGACAACCCACAGTCTAAGGACCTGCAGGCTGATGTGCCATGGCAGGTCTAGACTGCGAGGTGATTTAGATTATTTCCCTAATTCAGAAAATGAAGGGTTCAGACATCTGCATTCTGTTCCCTAATCTGGACTCACACACATCTAGCTGGTGGAGCATTGAAGCATTAGGATACACCCTGACTCTGTGACACTGCTGTGGCAGTTTCTCTTCAACATTACTTCTTCTTCACCCCTAGCAGCCAAATAAATGAAACACTGGCACAGTTAGCAAGGGGCACATGGTGCAGCTGCACTATGGGTCAGAGGCTGGAGGATCACATCTACCAGATTACAATATTGTGAGAAGGCAGAAGCAAGCACAGGCAGTAAAATTAAACAGGTGTTTCTGTTTTCCTTGGGACTATTTGGTCTATGCTTGTGGTGCTTGCTCTCTTTCTTCCTCAGGTCAACACCAAATTCAGAAACATCCCCTCTTCAGTATAACTTCATCTTTTGTTCTTTTATTCTTGTCCTGGTTCAGCCAGGATAGGGTTAATTTTCACCAGGAGTTGCTATTCGATAGCATGCTGACATCATGTCCAGTACTCAAGGCACTGGGCAGAGCAGTCCTGGCTTTGTCTCACCCGGGCTGCCTCGCTCTGTGTCTGTAGCTGTATCCACACGGTCTGTACCTTTATACCTCTTGTTTTGTACATTGCTATCCCTGTTGCTGTTACTGTTGTTGTGATTGTTGCTTTTGCATCGCTGTATTAAATTCTCCTTATCTCAACCCGCAGGGTTTGTATTTTGCTACCTCTCCCATTCCCATCCGGGGGTTGGGGTGCAGCAGCCACGTGGTGCCCGGTCCCAGCAGGGTTTAAACCACCACAATTCTTCATCTGTTTACTCTTCTCCATCTCACATCAGCCAAGGGGGAACACATCACTGAGAGCGAGCTCAGCAAGCTGCCCCCAATAGCGACTCTCTTCCTCAGGAACTCTCTTCAAACTGATCAGCATCTTGTTGTTTCTCCTTGTTGCTGCTTCTTTCTTCTGCTGTTTCTCCCCACCCAACTCAATTCCTACTTCCTCTCAGACTGATCTGGTTCCTGGTTGATATATCTCTAGCCTCGCCCACCACACCAACCATGATCACCTGGGGGAAGGCAGGGCCTCACACAGGTGGGCCAGGTTCTGTCTTCGGGGCCTGAAACCACCTGGGGAACAAGACATACTACTGGGTTGTGACTCATCCATAGGTCAACTCCAAGTCAGGGCCCACAGCCCAGACCCCGGCACTTCAATATTATAGCTGTCTTGTTATTCCTTCCAAAACCACATCAGCAGCGCATGAGCAGCACACTGCATGTCCTGGTTTGAGTTAGAACACAACTAATTCTGTTCACCGATTTTACTTTTCAGCTCAGTTTCTTCTAAGTAAATGCACTTTCTGAAGTTAGCGGCATGTTTTCACTGACAGTGTCTGTTTCTAGCAGTGATAATTCTTGACGTTTAGAGTTATTACCAAAGATTGGTGTGCAGATCAAAGTCCTTGCTAAATCTGGTGTACCATATTGAGGGGTGTAGGAAGTCAAAGGCCACACCTGTGGGGAGGAGTGGACAAGACAGGTGACCATAAACTGACCAACAAGGTATTCCATCCCATATGCATCATATTTAATATAAAGCTGAGGGATCAGAAGAGTCAAGTTCTCTTCTCCTATGGCCAGCATCCAAGGAGGACTCTATCTGTTCTGCCTTTGATTCTAATCTGTGTGTTCCTGAATTCAGTTGCAGAATCCAGCTCCTGAATCTAGTTCCTGTCTGCTACTGAGTCCAGTTTGGGACTTCCCCAGTACCTGCTCCACAGCATCAGTGGTAATGGTGACATAATTGTAGTCAGGGAGGCTGGGTTCAATATGGATTTTGTATATATTTGTATACATTAAATTATTATTATTATTACTATTATTAAAGCTGTTTTAGTTTTCTTTTCCAATCCTTAAGTCTCTCTCCCTTATTCCATTTCTCTTCTGCCATGGGTAGGGATTGATAGAGAGTATCTGCCATTTCTCTACTGGCTAGCCCAGCCCTAAACCTTGACATTNATTGAAAAGGTGCAAAATCATTCTAGAAACTTAAGGTCCTGCAGGTTTAAAGAGTGCTAGCTCCAGGCTTCTTGTTTGTAGGTGTCATTTTCACCTATATCTGAAATTTAAGGTAAATACTAAAACCAGAAATCTCAGTCCTACTTCACTGGTATGTTCTTGTTTCATCCTCCTTTTTCTCTCCATTTTCTGCCATTCTGTGCTTAACCAAAGTGCACAGCCTTCCTCACAGACATCACAAGTGCTGTGTGTGGAGATGAAGGACCTGCACAACAGCAAGATGCAGACTGGCCAGCAAATGTTATTGGATGCCTTTTGGAACAGGAAGATTTAATCAATATAAAGTTATTTTCTTCTGTCAGAGGAAGAAACAAACGTATAAACAGCAGCCACACAAAACCCCTTGACTCTAATTGCCAAGCTTAAAAAAAAAAAAAANGGGCTAGCAGTCAAGTGGTAGTTCCAGAAGTAGAACAATTTAATCAGTGTTTTGCTGAATGCTCACAAATCATCATTTTTAGGATGCAGGTGCTGTGGCACTATGTCTGTGTTTCTCTTGATCTGAGCTGGTACCTCTGTAGATCTAGGCAGTGTACCGTGTGATTGTATCTGCTCCATTAGCTTCAGCTTAGCAGGGTCCTGGCCCTGCTGTATTGCACAGTGCAGATAGTTAGTAGCTTGAAAAGAGTGGAGTTTCTCCCTGGAAACCTCGCTGACACCACAAGCTGCTTTTTAAGCTAGTTATCTTTCTTAAGATGTGTAAACTGAAAACGTGTTTCTCTGGACTGCCAAGATATGAGGCATAGAGTTGCTTTTATATTTGTCCTGAAGTTGCTTCTTGTTCAAATTTCAGTACGGGAGAAGAAATCTGAACTGTGTAGGTTTCCTACTGCCCATGATTTTGCCAAAGACCAAAAAAAGTGTATAACAAAGCTCATACAAGCAAGTGAAGGTAAAATAAATTAGGTTGCTATAATGAAATGTGGGGATTTGATCAGACTAATTGAATCAATGCTCCTTAGAAAACTGAGAGGGAAGAAAGGAACCAGGAAGGAAGTTATTTTGTTTAGTTACCAGTTCTCATTGCTATATAGAGTCTTTAACTGTCTCTGGGACTGGTATATATACTCTAGCCAAAGAAAGGTACAAGATGAGTCAAATAATTTCCAGACTGGAATTAATGTTGCAAGTTTGGCCTTTTCAAATTGTTATAAACAATCCCTTTTGCCAGGGGCAGGGTTGCACACAAAGGGGAAAACCCAGTTAGAAGAGGCATCACTTGTTCAGGTGGCAACAGGAGGACATCGCAGGATTGCAATCAGAGGTTCTAACCAGTGCAATACCTACCCTGGGGATATTTGCAGTGGGTTGTTGTTTTGGTTTGGTTTTTTTTCCTGTATCTGGTTTTGCTCACTAATAGTTTCTCATGTGGAAACATGCTGCTTTCATTCCTCTGTATCAGATGCAAAGCAAGCAGATGGGAGGAAAGAAATTTAAAGGAAAGTGGATTAAAAATAAGATGACTAGTAAAGGAGATAGACAATAGGACAGGTGAGCAAAAGTTTGGAGAGGAATTTGAGAATCCAAAAGATAAGAAGGCAAATAAACATTGAGAAAGATACCTGTCTAAAGGAATGAATTAAGAGTATGCAGAGATGGATGCCAAAACTAGGACCATTTGTTTTGTCCTTAAGTACTTGATTTTGCATCTTTTACATAAGGATTGGCTGTAGAAGGGAATATCCTATAATTCTGTATTAAACTTAGGCAGAAGCAGGGACACAAAAAAAAAGGGGGAGGAATGCCATTATCCAACAGGGTTTGAGTCCCAGCAGCGGACATCCAAAATTACACAGCAGTGATTTCATTGATTTCCATCTCTACTTTGGGACTGATGGTCTTTCTTTCATCTATTCTCTTCCTGTCTTAGTCTCACTCTTTTCAGAAAGTACTACATTACACTGCAGAGATAGCTGCATTTACATGGAGAAAACAATATCTTGTCAAAACACACTGGAAGTTTAATGAAACAATTATACTGTTGTAGTGGGTCTGTCTGAGCTGATTTTCCCCATACAGACTGGAAGCCAGAAGGTGTTGATAACACACACCCTTGTTATGACTCCCACACAGCACCAAAGGTACGGGGTGTGTGTGTGGGGGGGCAAGATTTGGGAGGGGATACAACCTGGACAGCCGACCCGAGCTGACCAATAGGATATTCCATACCATATGACATCAGCTCAACTATAAAGGGAGGAGGACGGGAGGATTCTGGGAAGACATTTGTCCTCCGAGCAACCGGTATGCATTCTGGAGCCCTGCTTCCCGGGACAGGCCTGACACTGCCTGCGGATGGGAAGTAGAGAGTAACGGCTTTGTTGCTTTTGCTTCGCGCGCGCGACCTTGCTTTCTCTGCTGTTTATTAAACTGCTTCTTATCATAACCCACGGGTTTTCCTTTTCCATCTTACTCTCTCCCCGCTTGCCTTGCTGAC